>QTSX02006463.1:0-307499 GCA_014839935.2 Entomophthora muscae | reverse complement strand
CGAAAGGTTGAAGCCAAAAAATGGGTAGAGAATCCAAAAAATAAAAAGACTGGTCACTTATACGTGCTAAAACCTGGACAAGTCCCTTAGGCCTAAGTAGATAAATCAAAAATAGACCCACAAAAATTGCAATTGACTGAAACACTATGTAGGGCGCAACAATTAAAGTAATCAAAGGTTAAAGTACTGTGAGATTGGGCTGATAGACCATAAACGATCAGTCTAAAAATCACGCTTAGTCTTACCAGTTATACACTGTATCATCATAAGCTTATCATATTGTTAAGCGTAGTAATTATACTCCGTGTAGCTACTAGTTTAATATAATTGATATACTAACTATACATTGTATAACGGTAAGCCTACAGTAATTATCACTGATTGCATGCCTTAAAATCAAAGGTGATCAACCATTTTGTGAATAATTCACCCTGGCGGGCAGTAGATCACATTGGCTTCATCTTAGCCTAGAAAGCACACATCAAATTTACATGGCACAAAAGAACTAAAAAAGCTGATTTGCAACAACATTACATGGTGTGTAACAAAAGATTTGATATTGTTTTTATTTGGCTATTATATGACATGTAATCCCTAATTTTATCAGTCCAATAGGTAAGCAAAAGGCATGCCATCCAAATCAGGATCACGGATGAGACCCTAAAAGGGAATACAAATACCAGCATCTACTTCCATGGGCAGAAATACAAGGTTGGGACTATTTCTAAGTGTCAACCAAATGCAGTATAGCACATTAGTGCTATCAGAGGTGTGTAAAGGGTCAGCTAATTGATAACTACTGGTGGGCTAACTCAACAGAAGCCTAGGCTGTAGCTGAAGCACTATATACACATTGGGAAGGCTAGTAGTGATACCCTTACTAAGGACAGCTAATCAGGATAGGCATAGCCAGAAATAATAAGAACTATTGTGTAGATAGCTATCAGGCTTATCCCTGACATCAGCACAGAACCTGCCAACATTTGATGAATTTACTGTCACAAGTGACATCTGCCTACTGACCATCAAAGGAACGTTGTCCTGCCTGTGTGACTTGAAACTTGATCCTAATAATGAATCATCACTGACCAACAAAGAGACAGTGTCCTGCCCCCAAGGTCCAAACCCCAAATTCTTAAGAGCCGCCAGCCCACAGATCATTGGACTCAAATCAGTAACCAGCCCAATTTCAGAGAAATCATTGATCCTGGCTAATGAAGCACTGAACACTTGCAAGTTGTGCCTGGACAAGGGCCTGTGTGAAATAGTAATTATTTGCCTAAAATTAGACAGTTTCTCTGTAGACCTCCAGCACTCCAACAATGAGGTGTCAAAAAATTGGATCCAAGGCCTACATCTATCTATGTGGCCTGGCAGGCTGTGGGATAATGTCAATTCCCTAAGTCTAAGTTGGAAACCAAAAACTTTTATCTGAGCTCAGCCAATAACACATCATCGCCAGTTGATGCCAGCAAGATTTCCCAAGCCCAAGTAGACTCCAGCACCTGGCCCAAAGGAAGCAGCAAAATTTTCTCCACAACAGATGAGCATACTTATACCCTGGAGTTGCCAGGAAGTTGCTCATTGCCATTCTTGCAATAAAAGTGTTATGAACATTTGATTCTCCCAAGTTATCCCATACTTATTTTTAGCACTTGATTATTCACACAAAAATTACTCTAACCCTGCCCTGTTGGCCTACCATCTATCAAAAGCAGACGCCAAGCCGCCCAAATTACTCTGGCCTCCAGTAATTTCCTACAGCCCAGCATATCCCTTGGAGTATTCTCCTGAGCCAGCTTACTCCTTACACATGACACCACCAGTGACTCCCAGACCCAGTCCCCACAGGAGCACAAGATTGATGCCAATACAATCTCTACCCAGTTGTTTGGTTTCCTTTGTATTACACTTACTGGCATCATTGATTCCATGGTATCCATCAATGGCCCCTGGGTGTGACAGAAATTGCGGGATAGTATGATGCCGTTTCTAAGTGATGGGGAATTACCACCCAAATCTACATAGAATTAATGATTAACCACCAACACAGCTTCAGATACTGTTTTGTGAAATTCCAAATGAGTTACTAGGGTAACTAAAATAATCAACTCCAACCAAAAAGCCCTAGATAAATGGCCTGCAAGAGAATCAGAGTGTCCTCAGCATAAATTCAGGACATTGAGATAGCCCAAGATTTTCAGCTTTGACGGTAGGAGGAACGGCTCCCAGATTGACAGGCATTGAATTAACATTTGGTGGCAGCAACAACAAAGTGCCAAAAGCAGGCCTCCATCTTCCCGTAATAATCTGACTAAGGATTAAATTGTAGGGGATGTAGCGCAAAAGGCCAACTACAGGATGCATTCAAATAAAGATTAGGCCAAGGGATAATTGATTTTATTGAATAAATTTTGGGAGGGCTCAACTCTTAGAGTTAAAACAGTGAAAATTATTCAATACATATAAAAATTGACTAAGCAATACCACCTGGATCCTGGGCTCCTATTCCTTCTACATCATCAAGTGATTATCTGGTCCAGGTTGCAAATAACCCTTGTGTGATCAGTTTCTGACAACCATGCTGATTAACAAGCTTGTATTGGGTGACCCTCAAATTATGTCAATTTATCAACATCAACTTACTGGGGATTGGATTCAACCAACAAACTGGAGCAGCTGTAACTAACTTTTGATCAACCTTTTGATTCAAGCCCTTTAAATAAGTCAGTTTTGTTAAAGGTTTTCCAGCTTTCTGAGCTTTCCTACTCGGCCAAATAACCCCTGGAATTATGGAACTTACCATGACAGGTACACATTCCAGCTGGTCTTGACTTGAGCCATACCTCTCCTCTAAGTGACAACCTTCCCAATCCACTGGGTCTCAAAGACTCAAGAGAAGGCCTGAACTCTGGATATTTTGATATATATGGATCCTTTTATAAAGCTTCAAACCCCAACAAAGTGTGCTCTGGCTTTAAAAAAGTCAAGGCACTAAATTATGCCAGCACAAATTCAAAGGTGTCCAAGGTATCCCTCCAGCTCAACCTACTAAGCTCATCATGAGCCTGAAATTGGCAACCAACTGCTTTTTAGAAGTGAAAGTGGCAAACCTGCACCTCTCTGCCATAAAACTTCTCAAATTCATTGAACTGAGCAGGCTCAAAGTACATATACATATGTGCAGCCCAAGAGCTCTTAGTCTTACCTTTTCCTTCAAATCCAGAGCGGCCTGGTCTTTATCAGCATCAGGAGGGCTTGGGCAGGTCTGAGGTGAGTCTTCTTGGGATCATTGGTGGTAGAAAGGAGGGAAAGCTTGCAGCAGAAGGTATTGAAAGCAAGTGGAATTACCCAGATGTCTATCTGTGCATGTACCATCCAGAGCTGATAGAACATCTGGGAAAGGTGGCAAAGGTACTGTCAACTAGCCAGGTTGACACTCTTTTAACTCCATCAGCTCTGCTGAGCTGAGTAAAATTTTATGTAGTCATTGAACCCTGAGATATCATTGTGTATCAGGAAGCGCTCCCCACTTGGGAGCTGCTTAAGTTTGTGAGTGAGCCTAAGCTCCAAAACAATTTCCAAGGCCTTGGGGGGAAGGAGATTGGCGGCAATTCTTTTTTGGCTGATAAACTTAACCAGCTGTTCTTGCGAGGGCACTAACTTGAGATTGTTAGGCTTTAGGTGTTGGAGGGCCTTAATAGCCAGATTGGAAGAGTGGAGATTGGCAGAGGTGAGAATGTCCTGAACAAGGTACCATTTAAGCATCCTTGTGATTAAGGGATTAGGGAGCTCACAGGTGCCCCCTTCTTAGTTGTGACCTGTTCCCAGCCTTCATTGTTTAGCTGGGTCCCACAAGTCTTATCTTCACAGACAAAGTGCTTGCTTTTACTTTGCCGCTTTTGGTTGTTGCAATTGAATACGTAGTTGTCAGCAACATAACCAGGGCTGCCCTTTACAGACATAATTAGGAAGTACTGGGGAAAGCACTTAGGAACTTTGAACTATCTGTCCACATTAAAAATGTTGTGAATGATCAGTAGATCCCAAGCCACATGACCAGAAGCTTTGAACTTCTTGGAGTATTCTTCTAGCTCATTCTGGGGGTCAGAGGAAGGAAGAGAGAAGAGCCATCATGGGGGATGGAAAGAGTTCTTTGAGGCCTGCTTGGAGACCTCCTTATTCTTTCTAGAATAATAGTTAGGATCCATGGCAGCCTTTTCTTTCTTGGTGTGGCACTCCTTTGTGGGATCAGAGTCAGCCTCTGACTCATAAAAAGAGTGATCAGTGAGATTTTCATCACTTTCATTAGATTAGGACTTGGGGGAAGTTGAAGATGAGGGGGAGGAGTGAAAGGAGATGGGGATAGAGTAGAATAAGATGAAGTGGGAGGGGATGTGATATGGGAGATGGAGTTAGAGACTTTGCCTTTGTAGGCTTCTTGACACACTTGGTAGTGGAGGCAGTTTTTTTGCCCCTTGGAGGCTTGGCGCTTTGTAGGCTTGTTAGATTTAGATGATACTGTCTAAAGAAAAGTTTAGTTTTGTAAATAAAGCATTATGAAAGATACAAAACACAAAGAGGTAAATCAAAGAAAAATTTAAATAAAAAGTATGCAAATAAAGTTTATTTGTCAAGAAAAAAAACATAACAAAGTAAAGAGAAGCAACTAGAAACTTGAAGTATAGATATAAAGGCTAAAACATAGAAAATAAGTGAATTTATGATGAAGCATCAAAGATGTTAGGTTCAGAATAACATCTTAGTGATAAAAGATGTAAAATTATAATTAAAAATCAAAAAGTATTGTTTCAACCAAGTCTCTAGGCCCGCCTGCAAACGTATCTCACAATACATAGGGGGCGCTTGATGAGCCGCCCCTTGACGTATCTAATGTTATGGATTAGTCTGATGGCAATTTCAAATGGCGGGTACTTCATCCTAATTAGGAGTGTTGCCAATTCAACCTGCTGATCCCCACACAAGTTATTCCTTGGCTCCAAACCTTACATGGAACTTCCCACTATGCCACCCCCTTGTGGCCTTGTGGCTTTCCCCATATGGTATATTAAGCACAATATTCCACAATAAACAATACCTTATTCTTATTATTCTGTCCTTCCCTATTGGAATGTTGTCTTCCCCAATTCCAAGTACTGAACTCTCATTGGTTCAGTTGCAACAGTATAAAAAAAGTCATATGGAGAGTAGCAGGAAGAATAGTAGATCATAATTGCAAAAAAATCATTATGGGGGATTTTTTATTGGGAGTTGAAAATTCAAAACATAGTAAAGTGTCAAGTTTGGCACTGTCAATCAGCTGGAAAAAGCTGAATTCTCACTGTCAAGTATGCCGGAGTCAAGCAAAAAATCAAAATTGTTATGTTTTTTACATATAAAGCTTGCTTAATATAAAAACAGGTTCAAAAGTTAACCCAAAAACAAGGTAGTTTCATATGCCTAAAAAATTAAAGCATAAATTTAAAAAGTAAATGAGTAGGAATATGTTTATTAGTAATAATAGTGTTCAGGGAGGAGCAGTGAGGAGTTTATTTGCCATAGTGTGTGTTAAAATGTTAAGAAGCTCTCTGCACATGTCTCCTAGTTAAAGTATTAAGTTGGTGGGTGTCAAGTAGCACCCATAGTGTGTCACTTATTAATTTAGCCTTAATTCCAAGTCTTTGATTGGATAAATATAAAACCAATAATGTGATAAGTGGATAGCGTCAAGCAGGGGGAGTCAAGGTTCCATTTTTTATGAATTACATATGACATCTCTTAATAAATAAGGCTTAATTTATATGACACCACTTGAAAACAAACCCAGAATAGACATAATGTAAAATAAGTGGGGTAGTTGATTAATATGTAGACCACTAAATCCAGTATAGTGGTACTTGAGAGCTTAATCAACAATTATGGACACTAATAATAAAAATATAATATTAAATAATAAAATTTATTAAGCGCATATGTTTTTTTATTAATAAATTAAGGATTTGGCTTAAAAACTGTCAATTTGGCCACTTTTACTTTTAGAGTGTCACTCACAGGTAATTTTAATTTTCATTAGTAAATTTACTTATAAATTACTCCTTAAATTGGTCTTTTAACTAACAGAATTATTAACCAGAGTCAAATTACAATGGTTTATTATCTTGAATTTTTGTTTCAAACCCATGAATTACTAGTAAAAATTAGCTTAAAATTGTTTAAGCCAAAAATATTATCAGATTCACACACAATGCAGTGGACTTCCTGGTACTTGACAATCTGTTGAGTACCAGGGATTCAACTGCCAGGGAGTTAATTTCACCACAGTTGCCAAATGGACCACCCCAATTTGACAACAATCCATAACTCAAATTTAGCAGCTGAATTTGATTATATTAAGAAGGTACATCCAAACCCATACCAATAAAAATTGGATACCAGCCAAACTTCTTCAACTGCCATCCAGAAATAGAATTCCAGCTGCAATCAAGACACTTGGCTCCCTAATCCAATTTTGTGATATGTTCCTGCCTTACAGATCAACTATTATATGATAAAGCTCCATTCCTTGTCAATAGGTTGTGCTATTGTTGAGTGAACTACCCCTCAATATTATCACATAAATCAACTAAAGATTTCACTACTAGAAGCCCTTGGCACTAAGCTTTGCCATTGCTTCTAAGGATCATAAGATGAACCATATCATCTTCTCTGCTGTTATTACAGCATGTCTAGGAATTAGAGGTCATCAAACCATCTTGTAAACTTTTGGTCCTACACCTGAATCCACAGAATATTAATACTAAAAAGAGCCAGCATAAAAATAAACACATCTCATTAAAACCCTTAGCCCTATTGACTTTGTTCAAAACTATCACACCCATAGCAATCTACACAATCACCTACTATGTACTAATGTACTTTGCTGGTTGATGGAATTCATGACCAATCAATGATGCTAATCACGACAGAGCTTGTGGAATAGAAATTAGAATAATCAAATATCATGAAATAATATGATAGAAATAATATATATACAATTGGTAGTGTATTTTGACTGTACAACAAAAACATCCAATAATAAGTGCTGCTGAACCACTTAAAATAATATCTTGCAGCTCCTAGCAAATATTTTGGGCCCCAAAGTGCTGTCATAATTTTTTTCAAGCGCTGCCGCTCAAACCATTAAAAGCTCCAGGATCAGTCTTCAAATATTTTCACCACCACACTACTATTACATCAAGCGCCACACCAGTGCCAGGTTCAAATTCCTGAAAATCAAACTGCCATAATTAATCATATTTATAAGCATTAATTTTGAAGTGTGTTCAGGATAGAATTAAGTAATCCTGAAGCTACCAAACCTCCACATTATCAAGGGTCATCTGTATTGGGTGAAGATTTATATATTCTATTGGTTGGCATATGATAAGCACCAAACCTGGATTAATAATTAACCAAATTGGGGGCATGTTAGAATGTTCTAAAAGACATTACTAGCAGTCCAGCAATTAAATTTGAGAAGTTATAAGAAGAAGAAAATTACAAAAAAAAGATCTTTTAATATGAAAGTACTTATGTGTGGTCAGAAGCCATCCTTTGACAATTATTATGTTTACATTGGTCCTAGCTCTTCTGATATAATACTAATCATATATTCATATATGACTGTATTAAAGAAAATTCATGTGTCCATATTACTAAAGAATTGTGTTGCTGTTATAAAAAAGTATGGCACTGGTAACTTTTGCCAATTTAACAGCCACACCAAGGTTTCTTGCTGGTTATTGACAGTATACCCAATCATCATCTCTTTGATAGGATTTCAAGTAGCAAACTTGATACTTTACTTATCTAAAGCTCTTATGTATATGATGGGTTGTTACAGTATTCTAGCAGCCCCACTGGGGCCAGCTCAATCAGCCTCAGGATCAACTATGTTAGGTTACTTTACCAAAACATGACTCACCTTTTTGGCTGTTCTATTTGTACTTTGCTATACCTGCTTCCATGGTTTTTGGTCTCTTCAATCTAGAGGAGAGACCATTCAACCTATCATCACCAATTAAGTCCAGAACGTGGTTCTCAGACAGCTTTTCAATCCACTCTTGTTGCATTCTGCTTTACTTTATTGGATTACAAGGCATAAGACTATTGTGCCTATCAGTTAGTTAATCAACTGCACAATCAAGTGATTGTTCAATCACTTATTAAGAAGCAGCATAACAACTAATGTAGTCTATAAATGGATTAGTAGAAACCCGCAATTGATAATCACTGTGGACTCTGGAATTACTCCCTAGTATTAAATCTGCAAGATTGGTGCACCTGGTGTCACTAAAACAATCATCCTCCTTAAGAGAAGCCACAATGATATGATTGGATGTTTGATCTACTGTTGATGTTTGCACAGATACTTATTCCTTCCTTGTGGTGCATGTTGTAGTCCATAATTCCTCAAATTTTCCATTTTTGACTCCCTTGATAATCATACTATGTATATTTTCTTGATTTCCCAAATAACAACCTATTTTAACCTTTAATTTATTGTTCAATCCTTACTTAGTTTTTCACTACACTGCTATCCAGGTATAGTGAAAGTAACACAATTATAGAACTAATTACTAACATAAGATTAACAAAAGAATAGTCTAAATCACATCAACTATCCACTCAAGTGAAAAACATGCAATCTTCACCCTACTCTCTTTATCACAAAAATTGTTTGAGTATGAACCCAAAAAAATTATCTCTGATGTCCAGAAGATACTTCACATGGCCAACCAACTTTATAGACAACAACAAGGCTGGTTCTCTGCCATAATCCTGAAAGAGTATGGACTAGGCCATTAAATCAACTCCTTCAGTTAGAAACTCCTGGAATTAAAGGAGCTCATCCAAAGATCTGAATAATACATGTTGCAACTATACTCCTTAAGACAAGGGACTTTGACCCCAATTCACTATACTGCTCAGTTCTCTCAACTTAGGAATATCTCAACCTGAATATCAGAACCATCTTTCATGATGTTTCAAAAACTAATTCCTTTACAATAGCTTGTCAGAAAGATCCTTACTCATTATCCTTAAATACCAAAAATATGAAGGCCATAAGTTTATTGGGATCTAAATAAGGAATTGAAGTTAATAAGTTAGTATAAAACAATATCAATTATTTACCTTTAATTTTGGATTCAAAAGTTAAACCTATGAATTTCCTGGTGTTTTGGCAACTCTCTAAGTTGAATTTAAAGTTTTGGATCAATAAGAAATTGTTGAGCAACTAGGGTTATTGCTGATATAATCAAAGCTAAATAAGGAAGTTAGCCTTGCCAATGTACTCTACCTAATCCTATGCAAGAGCACTACAGACTACAATAGAATAGAACTTTGGAGATAATTTAGTTTATTGGGACTGGAGTACAATCTAGCCAGTGGCTGCAATCTATCCAGGTGTAACTAAGAGCTTGTTTTTTGTCCTTTTAGGCGTCTGTATCAATATATACTGCGACAACCCTTCTTTTTATCATTTCAGAAAGTTCTTGATGGCTACCTTTGCAATAGATCTATCTTTGCTGGCTGCGCCTATCCTGATTGGCTGTCCTTGTAACGTGTGCTGCTACTGGCCTTTACAAGGCGTACATGGCACTTCAACTACAGCCTGCGCTCTTTTTGAGCTAGCCTACTGGCAGTTATTGATTAGCTGTATCTTTACACACCTATTATGGCACTAGGAAACTATGCTGTATTAGGTTGACACTTAGAAACGGTCCATGTTCTGTCCTCATACATTGGAAGGTAGAATTATGGAATACCTGTTTTTCAATTCTATGACTTAATCAGTGATTCTTTTCTGAATGGCTAGTTTTCTACTTATTAATGCAACATTTTGAATTGAAGATTATACACCATATACTAGCTGACTTGATCCAATATTGACTTGTGAGTTATCTGCCATGTAATGCTGACCTAAACCAATAAGGAACCAATTATACACTGTGTAATGCTGATACAAACTTGGTTTTTCCTAGCCATTTGCACATCACTTGTTTGATATAATCATATACACCCTTCAGGCTGGGTGGGACTGAGTTGATACAATGTCCAGTAGGATTTAATGAGAGATATAAAATTTATGATCTAGTGATTATATAGTGTGTAATCAATGATAATCACCATATTGGCTAACAATTATACGGCATATAAGTATTATATCAATTATAATAAACTAGTGATTATATGGCGTATAATCATTACACATATAGGAATGATAATCAAGTGATAATATGGTGTATAAAGTTTTATCTATTATAATAAACTAACAGTTCTTGGCGTATAATTGTCATATCAATCTTAATAAACTGGTGATTATGCGTATAATCACTACACTTAATATAATATTAATCCTTAGATAATATGGCGTGTAACTGATAAAGATCTGCGTGCAATGATTAGCCTGATCATTTGTGGTCAATCAGACTAATCTCACATAAATTGAACAAAAAACTCTCCAGTAAACTTCCTGTAGCCAATCTAATGCAAGGTAGGCATTGGATGATGTCAAAAACGTATGATCTAACTTCTAGGCTCTGTAAAGCTTTTATTTTACAGTTGAGAAATGTTTAAGTGTTTTTCTATCAATATTCTTATTCACTTTAAGTCTGGGTCCTCTCCAATGTTTCTAAAGTCAGTTAAGTAAGTTTAAACAGTTACCTGTTGTTTGAAGAGTTTAAAAATGTGTTTTGGTTAACCACTTATAATTTCAAACCATCAATAATTCCTGAGACCTTTTAGTTTAAACTTCCCTTCTCAATATTTTCAATCTATAACTATATAAGCTTATGAGCCTTTCTTATTGAAATTGCTCAATCAATAAAGTCTTTGAACCTGATAACTTCTTTATTTTTATAAGACCTTTTTTTGAACTTCTATGAAACTGCCTAACCTTTCCCTTTCTTGGGGAATTAGGCTCAAATGGTTGATTGTGCTATTATTTATACATTAGTACAATCCACTGTACAAATAAAAACTCACCAAGATCTGGGACTAGCACCAATTACTTTGATAAAATAAAATATTCTCCAGAAGCACCAGGGAAATGGTATATAGCATCCTTGTTCTCCTCAAACCCTCTCACTAAACAGAAACCTCAAACTGTGTCCTCAGATTCTGCTCCTACTAGTCTCTTAGGATTGTTTGCTTCTGTTTTCTTGCTTGTGTATCTAGGTGCTTATACATTCCTGGGTTGATTTAAGCTGTTGTTGGACAGATATCAAATCTTTGAGGAATTTATACACTTAGGCATGGTTTCTGTACCATTAGCTCTATAATTACATGTTTGCATCCTTCTTTATTAATAAATCAAGTTGGGAAGCTATTTCCAGCAGGGTGGGTTCCTGAAACTGGATGAAACAAAGCTTGTTACCTCAATCACGCCAATATCTCTCCCAGGTACATGAATTCCTCCTGCACCAAAAGCTTCCTGAGACCTATTAATAGGTTATCAAGCATGTTGAGAACTAAGAAGTTTGATATTAGAATACCTTGTTTAAAGAAAGTAGTCCCCTCAACTCAGTCCAAGTTGAGGTAGCTATCCCTCCCGCTGATGAGAAAGCCCCTGTCTTGGGGTGATCCCTAATCCTGGGGGCTTTATGATATCAATAAAAAAGGCCCACCTCTTTGCGCAAGGTCTCTGTATTTACTGCAGCCTTGCAGAGAATATTGTATAAATTGCCCCACTGCACACCCAAACCTTTTAAATTTTCTTCCTATCCCTAACTCCTTATGGAAATTGAGGGAGATGGTAATAAAGCACCCACTTTTATTTTCTCTACTGTGCCTATTACCATTGCCTCTTCTACCAAGAGTGTATATATCACCACTCTACTTGGCCCTGGAGCTATGGAAAACTTCATTGATTGCCTCTTGGTAACCAGATTAGATCAACAGGCCACACCGGGAGAAACTTCTAAAAAGCCAATGTAATCACACTAACAGTATATCATGTGGTGGAACCAACTGCTGTCAAGACTGGAAGAATGAGGTTTGAGCTGAACTTTTCATCCTTGGAGAACTTTGTCTTTCCATTTGTGAGGAATTTCTGACCAGGGACTGTGTAAAGCCTTATTCATTAGCCAATTAATGACAAACTAATGATGACAAATCACTAAATTATTAGAATCTGGGTCATTTATCACATAATTAAACACAGGATTAGAGACTCATGATGTTTTTAACAAGGATTAATTATGCCACAGTGACACCACCCTAATAATAAAGCACTGTGACTCCACCAACAGTTAAAATATAAGCCACAGCACCATCATTAATTATTATTGGCACCAGAGCACTACTAAAGTTTACATCAAGCTCAGAGGCAGCAGCTTCTGTGAAAAATAACACCAAGATAACAGATTCATCTTGAAATTTAATTTGATTTTCTTAAAAAATGCAGTCTGAATATAGAAGCTTCTATATACAAATAAGAGTGACATCTGGTGCACTAGCAGAGGGCATTCTTGTGCTAAGCGCAGCAGCATTGTGGGTTGCAGCTAAAAATGAAAGGTTGACTCTTTTCCTGCCAGCATGGCTTGGGCGCTACAGTGCACTGGAATGTCCTAGAAGATATTTCCAGAAACATATTATTAATAATATTCTTTCTATTTAAGATGTTGATAGTAAACTTAAAATGTGGCATTTCCTACTTGTATAGGCTCTAAATAAGTCAAATTAAAAATACAATTAAACATTTTCTCTTGAATCCTCAGACAAAAGACATACAGTGAGTGTGTGACCTTGCCTAAAATTCTTCTGTTAAAGCTGCTGGTGTAGGCCGAGTTTCAACACCATTTATATTAGTGTTGTAACTGTGCTTTTTTAGCAGAGTTACAAGGTGAGATTATTTAGAAACTAGATAATAATCTTTATTATAGTAAGTGATTATATAGCTATTGTTAATCAATGGGTAAAAGGAACATGATTGTGTTGATCACAAGGTTGGATGGTGAAAGGGTGTGGCTTGCTCCTGGTAATGAGTCAAGCGCCAAAATGAGGTATCCACCATAAGGGGTTGTCATTTGTTCATGTTGTTAGATTTGGCAATTCAAGTTGACTTCCTAGTTTGGCTTTGAGTGACTGGGTAATTGGACTGCAGGTCATTAACCTGCTTACTTGGAACCTTTCTGGCGGGTTGAGCCTGCTGTTTTGACACCCCCAACTGAAAGTTGGCCTCCTCTGGGGGCAGGTTGTCAGGGAGGTTTTCAGGATTTGGGCCCCATACTGGACTAACTGTTGTTCTGTGGCAGGTAGGACGGTCCCACATTGTTTTTGTCTTGCTTTGCAGGGTCTCAGGAAATCATGGTGTAGGGTCTTGTATTGTTTATGCCCCCTGAGTCCTTGCACAAGGTAAGTGTTATTGTTGTTTTTCTTTAGAATTATTTCTGGTCCTACTTTTTTGGGTTGAAGTTTGCTTTTATCAATGTTCATGATCCAAACTTTGTTCCCAACTTCATGTCTATCTTGGATGGGGACAAAGGTTTTTTGCAGACGTTTTTTTTGCCTTTTCTGTTTGCTTGCTGTTGGCCTCTATAACTTAAGGGTCTGAGCGCGGGGGACTTTACTTGGGGGTTCCAGCATAGGTCCTGATAGTGCTTGGATAATATTGGGCTGTGTGCCATAAACCAACTTAAAGGGGCTTTCCCTGGTGGATCTTTTCACACAATTCTGACATACAAGTAATACAGTCAATAGCTGCTTGTATCATTCCTCAGGTCTCCTGGCAGTGAGCTTGGCCAAGACTTGCACAAGGCTGCCATTTAGTCACTCCACACGTCCATTGGCCTGAGGATAGTAAGGTGTTTTCACTGTGTGTTGGACCCCATTTTTGGTGAGGTGTATGTTGGCATCTTCAGAGGTCAATTCTTTACCTCTATTGGTTATCAAGAGTTCTGGCTTTAAAAACTTGCTGATGATTTCTTTCCCTATGAATTGCCACACGTCATTGGCTGTATGTGTTTTTAATGCTTGTGCCACTGGCTATTGTGTGACAAAGTCTATTGCAGTAATGATGTACTTCTTCTCATTATGTTTTCCTGGAATGGGGCCCACAATGTCTAGGGCCCACACCTTGAAGGGTAATTGTGTGTGGTTAGGAAGTACTGACTTAGGTGGGGTTTTGCTTTTTGCAAATTTCTCACATACTTTGCATTGGTCCAAGACTTCCTGAACGTCTTGGTACAGGGTTGGCCACCATGATTTGTGCTTAAGGAATTCTTAGAGGTTGCAGCTTTTTGTGTGCCCTGAATCTCTATAAATACGTAGGGTGGTGTCAACTTGCTGATATGTGGGAACATAAGGGATGTTGGTTCTGTTGGACATTTTTTGATGTAGGGTTCCATAAACGTCTGCAAATAAGTGTTTGTTCTTAATGACTGTCTCATTTGTTATGTATGTGGTGCCAGGGGGAAGCCCTTGTTCTTTGTTCAGAGTACCAGGAGGGACCAGTCTGGTTCAAGCCCATTCTCTCCCCTTTTGGCTCTGATATATAGGCTTGAGAGTGTATCTGCCATGACAAGTTCTGGACCAGGATTGTACTGTATGAGCATATTGAATCTCTCCAGGAATTCCATCTAGTGGGCCTGATGGCAGGATAGATTTACTTGTAACTTTAAAATATATAAGAAACTTGTGATTGGTCAACACCGTCAATTTTTCCTGTTGTTCTAGGTAGCAATGTCATTTGACTAGGCAATGCACAATTGCCAACAACTCTTTGCTATGTATAGGTATCAAAACTTGCTGTCTGTCAGTTTTTGTGATTTGTAGTCTACAGGCAGGAAGTAACCATTATTGTTTTTGATTTGTAGTACTCCCCCAATAGATGTGTCTGAGGTGTTGGTTTCCATTTGGTATTCCTCATTGCATTTGGGGCACTGTAGGGTAGGTGCTGTTGTTAGTTTCTCTTTGAGACGTCTAAAGCAAAGGTCTCATTGGGGAGTCCACACAAACTTGGATTTGGCGCCATTTATGGTGGACAGGGGTGCAGGCAGAATGCCGCAGTCAGATATAAAATAACATACAAAGGCAACTATTCCTAGGAATGTGCGGAGTTTCAACTTGTCTTTGGGTGGTGGCATTTTGAAGATGGCCTGGATCTTCTGACTGTTGGGTTTAATGCCGTCTTTTGAAACCTTGTGTCCCAGGAAAGATAACTGCTTGCGGAAGAACTGGCACTTGGAGGGCTTGGCTAGCAGCTTGTGTTGCGCCAAGGTAGCAAAGACTGCTTCTAAGTCCTTGTGGTGCTGCTCTCCCAAGGGACTATAGACAATAATGTTGTCCAGGTAGACTAAGGCGTGCCTGCTTATGTGAGGTGCAAACACCTTGTTCATGAAGGTCACAAAAGTTGCTGGGGCTTTTTTCATACCAAAATTAAGCATCACACATTTTTATGAACCATATTTAGTGTGGAAGACTGTTTTGGGGATATCTTCCTCTTTGATACAGATCTGGTTGTAGCCTGTGGTTAAGTCAATCTTGGAGAAAACAATGGCACCGCCTAGGGCGTTAAAGAGGTTGTCAATGAGTGGTAGTGGGTAACAACTCTTAATGGTGACTTTGTTTAGAGCTCAATAATCTGTGACTAGGCGCAGGTTACCGTCCTTCTTGGCCACAAAGAACATGACAGCCCCAAAAAGAAAACTGTGAAGGGCAGATGAGTCCTTTCTCCAACGCTTCTTTGAGATAAGCATATGGGGCCTCATCTTTGTTTGGGGTCAGACAATAAATGGGTTGTGCCTTAGGTACAGCTCATTTGAGCTGGATAGAGTATTGGATATGCTTTTCCAGAGGCAACCCAGGTAAAGCCTCCCTGAAGATTTCTGGATGGCAGGCTACAATTTTGCAGTCTTGAGGTCTAGTGGTGTCCTAGTGGTCTTTGAAATGTATGATCTTGTACTGAAAGAAGTACCAGTCAGTTGCTTGAGGTTTTCTTTCTTGACCAGGGTCTCTGTGATGCCTAAAAAAGATGTGGTTGCATAGGAGCTGGTCTACTAAGTCAGGGTATATCTGGTGGTTGACGCCCTTGCGTTTGATGGTCAATACCAAGGCTCCCCAGTCTACATGGGGGTTGTTCCTTTGCAAACAGTCCAGACCCAGTACAATGTCAAACTTGGGAAAGTCAATGATGATTCCTTGGATAGTGGAATGCAGGTTCTCAAGCATGCAAGAGAAGGTGGCAGTTTTCCTTTTCACAAAAATGTGATGTTCATCAGTTACACCAACATTTTTAATCTGAAAATGATTAGTGGCCAGCTTGAATTTATCCACAAAGCTGCTGTTGACTAGGGTTTGGTCTGCGCCCAAGTCCAGGAGTTCTGAGCCTGTGTAACTATGAAATCAAAAAGGGTAAGAAATCAGTTTATTGGGATGTCCAGTGATTGTGTAAAGTACCAGGTCTTCTGAGGGTACTTGGATCATTGGGCATCAGTCCACATCCTTGGGTTGGTACTTGTTGTTGGGCAAGTCATGAATTATGTGAGGAGAGCTTGGCTTGCTTAGTGCTCTCCCCAGGCTTTTTCCTTGTCTTGGTTGTCTTGTGTGGTAGTTGCAGGGCAAATGAGTGTGGTTTTATTGGCGGTTGTTCCTGTTTCTATGTCCATTGAACCTTCAGGTTTATGGTTTGTGTTGCTGCCGTTGCTCCTGGGGGTGGTCAATTGGAACGCCTGGCTGGGTGAGAGTCTTTGGGTTTTTTTCACTTTTCATTTTGCGCCTTGTGGAGGGTGTTGTAGGTTTGTTCTGCTTTCTCTGCCTCTTGATACAGACTTTGCAAATTGTTCACTTGGTCCAGGTTTACGTGCCTCATTACATGCAACTTGAATATGTTGTAGTACATGAGAAGGGTAGCTGAAGTGTCAAAGGCAATGTTGGAGGGGGCACATATTTGGAGTTACTTGTAGGCGCAAATGAGCTCCTTCACAGTGCTAGTCTGGGTTAGGTTCTTTACTTGGTGTATGATCATAAGTGTGGTGTCTTTTAGAAAAAAATCTTTCCTAGAAGTCTTGTTTTTAAGGTGTCCCAGTCCTTCTCTGTGTGCTCCTTGTGCCACTATTTGCACCAAGTGCTAGCCCCATGAGTCAGTGGGATGGAGATCTCTGAAATCCAGAATTGTTGTGGGCATTTCATTTGGGCCAGTTTTCTTTGGGCCAATTAGATCCATGCAGCAGTGTTGTCATTGTTGGCCCCAGCAAAGGATTCCAGGGCCGCACTTTGAAGTCTCTGAGCTACGTAGGCTAGCATAGTGTTTTTGTTAGTTGTTTGAGGCATAGCAGAGAGAGCCTGGAAAATCTCTTGTGCTGACAGGGCATTGAATGCAGGAGTGGGATTACAATGTTCTGGTAAAGGATGAACCCATCAGGTATCTTGGCACCAGGTGTGTATGGTGTCCAGTCTACCTGGAGGCCATACATGATTCTATTGAGGATTTGTTGATTGCAGCAAGTACAGGCAACAGGCAGAATTTTGGGGATAAAAGTAGGATGTAGAACCTACCTTGCTACAATGTTGTAACTGTGCTGTTTTATCAGAGTTACAAGAGAAAACATATTTAAAAACTAGATAATAATCTTTGCTGTGAGATAGTGATTATATAGCTATTGTGAATCAATAGCTAACAGTAACATGATTTTGTTGATCATACGGTTGGATGATGAATGGGGTGGCTTGATCCTGGTAATAAGTCAAGCGCCAAAATGAGGTATCCATTGTAAGGAATCATCATTTTTTCATGTTGTTGGATTTGTAAATTTGAGTCAACTTCCTAGTTTGGCTTCAAGTGACTGAATAATTGGATTGTGGATCACAAGCCAGCTTACTCAGAACCTTGCTGGCAGGTCAAGCCTGCCAGTCTAACATTAGTAATGCCATGGTGGGAGAAAGCCTAATGCAATAATGATTGTGACACTCATCAATCCCACATCTCTAGCTTAGGACAAACAGGTCAGTGCTGCTAGGAGGCAAACCAACACCCACAAGCACAGTGATGCTCATAATAGTCATCATCAGATTAGAGGATATTTTTGGAAAACTACACCATTTTTTTCAACAAAATTCCCATACAAGGCCTCCCAGAGCATAGGGCAAGAAATTTAAAGATCAACTTAGTACTGTAAATTCACTGCCCCCTTTGGTTTTGGATTGTACTTTTTTCCCTTGCTGCACCAAGAAAAGCCCCAAAATACCAGCCAAGCTGCTTAATTCCTCATGGGATTTGGCACATACTGTTGATGAGATATTTGTTCTAGCTTATCCCACAGATCCTCCTGCTCTAATTGCACTGCCTTAAGAAGAAACACCAAATAATTTGGATTACTTTTGGCATGATGTTGCCCAATTTTTAAAACAATCAGAAACAACAAACCAAACAATGCCACATCAATTCTCAGAAAGTCAAATGAATCTTAAATACCTGGTATGGCCTCTAGCCAATCAGGTGGAGCCAATGAAATTAGCTTGAAACCTTCTAGTACCCCTGGCCTTGGCCAGCAAAATTTCTCCTCCAGCAGATTGGATGCAAGTTAAACGGTCATGTGATTATTCCTTAGCAACTCACCCCTTTTAACAAAGCAAAGGGACTTTCAGTCCCCTGTTTGTCATTTTCCAATCTCATTAAATCTGGAACCATTGCTTAAACTTTGTTAGTTTAATTTTGAAAACTCTTTTTTATAATTCCCCTTAATTTTTAACAAGGCATTAGTCTTTTCTGCATTAAAATTTACCTTATTCTGGTCTTTTCTGAACCCAGCCGCCTTTTCAAAACCCCTAGGAATAGTGTTAGAGCATAGTCATTGTATAACTACAGTTACGCTTTCAAAAAAACTGTTTGAACCTAAAAATTAGTTAATAATCAATATAAATCTTACTTTTATTTTGAAATTTCCTTGTATTCCTTCAATTCAAATCTGCTTTTGCTTCTGATAACAACTAAGCCATCTGAGACTGTCCCCAAGTCCATTGTGAATATCATGCCTATTTTGTTTGATTTTTCTGGTGGCTGCCCTATCTCCAATAATTTTTATAACTTTGAGGCCCAAAATTTGCACTCCTAGATTCCAAATTTCTTGGAGTTTGCAATTATAATATTCCCTGGTTTGAAATTTGTGGTGTTTTCCCTGGCCACCTTTTTGTTGCTTCTTTGGACTACTTCTCCTGAATTATGGTCTTGTATCTCCTCTTCTGCTTTCCTCATGGTTGAAAATCCCTCTAGTCTCCTGCACCTCCCTAGCGGCCTTCTTATCTCTGGAGAGGCTCTAGTCAAGAGCTTGACCTGTGCTGAATTGGACTTGCACACTGCTGATCACACTTCACTTGCTCCCATAATTGAGAAGATACCAGTGTCTTCTCCCCTCAGCCTAGAGAGGAATGACTTAGTGCCTCTCCAAGCACCTGTGATGTCAGTCCCTATTTCCACTTGTACGCCTTGGTTGCTCACTGGGTTAGTGCTGATGGGATT
Source organism: Entomophthora muscae (assembly GCA_014839935.2). Lineage (NCBI taxonomy): Eukaryota > Fungi > Entomophthoromycota > Entomophthoromycetes > Entomophthorales > Entomophthoraceae > Entomophthora > Entomophthora muscae. Next base: position 288,001 of record QTSX02006463.1, on the reverse strand, counting down.
GAATGTGTATTTTCTTCTGTTTTCCCATGTGTTCTCTATTCGGTCCCCTCTCTGAGTGGCTGTCCCAGTCATTCACTGGGCAGTGTCCTGGTGGTTTGTCTCACCAGGATGGGAGCCAAACTTATTTAGTTTAGTCCCCCTCTCTTACAGGTACCTGGGGAAACACCTGAGTGGGGAAAAGATTACCCTACCACACACATCCAGGGAATTATGTTAAAAGAATACATCTCTGAACTGATAGCTAAGGGATGCAACAGCGCCCATGTCAACACTAAAAATGTCAACAGTGGCCATTTTGACACTTTTAATGTCAACACTATAGTAAAGTGATGACCCGGTTTTACATAAGGTCATCTCCTGGATGTCAACACTTTTTTAACTAACGGCACAGTTTACCCTGAACATCTTTAATATAAATTTTTTTGAAAGATATTATTTTACTATAATAACCCCAGAAAGTTTAAAAATACAATAAAAAATTATCATAAGTAATAAGAATAAGAAGATATAAGCAACTATTTTTTAACTTACTTATAATCTATACTCTTTATTATAAAATTATTTTTTATTTTCATAAAAATTAAAATCCAATTAACCAAAAAGAAAGACATTTTATATATCATAAAAACTACAAAATATAAGAAACCTCTAATATAAATTTATTATACTTTATATAAGCACAACTGAAAAAATCTCATACCTTAAAGATAAATTAACAAAATACAAGATATTTCTTACAATTTTATTGAAACTGTATCCAAAACTTACTATTTATACCTAAAAAGATATGCAATATCCAAAAAATATAAATATATAAAAATCCATAAATAAAATCAATCCAGGCAAAGCAAAGTTTATTTGGCTAATTAAAGCCACCAGTAAGAGCAGTTGCAACATCTTCAAGGTATTTTTGATTTCTGCCACCTTATACTTCTTCTTCACCACCTTTTGCGCTGCCTCCTAGTACTCCTGATCTTTACTCTTCTTCTTCTTGGGGGCCACCTGGATGGCTAGGTTGCAAAACTTGGAGACATTTCTGGCCTGCTCCTCCTATAGCTTGGCAAAGAACTTGTTGTATTTAGGGTTGGACCCAAACTTGGTCTTCAAGTGCTTGTGCCAAACCTCAAGGCTGGAGGTGGTCTTTATCTCCCCCTTGAGGAAGGCGCCCTGGCAATTCCAAGGGGCAGTGGCCCCACTCTCTTCTCTATGGGTGGTCACCTTCTTTTCTACCCATTGCTGCTCAAAGTAATCCAGGTAGCCTTTGGAAATGGTGGAGTGCTTCTTCACATAAGCATCCTCCAGGAAGGCCTCAAAGCCAAGCCCAGTATGCTCTGGCTGCACAAAAGCCAAGGCAGCAAACTGGGTGATGGCAATCCAGCACTTCCCTTTACCATCATTAAGATAATTGTCAAAAAGATCATTCTTGCTCTTGAGATTCTTGATGAGGGGCTGCCTAAAATGGAGGAAGCAGCCCTGAACTTCTTCATTGAAAGTGGCCTTGAAGGCTCTGAACTGAGCTTGCTCAAAGTCCATTATGATCACCTTTGGCCCAAGTGAGCGTGCATGAGCTAGCTGCTCTGTGGCTATGGTAGACTAATCCTTCTTGGCGGAGGAAGGGTTTGCCCTGGTGGTGTGAGTGGGAGGGGGAGCTGGTTGGTGAGAAGGGAGCTCAGAGCATCCTGGATAATTTTAAATGCTCTGGTGTAGACTTCTGTCTTGGCACCAGGCAAGAGAAAGAATACAAGAGGAATAAACTGATCATTGAACTTCCCATGCAGGACCCAAAGCTTCTTAAAGATGGTTGGACAGGTTGCAAATGTGCCGTTGCACAGCCAGGTGGTAGCAGTATTGAGCTGCTCCTGGTTTTGGGTTATGGTGTAGGCTATAATCCTATCCTCCACTTCCTGCCCATTGTCATGGAGCAGGATCATCTCACTATCCTCGGTTTTTTGAAGGCATATGTGAGGACCAGGTCTTCAATTGTAGTAGCACTCTTGGCCAGGGGATTAGAGGCTTGACGCCTATCACTCACAAACTTGACCAACTGGGTATGGATTGGCACCCTCTTGAGGTTGGTGGGGGAGAGGTACTTGCACGCAAGCACAGCCAGCTGAGTTGGGGAAAGGTTTTTTGAAGTGGGCATGAGCTGGACAAGATATCACTTGAGGAGGCGGGCTATGGAGGTATTTGGCATCACACAAGTGTGTTCACCCTTGATGGTCTTTACCAAGTCCTAGCGCTCAGAATTGAGCCACACTGGGCAGGAGCAGTCCTTGCAGGTATTGTGCCGGCTCTTAAAGCCCCAGTTGGAGTTATTACAAGAGAAAATATACCATTGGTCACCATGGCCGGCCCACCCTTTACACTCACAATAGGAAAATACTTAGGCAAGGAAGAGGGAACCTTAAATTTGCCATCAACATTGCAAATGTTATGGGCCAACAGAGGGTCCCAGGGGCCAACAGGAGCATGGCGGAAGCCAGGGAAGTAATCAGGGCAGGGCTTTGAATCATCCCCTAATGAACTAAAAGGGTGGATTTTGGTGGTGGTGGGGAAGCAAAAGGGGGCTTGTTGTGGTGCTCCTCATGTGCAGGAGACTTATCCTTGGGTGGGGACTTTTGGGCTGAGCTCTTCTTCTTGGTTGGCTCCTCATCTGAAGCCAAGTTGTAGAAACTGTAATATGTAAGGGAGCCATCAGTTTCCTCTCCCCCAGTGAAGTGAGTGGGGCTCTTCTCAGGAGAGGGCTCAGGGGAGGGCTTGGGGGTGGCCTTCTTTGATGAGACAGGCTTTTTCTTAGTAGATTTGGTTGGCTTAGAGGGATGCTTGGTTCCTTTGGACTGCTTAGAGGTGTTCTTGTCCTAAAATAATACGTAAAAGGGTTTAAATTAAAGCATTGTATTTAAAAACAAAAAAACAACTTAAAAAACATAATATATAAAAAGGGAACTTTATATGGCTTTTCTTGGCATTTAAAAGGTAAAAGATACTTATATTTTTTATTTTATTAAAGTTAAAAATAACAAGTTAAAATTTAAGAGATTTATGTGAAAATATTAGCTTTATAAATAGATTTTATTTTAAAAAAATGAAAGAGGGAAGTTAAAAATACAAAATATCAAAAAATCAGATGATTTTATTTTGTAAAACATAAGTTTTATATGTGAGAAGTGAAAAGCGTTGACATTATGAGTAACAATCAGTAAAAAAGCTGAATTATCACTGTCAATTAGAAAAATTGTAGACATTTTTTGAAAATTCACTATATTTTCATAGTACACTTAATTAAATTTACGCAGGCTAGCAAATATTAGCTGTTTTCTGTGTGTTTTTGTTCACATAGTAAATTTTAAAAAACATGGAAATAAGTAAAAAAGTATCGAATTTCTTTATTTTTTATTGAAAATAATAGTTGGGTAGTGATAAAATGATATTTTACTATAGCACTTAAGTAAAGTTGTTAATAAGTTGTTTTTGGTAATGAAAAGGGTAAAGTGTTGATAACATCACTTACAACATTCTTTATATGAAGTGGCATATTAATTTAAGCTTAATTGCGCCACTCTAATTTGCTTAACTCCACCTGGAAGATGATCACAAGCAAATAGACAACATTTCTGAGTATCAACATTATTTTTAATAATAAATTCTATAGTAACTTACATAGTAACTCACACTTAAATTATTGAATTGCTGTTAGCCACCAATTCACTTAATATATTAAAGCCAGAATAAGTGCCACAGATATATTTATAACATGAACATTTCAGAAATCTACTGTATGTGCAATGTCTTTTTCTATATATTAATTTAATAAAAAAAATTAAATGTGCACTTAATTTTTTAATATAGATGTTTTAGTTTTGTTATTAAAAATAAGTATGCTTAAAAAGTGTTGACATTGACACTTTTACATTGTAAAAAAATTAATTTTTAGTAGTAAATGTAAAGGAAAAATCTGGTTGAATTGAGTTTTTGATCAAGCTTAATATTAAATTTTGTCAAAATGGCCACAATTTTGTCGTGTTTTCTGGGTTTGCACCCCTGAATGCATTAAAAAAATTAAGCTAGCGCAACTAGCAAAAAACATAGAAGATTTTGAGTTTCAATTCAACAGTGGCCATGTCAACAAAGAGTCAACATGGCCACTGTCAACATTTTTAGTGTTGACATGGGCGCTGTTGCCCTACGTGTCAGGATTGACAATTCTCCTCCTCTGGAACCCCAGGCCTAAGAGCAGGAATTGAACCCGGAACCTGGATTCCCCTGGGCCGCCGGGCCTATGGACTGTGGGACTGCCCGCCTGCATTTTTCTGGGGTTGAGCCCCTGCAAGCTGACGTTGAAGATGATGGCCCACCCAGTGAAACAGATCAAGCCAAAGAAATTAGTGCACTAAGTGGAGTGCCAATCACAACACCTAATGGAGGCAACCAGGCAACAACTATTACCTTCATGAATTTGAAGTCTTCACCAGCAACCAATCAAGAGCCAACCCAAGTGGGAGGCACCAGCCTGCGACCTGGCCTCATGACCACAACACTAGAGCAAGATAATCAAGTAGCTAAATTGGGAGTCACAACCAATGAAAGAACTCCTGGGCCAAGCGCCATTTTTCTGCCTTTAGAACCAAGTCCCTGATTCCCCTGGCCCTGCTTTTCCCAATGCCCTAATGACCCCCCAACAGAAAATGTTAAGTTTGGAGGTGGGGTGCTATATAGACCCAAGGACCCCGCCCTCCAAACTTATTGCCATTTTTGAATAAAGGTTATGTTACTTTGACTCATACAGCTATTACCATATTTTGTATTTGCCGTCTATAAGTTAAGTTCAAGATCTCCCGGCCCTCCTGCCCCTCCACCCACAGTTTTCTGTCCACCTGGTGCTCCCTTTGGGCCCGTTCATTTTACTGATTGCCCATTAAAGCCCAAATATACAGATTACATCCCAGAGAAAATCATCAAACTTGACCCATTAGCCTGCATCCAATCCTCTATCAGATACAACCACAAAGCCTGTGGATATTCTCTACTCCCAAGTTATTTAGAGGAAAATTCAACTACCTCCTGGCCTATAACATTTATATGAAACCACCTGTAACACCAAAACCAATGCCAGCATCTTCCCCCAACCTGCCAACTGGTCATACCAGCAAGCTTTTTGGTATAGTGTACATCACCCTCACTGGGGTGGTGGACACCATTGTACCGGCTGTCGGCCCATAGTCTTGGTTAGGAAAGTCTGCTTCTTACCTCTTAAAGTTAGCCCCTCTCTTGTGGTGGGCCCTGCCCGCAAAAAACCCAGTCCAAGTTACTTCTGAAACCGGCAGGCTGGCCGCCTGAGAGTGGGTCTCTGACACTAAGGGACACATGTAATGCTCCCAAGCATTCTGCTCTTCACATATCTTATTTGTGAAGAAGAGTGACAGAGGATTACGCCTGTGTGCTAATGTCAAAACAGCAGGCTTGACCCGCCAGCAAGGTTCCAAACAAGCAGGTTTGTGACCTGCAATCTGATTACCCAACCACACTGAAGCCAGACTAGGAATTCAACTCAAATTACCAAATCCAACAACATGAACAGATGATGATCCTTTATGGTGGATACCTTGTTTTGGCGCTTGAATCATTACCAGGATCAAGCCACCCCCTTCACCATCATACCATGTGATCAACAATCATGTTCCTGTTATCCATTGATTCACTATGACTATATAATCACTATCTTGCAATAAATATTATTATCTAGCTTCTAAATATTTCCCCCCTTGTAAATCTGCTAAAACAGCACAGTTACAACATTGGTAGCACAGGTAGGTTATTCATCCTGCCTTACCTTGAAAAATTCTTCCTGTTGCCCAAACACGCTGTGGCCAACAAATCCTTGACAGAATTATGTCTGGCCTCCTGCCTGACTGGACCCTGTACACTCCTGGTACCAAGTCCCTATGGTTTTTTCCTGTACCAGAACACAGTGATTCTACTATCCGCCTTCAATGCCTTGTCTGCATGAGGGCTCTTTCAAGCTCCCTCTTCCATTCCACGGCCAACTGAAAAGAACACCATGCCCGCCTACGTAGCCCAAAGACTACAAAGCGCTGCCTTGGAACATTTTGCCAGGGCCAACAATGACAACACTGCTGCATGGATCCAGTCCACCCAGAGCAAGCTGGCCCAGATGGAATGTCCAAAGCAATTTTGGATTACAGAAATCTCCATCTGCCTGATCCATGACGCTGGCACCTGGTGTGACAAGTGGCACAAGGAACACACCAACAAGAACTGAGATACCTTCAAGCAAGACTTCTTGTCAAGGTTTGTGCTTAAGGACACAGCGCTCATGATCATATGCCAAGTAAAGAACCTACCCCTGACAGGCACCGTGAAGGAACTCACCCGGGAATACAAGGAACTCCAACTTTGTGCACCATTTGACATGGTCTTTGACACCCCAGCTACAAACCTCATGTACTACAACACCCTTAAGATGCATGTGATGAGACACGTGAACCTGGACCAAGTGACTAACCTACAAAGCCTGTACCGCAAAGCAGAGAAATCAGAACAAACCTCCAATACTCTTTTTAAGCCACAAACGGGGAAAATAGAGAGACCCAAGGATTCCCACACAGGCAGGCGCTCCACTCAACCACCCCCTGGGCTCAACGGGAATAACACCAACCATAAACCCACAATCTCAAACAGACATGGGAATAGAAACAATGGCCAGTCAAATTGTACCCATTTCTGTATCACCGCCAACCAAGACAATCAAAATGAGGGAAAAGCCCGGGGAGAGCATTAAGCAAGTCAAGCTCTCCCCACACAACTCCCAACTTGCCCAATAATGAGTACCAACCTGAGGACGTGGACCAATGTCCAATAATCCAAGTACCCTTGGAGGACCTGGTACTGTACACCATTGCCAGACATCCCAATAAACTGATGTTCTATCCTTTCCGTTTTTGCAGTTACACAGGCTTGGCACTCCTGGACTTAGGCGTGGATCAAACCCTAGTCAACAGCAGTTTTATAGATAAGTTCAAGTTATCCACTAATTCTTTGCAGATTAAAAACGTGGTCCTGGCTGGTGAACACTACATTGCCATGACAAGGGAAACCACCCCTTTTTCTGTCATGCTTGAGAACCTCCACCCCACCATCCAAGGACCTGTCATTGACTTTCCCAAGTTTGACATTGTACTGGGTCTGGACTGTTTGCAAAGGAACAACCCCCACGTAGAATGGGCAGCCTCAGTCTTGGCCATCAAGCATGAAGGTGTCAACCACCAGATCTACCCTGACTCAGTAGACCAACTCCTACACAGCCATGTCTTTGTGCGCATCACAGAGACCCTGGACAAAAAGGAAAACCTCAAGCAATTTACTGGTACTTCTTCCAGTACAAGATTATACACTTCAAAGATCACCAGGATACCTCCACACCTCTGGATTGTAAAATTGTGGCCCGCCATCCAGTAATCTTCAAGAAAGCTCTATCTGGGTTTCCCCCAGAGAAAAACATTCAACACTCCATCCAGCTCAAAGGGGCTGTACCCAAGGCGCGTCCTATCTACTGGTTGACCCTAAACAAAGACAACACCCTACGTGCCTACCTCAAGGACTGTTGGAGAAAGGACTTATCTGCCCCTCACAGTCTCCCTTTGGGGCCACCTTATTCTTTGTGACCAAGAAAGACAGTACCTTACGCCTGGTCACAGACTACCACGTCTTAAACAAAGTCATCATTAAGAACTGTTACCCACTGCCACTGATTGACAATCTCTTTGTTGCCTTGGGAGGAGCCACATTCTTCTCCAAGATTGATCTGACTGCAGGCTACAACCAGATTTTTATTAAGGAGGAAGACATCCCCAAAACAGCCTTCCACACTAAATACAGCTCCTACAAGTGTGTGGTGCTCAACTTTGGCATGACTAATGCCCCATCCACCTTTGTAACCTTCATGAACAAAGTGTTTGCGTCACACATAGGCAAACATGCCCTAGTGTACCTGGAAAATATTATTGTCTACAGCCCCTTGGTGGAACAACACCACAAAGACCTGTAAGAGGTCTTTGCTACCCTGGCACAACACAAACTGTTGGCCAAGCCCTCCAAGTGCCAGTTCTTCTGCAAGCAATTACGCTTCCTGGGACACATAGTCTCAAAGGATGGCATCAACCCCAACAGTCAAAAAATTCAGGCCATCTACAAGATGACGCCACCCAAGTATAAGTTTGAGCTCTGCACTTTCTTGGGGATGGTGGCCTATGTACGCTGCTTCATACCTGACTGTGGTGTTTTGACTGCCCCTTATCCACCATAACAGGCGCCAAATCCAAGTTTGTGAGTGTTGCGCTTTTTTCATTACAGTGTCACTATTATTTGAGATTATAGGGCACAGGACAATTGCCAGAATACAGTCATATGTGAGGATATGAGTAGTACTGCATCAGAAGAGCCAGGATTGAACGGAACCATGATTGTTGCCCGGCAATGGCTTCTCATTGTGCAGAAGCACTTAAGGATTAGGATAAAGGTCAACCAAATTAAGGATAAAATAAAGATGGTCTAAAGATGATTCTATTTTAAATGATTAATTCCAATTATATCTTTTACCAGGGTAATCTCTGGACTGCTAACAATATCTTCTAGGACATTCTAACACACCCCAAATTTGGGTAATTATCAGTCTAGGTTTGGTGCTTCTTGCACGTCAACCAATAGAATATCTTCATCTTCACCCGGAACAGGTGATCCTTGCTGGCATGGAAATATTTAGCACTTCAGGATTACTTCCTACTTCTCTGGCATACTGCAAGCTTAATGCTTATTAATGTGATAAATATGGTAATTTGAGATTATGGGAAATCAAACCCAGCGCCTTGGCGCTTGATGTAAAAGTAAAGTGGCGCCTTGGCGCCTGCAATATTTTCCAGGTGGTGCTTGCAATATTTTCAGTTGGCGCAGTGGTGCTTGATGTAAAAGTAGTTTGGAGCTTTAGCACCTAATCTAATTGCTAGGCGGTGCTTGTGTATTTTTAAAGTGCTGCAACAGCAAATCATGTCTTACTTAATTGCTGTGGCGGTGCTTATCATTGGCTAGTTTTAGGCTCAGGTCAGCAGACTAATGCTGATCTAATATAAATATAGTTTATACTACCAATTTATGTAGTTTGGTAGCTGCAATTCATATCCGCAAGCTCTGCCATAATTAGTATCTTTGTATTTTGTACTACTAATTTATGAGTTTGGTTGTAACAGTCCCAATATGTGGGCTCCGTCATAATTGGCATCATTGAGTGGTCAAAATTCCCAACAGTGTAGATCCCCCAACATGAACTCTGTTTTAGACACCTCAAGGAGAAGCTCACAACAGCTCCCATCATGCAATACCCCAAATGTGATGGGGAATACCAAATGGAAACTGACGCTTCAGATGCATCCATTGGGGGAGTCCTATGAATCAAAAATAGTAATGGTGACTTCCTGCCTGTAGCCTATGAATCACAAAAGTTGACAGATGACAAAAGTCAATACCCTATTACAACAAAGAACTGTTGGCCATTGTGCACTGTCTAGTCAAATGGTGTTGTTATCTGGAATGGCAGAAAGAGTTCACAGCATTAACCAACCACAAGCTGCTTATATATTTTAAACCCCAAGCAAATCTATATCACCGCCAAGCCTACTGGATGGAGCTATTTTAGAGATTCAATATGCTCATACAGTACAAATCTGGTCCCAAGCTTGCCGTGGCAGTTGCCCTCTCACGCCTATATGTCCGTGCCACAAGAGAGGAAAATGGGCTTGACCCAGACTGGACTCTCTTGGTACTATAAACAAAGGACAAGGGGTTTTCCCTGGTACAACTAACATAACAAAGGAAACAGTTATCAAAAACAAACACCTATTTGCTGACGTGTACGGGACCCTGCACAGAAAAAAGTCTGACAATACTACCATTCCCTATATCCCCACACACCAGCAAGTAGACACCGTCCTACGCTATCACAGAGAACTTGGACACACCAAAAGTCAAAACCTATATGAGTTCCTTAAGCACAAGGCCTGGTGGCCAACCTTATATTGTGACGTTCAGGAAGTCCTAGACCAATGTGAGGTATGCAAAAAGTTTGCCAAGAGCAAAACCTCTAAAGTCAGTACTACCCATCTGTGCACAACTACCCTTCAAGGTATGGGCCCTTGACGTTGTTGGCCCCATGCCAGGGAAACAAAACAATAAGAAATGAATCATCACCACCATAGACTTTGCTACAAGATGGCCAGTAGCCCAAGCAGTAAGGGCGCACACTGGCAATGATGTACAATGATTATTGGAAAAGAGATAATCAGCAAGTTTGGAAAGCCTGAACTCCTGATAACCAATGGAGTGAAGGAATTGACCTCCAAAAACACCAATGTGTACCTTGCTAAAAATGGGGTCAAACATACTGTGACAACATCATATCACCCACAGGACAATGGACTTGTAGAGTGGCTTAATGGCAGTCTTGTGCAAGCCTTAGCCAAACTCACTGCCGGTAGACCTGAAGACTGGTATAAGCAGCTATCAACTGCACTACTTGTGTGCCAAACCCAATTGAACAGATTCACTGGGAAAAGCCCTTTTGAGTTTCAACGGCACATAGCCAAATATCATCCAAGCATTGACAGGACCCAAACTTGAAATTTCAAGTAAAGTTCCCCTGCGCTCAGACCCTCAAGTTATAGAAGTAACATCAAACAAACCAAAAAGGAAAATGAACGTCTGCAAAAGACCTTTGTCCCCCTCCAAGATAGACATGAAGTTGGGAACAAAGTTTGGGTCATGAACGTTGATAAAAGCAAACTACAACCCAAGAAAGTAGGACCAGCAATCATTCTAAAGGTAAACAACAATAATGCTTACCTTGTACAAGAACTCAGGAAGCGCAAACTAGACAAGACCCTACACCATGATTGCCTAAGATCCTACAAAGCAAGACAAAGACAACTCAAAACCGCCCTGCCCCCAGAGGAGGCCAACCTTCAGTTGGGGGGGGTCAAAACAGCAGGCTCAACCCGTCAGAAAGGTTCCAAGTAATCAGGTTTGTGACCTGCAATCCAATTAACAGACCACTTGAAGCCAGACTAGAAAGTCAACTCAAATTACCAAATCCAACAATATGAACAGATGACAACCCCTTATGGTGGATACCTCATTTTGGCGCTTGACTCATTACCAGGAGCAAGCCACACCCTTTCACCATCCATTCATGTGACCAACAATCATGTTCCTGTTATCTATTGATTTACTATGACTATATAATCACTATCTCTCAATAAAGATTATTATCTAGCTTCTAAACATTTTCCCCCTTGTAACTCTACTAAAACAGCACAGTTACAACACTAACTAAAGCTCCTTAAACACCATCTTCATCAAGGTTTGCTACCCAGCCCCATCAGCAAACAAATCAAGGTAGGCTAACAGACGTCTTTGTTTTTTAAAAACTGGAACTTAACACCGCCTATAAACAGGTCCAGATTTCAGAAGGAGACAAATGGAAGAGTGCTTTTAGGGCTATATTTGGTCTATATGAGTACTTGGTCATGGTCTTTAGACTCTAAAATGTACCATTGGTTTTCCAGGCTTTAATGAACATGATCTTTTTTGACTTCCTGGCTGTCTGTGTGGTGGTATACCTAGATAAAATCTTGATGTACTTCAAGTATGAAAACTCCCATTTCCACAACTTGGAAAAGGTTCTAGAACGCTTTCACCTTGCTAAACTTTAATGCAAGAGAGAGACATGTGAGTTATAAAAGCCTTAAGTAGAGTTTCTGGGATAATCTATCCAAAAAAAGGATTTTATATTGCCCCTTCTAATGTATCTGCTGTAGTGGAATAGCAGGCTCCTGAAGCCAGTTCCAAACTATTAGGTTTTCTGGGACTGGCCATATTTTGCCAAAATTCATAAATTCCTTCACCAAGATAGCAGAGCTGTTTACAGCCTTGAATTCTAAAAGCATCCCTTATGTATGAACAGACCAGAAACAGAAATATATTGAACTTCTTAAGACCACCCTCACCTCTGCCCCAGTTCTGAGAAGACCTGACCCCAAGCTCCATTTTTTGGAAATAGACATATCTGACTTTGTCTTGGGTGCAGTTCTGCTACAAGAAGTGGAGCCTGTATTAAACCACCCTATGGCATGATTCTCTAAGAAGCTGCTGGACTTTAAACACAACTACAATGTGTACAAAAAAAGCTCATGTTCATTCCAAAGGCTTTTGAACACTATAGACACTACCTGGGAGGAGCAAACATAAAGTATTAGATGTACTAGCCACTGAAATATTCTCTAATATACAGAGAAAAATAAAGTTTTTGCCAACAACTGGGTCATAATTTTAGGGTTTAGGCCATTTTCTAATGTGCATGCTTCTCAAATTGCAGCATAACACAGTTCAATTTTGAAAAAGTAACTAATTACACATTTTATATTTAAAACATTAATACTCAATGAAAAATTAATATCTTTTCACACTGTAAACTATCAAAATAAAGCTAAGGATCCCATCTTTATATTGGTGTAAAAACTATAATATATATACTATACTATTTTTATTATATCAAAAGTAATTTTTAAAGATTATAGTCCAGAGTTTATTGTATGATTCTATCTAATGATATAAAGTAGATCACTTCAAAGCTAATAAATACTCTTTTTTGATTTACAAAAGATTTTTTTTATTTTAAAAAATTTAATATAAGATTCAGAGCTTTATTTTAGCATTTTATTTTATTTAAGAAGCTCAATTATTTAGGATTTTATGGCAGTTTAAAGTTAGGATGTTTTTATCACTGATTAGATTAATTTTAAGGTTCAAGTGAGCTTCAAACCTCAAATTAAGTATTCTTTAAGTGGAATTCTTTAACATTTTATCATTTAAAAGTATGCAGAATAGTTACAATTAACTGAATACATCATTTTAATTGATTTGCATTGATAATAAAGAAGATATGATGTAATAATAATAATGCTTAGCTGCTTCACATGTATCACTTGTGCATGAAAACTGGGGATTTCAGTTATTCTAGAAATATAAATTCAAGTTGAAATTGTAAATAAAGCTATCACATCATTTCTTTCAGAACGGTGTCGTTTAGCTTGCTCTATAAGAACTAAAGCACCACAAAGCTTCTAATCCAAAAGACCCCATTCAAAGGCCACACTCTGATCAGAACTACTCCATCATTAAGGCACATTTCAGTACTATGAGCTAATTACAGATTCAAAATACTAACATTTCCTCAGTTAAATTTACTTCTGCCATGCTAGCCTTTTTTCTTAGGAGCTTCAACAAAAAGAGAAAGAATTTCAATGTTAAAAAAGGCATTCCTCTTTATTGCTGGTGATGATCTCAATAATTTCATCAAGTACTTCCTTAATCAAACTGAATTTGGGAAAGCTCAGTTCCTGCCAACTATTCAAAATCAAGGAAGCAATGAGTTCATTGAAAACTTAAAGGATCTCATGAAATCTTCTCCCCAAAAGCATCTCCCAGCCTTGAAATCTCTTGTTACTTCCAGCTACTCTTTAAAAGAGTTTAATGGTATGGGGTTTAATATAATCAAAAGTGAGTTTGAATACTCAAGAAAAATAAATAAAAATAAAAATGTAAGCCAAAAAATAAGAACTATTCATTAAAAAAATAAACAATTAAAAAATAATTAAAAAAAATGCTGGAAAATTCTTATGAAACAAGACAGTTTACAAAAAAAGTGCCTGAAAAAAATTATAAAGATATTGAAAAAAGAAATGAGTGAATACTCAACTGCAATAAAATACTCTCTCTTAAAAAAAGAAATATATGGAAATATGAAAATAAAAAATGAAATTTCAGTTTCAATTTCTACTTACTATAAATTAATCCCTAAAAATATAATAAAGAGTAAAAAACAAACTGATACTGTAAATTCAGAACCTGAACATAAAAATGCAGGATTGTCAAATCCTTGGTCCATATTTTGAATCACTTTTGCAGGCAACTCAGCTGAGTAAAAAGTAAAATATTTAATAAAATCAACCAATTAATTTGACTTTTTTGGTTTATTTAAATTGACAAATTTTGAATCTCTTGAGCAGATAACCCAACTAACAAAAGACAAAACCCAACAAACAAATGCGGGATACATGAATCAGAAATGCAGGTTTCTTATGTACAATATGAGATTTCCTGTATATCAAACAATTCATAAACATCATGTGAAAATTAATAAATCTGAAATTGCAGGATTGTCAAATCCAAGAACTAAGTTTTAAATCATAATTGCAATGAATTTAAAATAAATATAATTTATGGGTTTTAAAAAGGATGCCAAAGGATCTAGAGTGGATTTATGCTGATTCTTTTAGGAATCATAGGCATTCTCAAAAATCACCCTATTCCAGTTTAGGCCGGCTAAAATTTAGATTGTATTATTCACAAAATTGACATATATAACAATAAAATTGACTAAAATATACATTCCTCTTCTTGAGTTTAAAATTATAAATAAAATTTTTATTATGTCTTATTTCAACAACAACCAAGTCAACAAGCTGTTCCCTGGCCTTGACAAAATTATACAGGGCTACACTGGGTCTCTTAATGGTGAAGCCTCTGTCTATGGCCACTCCCAACCCGCAGGCCCCTCCGCAAGCACTACCCAGGAGTGTGTTCTTTCTCCCGCATCCTCAAGCATGGCCCTGTTTGCCCATCACGCACAGGCAGCTGCCAACCCAAATTCCTTATCAGCAATGGCATCCAGAACCTGCCATTTTAGCCATGGGGTCACCCAGAGAGTCCAGAACCCCAAAACAGCCAATCAGATGACATTGACCAGTTCAAAAGATGGACAAATCCCTCCCCCAGCCAATCAGCCTACAAGACACAGAAGAAAATTGATCACCCCGGAGATTGTTCTTGAAATGGTCAAAAAGCAAGGCAAGCTTATGTCCCTTGGGGAAATTGCGGCTGCAATGGGTTTTGCAAAGTCAACTGTGGCTGCAACCCTGAGAGCCCACACCAACTGTGGCCCTCCTACCAAGAAGACCCTGACTGGTGCCCGTACCTCAACCAAAAGTGACACAGCCCATCCCCTTATGATGGCCATTATGAACGTGACCTGCAGATGCCCCTGGTCTAGGTACGTCTCCAGTTGGGACTCCACAGCATCTTCACCAACAAAAGAACGGTGAATTCATGGATGCACAGAGTTGTGGTTGCTGCTAGAATCTTGTCCAATCAAGTTCTCAGTGGCCCCATTTTGGTGGATACCAACCCCTACAATTTAATCATCATTAATTCATTAAAGGAGGACAATGAGGGCCCATAATGACGTAATATTCCTGTCGTATGCTAAGGTCTCGGCCAGTATCCAAGAATTTGGAGAGAAGCGCATCCAATCTGACGTGTACAAGCACGGCCTAATCTTGTATTGTTTTGTTGGGGTTTTATTGGAAGTTTCCCCATTGGGCATCAATTATTACTCAGCAATTTTGAACACTGCAGATGGGTATGCCTACCAGACGGAGCTCAAGGCCATGAGTGGAGGAGTGGGCCACACAAAATACCATGTACACAGCTGTACTGAGTGCAGAGATGGAGCAGCAAGAATGGGCTACCCAAGAAATCAGGACTGCGGGGCATACCTGCTGGTCCTATCCCATCAACTACGCCAACATGCATCTTGCAGATGTATGTCTTTAAAATTTTGGTTCTGCCCTCAGGCGCTTGAAGCCTGCCACCAACAAAAAACTATGCACCCAAATTGATAAGGGGTATGAGCTTTTATCTTCTGCGTCTGTCCAGGACTTATTTGATCTCATCATCTTCTATGCAAGTGATAGTGATAAGTCCAGAAAGGACCCCCCGTCTCCCCCCACGCCACTCCATCCATTTTTTCAAGCCAGTATATGTTACAGAAGAAGAATTCAAGCAATTGAAGCAAACCTCTCTTGCTGCCCCTTCCCAGTCAACAGACCCTTCCTCCCCAACCCCCCCATCAAGCCACCTGCCTTCCAACCCTGACTCCCAAGCCACCACCCATTCCCTCCCCACTATCTCTGATGCCGCCCCTTTCACAGGCGCAGATGAAGGCAATGTCTATTCCGCCCATTCCCTCACCTTCCCGTCCTTTGATTAGTGAATAAATCTTTTCTTTGTGACAACTTATTAAAATTGATATCTCTCTTTCAATTCATACTTAATAATAATTTCTTTTTTAATTGTTAGCATTCCCCATATATAAAGAATCTTGTAAATTGATGTGGTAACATATAATTATTTCCATGGATATTTTCATCATTGTTAATAAATTAAAGACAATAAAGATAAATATTACATTAAAATATTGCATTTAGATGTCAACTCTTGATATTTTGATATTATGTGCATAACATGATGCATTTTTTTTAATAAAATCCATTGTAAACTTGGCCTTTTTCATTGTAATTTATTGAAATGGACTGTGTTTATATTAGAGAGCCATTAACACTTAGTACAAATATTGATACATAGTACATTTTACAGCCTGTATATTTACCTATTGGTAATAATTCTATAAACTTTTCAGACTGATTTTACAAGGTAATAATAATGTAATGTGTTAATAGATTACTGTTTACTGTCATTAATTGGCTGATTTTCTTTGCTGTGGTGATTGTGCATTTTCTTATATTTCTGAACTAGTATCCATTGGTTGGCTTCACATCCAATTGCACAGGCAATAGGAAAAAAAGCTGCCACCCCGAGACTGGACGTGGTTGGGGTGGCAGCTTGTTTTCCTATTGCCTGTGCAATTGGATGTGAAGCCAACCAATTGGATACTAGTTCGGAAATATAAGAAAATGCACAATTGCCACAGCAAAGAAAATCAGCCAATTAATGACAGTAAACAGTAATCTATTAACACATTACATGATTATTACCTCGTAAAATCAGTCTGAAAAGTTTATAGAATTATTATCAATAAGTAAATATACAGGTTATAAAATGCACTATTTTTCAATATCTGTACTAAGCGTTAATGGCCCTAATATAAACACAGTACATTTCATTAAATTATAGTGGAAAAGGCCAAGTTTACAATGGAATTTAATAAACAAAATGCATTGAGTTATACACATAATATCAAAATATCAAGAGTTGACGTCTAATTGCAATATTTTAATGTAATATTATCTTTAGTGTCTTTAATTTATTAATAATGATGAAAAATATTCATACATTGAAGGTAGTACTATAAAAACCAGTTTTTTGATGGAATTCAAACAATATGTCAACAATCTAAAACTTAATCAACAAATTAGAAGCACACCTTCAAAAGGTTGTCAAGATAGAAAGAAATATCAGGGAAATAGTGACAAGGAAGCTGGGTAACAAGGGCCAGCCACTGATACAGTCAAAAAGAAGATGCCCTGGATAAGTTAGGAAATATTATAGATGAAAAAAATAAAGAAAAATTACTTAATCTACAGGAAACTATTTTATTATTTCTTGAATTCAACAACGCAGCCTACAATTTGTGGGAGTTCTGGCAGGGGGGCAAAGAAAACAATAAGAAGATAAAACTAATTGAAGGAACAGAAATTCAGAAGGAAATTAACACCAACAAAGAGGAAACCAACCAAATGGAAACAGATGAAAATGAAACACAAGCAAGAAGCAGAAGCACATCAAGAAATACCAAAGCTTTATCAAATGAAAATCAAGAGGAAGCACAAGTTGCAAGAAGAATAAGAAAAATTAAGCCTAAGAAAATTAATGAAGAGCATCCAACACTCATGAAGTTTGCCGATATGGCGCCTGTGGCTGAGGGGGCCACAGGGGAAAAGATCAGTAAGTTTTTTATGTTTAACTTATATTTATTTTAGTCATCACCAGGGATGGGGATGTGGTTGCAGAAGTGGCAGCTTTTACGCCAAGTTGGTTTTATAGGGGCTACCAGTCACTGGTGGCCCCTATAAAACAAATAAATAAAATAGTTCAGCAGAATATGAATATGTTTTTTAATAGTGAAGCTCAAGATAGGGAATATCAACCACCCCCGGGGTGCTTACCATGGATAAGAGAAGCATACAAACTAGGATCAACAATCAAAATCAAAGAAATGAATGAAATTTGTTGGGATATAAAACTGAACTTCAATGAATACATTTATGAAAGCGTTCAAAGGTTCCTCTTCACAAATATCAATGAATACAAAAAAAATTAATAAAAACTGACTTTCAAATTAGAAATGTATATTTAAAATCTGCAATATTTAATGAAATTTTTAAAGCTCTATCAAACAAAGTCAGGGATGCAGTCCTTGTGAATAATCTTAAGCCTTTGTTGATATTGTTTGCTGAGGCCTTGGGGGCTGATACAAGTTGGGCGCCCCCCAGAACCCTCTTCAAGTTGAACCAAATGTCCTATATCAATAGGTTAGTACAAACGTTCAAAAAACTGTGCATGTTCTTGGAGAAATATACCTTGCAAAGGATCCACATTGCGGTGTACCTGGGAATCCTGCTCCATTGCATACTGAAAGCTAACGTGAAAAAATTAGAAGATGTACCTCTACAGATTGACATATGCCACGTAGCCCTCAACAGACAGAAAACACCATGGGGATACAGGACAGTCAAGCATGTCCTCTATGATTCATTTGCATTGGCAACACTATACGGGTACTACGTACCCCCAAAAAAAACCTGCTAGTGGATTCCCTCACCTGTTTGCCTTTTATAAGTTGGTTGGCCACCACCGGGGTGTTGAGCGCCATCCCTCTAGCAATTGGCGCCAGAGTCATCCACCACATACAGAAGAGTATGTGGTCCCAATTAGATGCATTAGCTGAAAATTTAATTCTGGGTATAATTTCCCGGAATAAACACATTCCCTTTGCAATTTGCATTCCCCCAATAAATCATTTTCCCTTACAATTTAAATTTTTATTTTATTTTTTATTTTAAATATTAAAATTTTAATACCAAATACTTCACTATTAAAATTTTACTGGTAAAATTTTAATTGTGAAATATTTAATATTAAAATTTTAATATTAAAATATTCACTGTTAAAATCTTTAATATTGACATTTTAATATCAAATATTTTGATATTGCTAAATCACAATTTAATAAAAATGTTATATTTCAATTATTTAAACTTAAATATTTAACTTTTAAGATTTTAAGTTAATATTTTAATTTCAATATTTTAATTTTAATATTTTAACTTTAATATTTTAATTTTAATATTTTGATTTTAATATTTTGATTTTAATATTTTAATTTTAATATTTAATTTTATTTTAAATTTTAGTATGTAAATCATAATCATTAATATAACTAAGTATATTAAAAGACTTTAGTTATAGTTGCCAATACATCAAATAAAAAAGAATTAAAATGTTTTTATTTACTACTCATTGAGTACGGGTCCATTTATCACAAAGATAAACATGGAGAATTGAATTTATCCGCATCATGTGGCCCGCTCCACTATTGTTCTAAACAAATGATTGTTTACAACTTGAATTAACTTTCCCTTGTAATATGATTTGATAAACATATTTAATATACTTGAACTGTGTCCTAAGTACAAATTAGTAAGGAATACATAAAAATCATTGGTTGCCGTGTTGTGTGGCTATAGTGGCACTGAAATAACAAGGATCATATGATGACACGCAAGGTCCAATTTGTGGCTTAGAGAGGCTAAAGAACTATCAACAATTAACAATTATTTAAATAAAAAATTCTATTTCTATCTTTTTTAATTTATTCATTTGTTAGCGCAACAGTCAATACAATATTTAGTGCATTATAATAAAAATATATTCTTCATACCTAGTATAGTTAATTTTACTTACATTTTCTATGTATTCTTATATGTCTATAATACAATCACACGTCAAATTATTATATATAATTAATAATTTTTGAGACCTAATAAAAACAAAGTAAACCGGAGAGCCCATTTATCTGATTGGCTCAGAGGCCAGGGCTTTAGGGAGGAAGGATTCTGAGTGCTTGTAAAAAGCCGCCACCACATTGGGTGGCATCGCAAATTAGCTGACCTCAAGAATATTGAATAGGTCCTCAGTGTCCTGCAGAAGGCCTTGTTTCACCTTATTCTTGATCCACCCAAAAACCTCCTCAATTGGATTCAGGAATGGGGAATATGGCGGGAGGAAGAGAAGTCTCATTGGACAATCAGCAAGGTGGTGGCTGGAGGAGTGGCTATTCTTGTCAATAGGGGAAAACTCAGACACAACCAGATCCACTTTGTGGAGCCCAACATTATCAAGCACAACAACGTTGGTTGTGCCGCTATAATTTATCTGAAGGTACTCCTTGACAGCTTGGAGAAAATTGAGAAAGTTCCTGCTATTGTGGGAACCCTTGATTATTTGGTATTGGTCCAACCCGCAAGGACCAAGAAGCGCAATCATGGAATAGGTCTGGGAACGGACAGTTGCACAATGGGCTACACCGTTCTTGGACCCCTTCTCAACCCACCCATGCCTAGACCTGATTGAGGAGGAAAACAACAATTTGTCAATATAGAAGAACTGTATGTTGTCAGTCTCCTTTAGTGCCAGATATGTCTTGGCATAAATGTGTTGATCCTTGATGGTCTTTTCACTGTTTCTGTTGTACAGAGAAACTCCAAGGATCTTCCAAGAGAAGACCAAATCAACCATTGTTTTGTAAACAAGGGTTTTAGAAACAGAAGGCCTGAACTCTGTGGCAATCATTGATTGGACAGCAAGCATGTCCAGGTGGCAATCCCTGGCTACCCACTGCTTGATTGCGTCAATGTGCACAGGCTGCAAGAGTTTTGGCTGCCGCTTAGCCTTGGTGGATTCAGTAATTTGCCCGGTATTGCCATACTTGGTGCTGATGTTGGCAATGTACCTGGCTGTGACACCAAATTGGGACAAATTATCCCAAACCGCCATTCCCCCGTTCAAGCAGTTGAGGAGAGCTTCACACTCACTATCTGTCAACCAACACTGGCCCTTGACAGGTACCACGGCATCCTGGCTACCAGGCTCAAAACAGGGGACAGGGACCTTTGTGTATAAGGTGGGATCACGCTTGCTTGCAGTGGCGCCGTTAATAGTGGCATATGACACAGGCACAGGTGGCTCAACAGTGGCTGCCAATGGCTCAAAGGTGGTGTCAAAGACACGGGGGCAGGAAGTAGCAACTCTTGGGTCAAGAGTGCGGGCCGGGTGACAACTGGGTATACAGTGGAGGTGTAAGTAACCTCAGTGTTCCCGGTGACCCTGGTGTAGGAGACTTTTGTGGCAGGCCTTGAGAGTGGCTTCTGCCTGGGATTCAAGCTGGTTGATTGGGCCTGGGACGCTGGAGGTGGTTGGCTGGCAATGTCACCTTGGGAGATCTGTGTATCAGCATGACTCCCCTCAAGTTGGGTTCTGGGTCTGTTCTTGGACCCTCTGGGACGTCCTCGTGGACAGGCTTCCCTGCGGGCTGTTGCAGGAGTGGGTTGGGAATGTGATTGATGGTCCATAAAAATAAAATAAAATATATATATATTATATTAAATATGTATTTATTTGGAGTTATTGGTTTAGTTGTGGGAAGTTGTTTTCTCTTGATTCATCCTTTAATAGTAGCAGAGTTTCTATATCAGTGATTTGAAGTAAATAATATTGTATAATTTCTGGGTTAGGATGATTTTAAAGTTTAATAACTTTTTATGTCTAATTATGGTTATTGAAATTGATTTTTTTCATTTGATTTTAGTTGTGGTGGAGCTTATTGATTTGGGTTGGTCTTTCCTAGTGTGCTTACTGTACATTCAATTTGGATTCCAGTTCCCGCAATTAATATTTGAGTTTACTAGTGGCATTCAAAAGTGATTTGAAATTTGGTTCTTGGATTTGACAATCCCGCAATTTCAAAAAACATAGTAAACTTAATGAAAATGGCTGATGGATTTGAATGCTTCAAATCTGATTCCAGTTAATTTATTTTGTCCATTGGAAATATGCAGTTTGACTTGAACTTTGCAAAGTGTCTATGAGTTTCCGCGTTTTCAAATATTCAAATAAATACTCATAAAAATCAATTTAATTAAAAAAGGCCATCCCGCAAAAGTGATTCAAAATTAGGACCAAGGATTTGATAATCCCGCATTTTTACATTCAGGTTCTGAATTTACAGTATGTGCAATGTTTGTAATTTAAAAGATTCACTAGAAAAGAAGAAGGACAAAGTGAAAGTAAAAACTTACCATTACAAGAATCTATAGACAATGACTTAAAGACTATTAAGAAGCACCAAGACTTTTATGTTCATCAAAATAGGGAATATAAAAAAGATATTAATAAATTAGATGATGAGTCTTGTGTTGTGTTTATAGATTATAAAGAAAACTTAAAGGTTGGAAGTGGTCCAATTGAGACCAATAATTGTTTTTATTCATTAAAACCTATCTAATTATTAGGCTTTGCATTAGTTTTTAAAGAAAACAATAAAATTAAATATGAATATCAAGATTTTTTGTCTCAAATATTATTACATGATTCTTTATTTTCAGTTTAATGTCTAATAAGTCTTCTTAAATTAGATAGATTTAAAAAAATATAAAATATAAAAGTGTGGACTGATAATGGAAATAATTTCAGATCACATGAATTTTTATATTGCTTATTTAAAGAGGCACTTTATATTAAGGGTTCTATAAAATATAATTGTTTTGTTGAATGTCATGAAAAATTTTGTTGATGGTCACTTTGGTGTAATAAAAAAATGTTAAAGGAAAAAGAAAATGAGCTTTATATTAACAATATTAATGATCTTAAAAATATTTTTGAGCAAGAAGAAAAAAGAAAAAAATTATATGAATCAGTGCTATCAGGCTCAAATATTTCTCAAAAGTCATTTTTTATATTTATGAAAGAAAAGTTAGGCCTATAAAAAGAGAGCTTGAAGTTAAAAATCTGCTCATTAATCTTTAATATTTGATGAAAGATGGGAAGTTATATACTTCACCTCTAAAATTTGAAAGTTTATCAAAATATTCTGAGACAACTTATCATTTGAAACCATGTGATGATACCAGAGAAAAAAATATCAGAAGATGTTAGTTATGTATTGTGGCAAGTTCATGAAGTAGGGAACTTACTAGAGGGTGTATTTTAAATAGAGTTATCAGACTTTCAAAAACAACAACCTTTTTTCTTAAACAAACTAATAATATTTATGATAAGCCAAAGATAGAGTAATAGGATTCATAGCTTTGGGGCTGCTATTACTCTCCCATGCAACTCATCATAAATATTTTTGGCTTGTAGTATGTAGTAGCACTTAAGATAATTCCAGCAATATTATAAGGTGCAATTTTCAATTCTTAAATTGATAAATTATTTTTTAAAAAAAATATCTAAGCCCAAGATCAATTAAAGATTTGAAATCAATTTCATTTTAACCTTTCTGAATAATTTGAATATGAATAATGTATTAAATTATAAAATAATCAGTCCAGCGCTTAGGCATAAAAAGAAAAATAATGACCCAACTGGTCAGATGTACATTGGGATTGCCTTATTATGACTATAAAATCAGTTACATACCATAACACACAAATGAATTCAAGACACCCCCATCAGACAAGAGGACCACAAAATTGAGGAAACCTCATACAACCATTTCAATACATGATCTTTTCTAATTACAAAACAATTCCTGATGGCTGTCCTAGGAGTATCCCAACACCTTTTGATCATGGAAGAGGAGGTCCAGCAATCCTAAAAATAATTCCCTCTCATTAAGAAAATAATCAACAAAATAAACTCATCAAGAAACAACCCCAGCTACTCTATGCAAGAGGACTTCTTTTTTTAGACAAAAAGGTCAGTAGTCCCCCCAGGAGAAATACAAAACCAAGTCCTACAGGAGATACATGATTCCCCTAGGTTATTGTTTAGCAGTTGGGGTTATTGTTAGTATGTTCAAAGTTACAGAGAGATGTTAGCCTTGCTAATGTACTCTATATGGCTTATTCAAGGAGTACTACAGACTATAGTAGAATATAACTTTGAAGACAATTACTTTTATTTTAGACAGGAGTACAATCTAGCCAGCTGCTGCAATCTATCTAGGGGTAACTAAGAACTTATTTTCATCCTTCCAAGCAACTGTATCTATATATACTACAAAATCTCTAGCTCTTGTCTTTTTAGAGAGTTCTTAGTGACTACCTTTACAATAGTTTTATTCTTGCTGGATATGCCTGTTCTAATTGGCTGTCCTTGACATGTGTATTGCTACTGGCCTTCTTAAGGCATACATGGCACCTCAGCTACAGCCTACACTCTTCTTGAGCTAGCCTACTGACAATTATCAATTAGCTGTATTTTTACGCACCTCTAATGGCACTAAGAACTAACTGTATTTGGTTGATGCTTAGAAATAGTCCCAGTTCTATCTTCCTACTTTGGAAGGTATAAATCTGGTATTCCTGTTTTCCTTTTTTCAGGTTTGATATTTAGTCCTATTTTGGATGATATGCCTTACTCTTAATAATAAAACTGGTCATGTTGGGGATTATACATTGTGTAATAGCTGACTCAATCTGATAACAAATTTTTTATTACTCACTGTATAATGTAATTGCAAAATTAGTATTTTGAGTTCTTTTGTGTACCCATTAGTTTGATATGTGTATATGCAACTCTTAGGCTAGGGTGGAGCTTAAGTAGCCTAATATCCAGTGAAATAGAGTGGATGTAACATGATTGATCATATATTGATTACACATAATGTAATCAATGATAATTACTATTGGCTAACAATTATACATGGTATAATAGCTATAATTAGTATTACAAACTAGTAGTTGTACAGAGTATAATTGCCACAATTAATTATATGATGATAAGGTGTGTAACAATAAGATCTGCATGCATAATTAGCCTGATAATTTGGGGTCAATCAGCCTAATCTCACACCAGAAACAGAAGCTGGTCATGAATTATTAGGGTTTGGTCAAAGAATCTAGGAAGGATAAGGCCTCTCAATTAATGTCAGGAATTTCAGGAAGGAAATTCATGACAACAATTTATTCCTGGGCATAGGGGAAGAATTTTTCTCTTCTTTGAGTTATATTAGGTCTCCTAAAGGCAATGGGTTAGTAGGTAGTATCTTCTCCCCATTACCTGTTGAAATGGGTTTGGATTTGCTTCCATAACCAGTATTAACATCAACAGGATTTGAACCCAGGTCTTCTTCTCTTTTAAATGCTCTTTTGCCTAAGAGAACAATTAGTAAAGTTGTAAAGAGAAATTTTTACCTTTCAAGCTTAATTCCAGCCAATCAGGTTTTACAACAATCCTTTTAATAGATTGTTTTAATTACTTTGATGACAATTACAACTGCTTTGACCCTGTTTTTGCTCTGGCTTGTCCATTGGCCTCTGGTTCTGTTGCTGGTCCTTGTTCTCCTTCCCCAGTTTTAACTGGGTTTAGCTGGGTTTCTCCTGTTCACTTCTTCCTGAAAGGCAAATTGTTTTAAGTCATTTAATGATTTAATGTTTCTGAGGTCAGTTCTATTGGTTCAGTAATGCAAATAATTCTAGCTTAAATTTTCAACTGCCTAGGATCTTTGGTTTTCTCCAATTTCATCCCCAAGTGATTGATCTCCTTTATTTTTATCTCCAGACTATCATTTAGCTTCCATGCTATAGAATGCTGGTAAATTATGATCTTTTAATTATTCAATCAATAAAGTCTACATTCATCCCAAGTGAATTATTGTCCATTATTAGCTTGAATTAAACTTTTCTTAATCCTAACCATGAGATTACCCAAGACTTCTTTTATGGAGTCTCTTGGGTATAAATGAATCTATTGTATGGTCTTGTTGTCAGCTGTGCTTGCCAGTATTTTGATAGGTTTGTGTGCAGACTCTGACACTTCTCCCAAAACTCAATTCTTAGATAGCTCTTAGCACCAGGTAATCCCAGGAGTATAGTATACTGCTACACCCTTGTCCCACAACCCACCTTGGAAGGAAGAGCCTCAGAACTACAATTCTGTACACAAGACTATCAAACCACAGGTCTTTCACCCATTGGCCTCTACCTTCCTCTTGTGTTACCTAGGAGCATACTTCTTTTGTTGTTTAAATCCACTCTTAGGCCAATATTGACTAATTGGGGAACTCTTTCATCTTAGTATGATGTCCCTGCCCGTGGGTTCATTGGTAACTGGTCTAAATCCCTCTTGTGACTGCACTACAGTCACATTGGGCTGTGGTTTCACAAAGAGGCTGAATTGTGATGAATTTCATAGGTTGAAATTCAAAACAATAGGATTGTCCTTGGAGAGACTTTCCAACGTAGTAATAGATTACCCAGGAATCAATATGACTGTACTAATTAATGGCCGTAATGAATAATATGAACAATTCAGATTATGAGACTAGGTGTCTCAAACCGTCTAATTAACAATGGAGGTTAATTGATACCCAGGAATCAATTAGGCTGTACTAATTGAGGGCCGTACTGAATAATCTGAACGGTTCAGATTATGAGACTAGGTGTCTTAAACTGATTGATTAACTGGGAAGGTTAATTAATATATGCTTGGAATATATTTAATGAGGATTTAATTATATTATTTGATTGCCTTGACTGTGTCAAGAAGTTTGGTTAAGGTTAGCCAAAAGTAAACCCCCAAAATGTGGTTTAAAAGCGCCGTGTTGGCAAATTCATTGGGTTAAAAGTGCTGCCGCGCCGCCTAATGGATTTGCAAAGCGCTGAGGCGCTGCTATCAAATTTTTTCAGGCGCTGGAGCACCGCCTGAGAAGTTCCTGGGTGCCGCAGTGGCGCCTGGTTCAAGTTTTGAAGCATTTTAATGGGTTTTAAGGCAAAAAACCATTAAATGCAAAAATAACTAAATATAGACAATGGTGTCTATACATTCAGGATTGATAAGCTGGTTCCCAGTTGGAACAAGAATAGCTTGGATCAGGAATATGTATATTCTGCAGGGTTTTGGAAGAAGTCTGGAATGCTTCAAGCCAAAGCAATACATTTCCACGGAAAGAATCAGGTGATTCTGGAATGTATTAGGGCACACTATTATAGGTTAAGAGTGTTAAGATCTTTTTGGTAAAGATCTGGATTGGATGACGCTGTTATGTCATAAACCATGTGATAGGAATCCAGGTGTGATTACGGAACCAGAGGGGTTTTCAGCTGAATGTACCCCAATTGGTATATAATGGAAACATGATAATAATTAATAAAAATGATGCTTATGTGTGACAATGGTTGTTTTCCCCTCAATCTTTTTTATGTTTATGTTTTTGGATTTTAACTGAAATAAGACTACCATGGAATGAAAGAGATGGTCTGCAGCTAAGACTATGGGAAGCAAAAAATGTGGAAGTGATCACCAGATGGCAACAAGTTTAACGCCAAGATTGCTTGCCTGGAATCCAAGCTCATCAAAGCTTACATAAAGGATTCCCTGTCAAACCGTAAAAGGGTCAGACTTGGATAACAAAGAAGCAAGCATGAATTTCCTGGATTTGTCACACCTCTGCAATCATTCACCACCTTGGGAGATTACTTCCAAGTGGGTGGGTGCCTGACAATTAATTTTTGATATTTTTTAGCCATTTTTTACTCTAACTATCATTTTCTCTATATATAGATGTGCTGGTGTTATAACTGTGCTGTATTAGAAAATTTGCAAGGTGAAAATATTGGAAAATAGATAATTATCTTTGTTGATATGTATCACTTATATAGGTTGGAGGAAACATTTTAAGAGTAACAAGATTTGAACAGCCAATCAATTCGTTTGGACAGGGTAGCTTGATCCATGTAACTAGACAAATGTCAAATCAATCTATCCACCAAAGAGAAATTGCCACTGGTTCTTGTTGCCTTGTTTAGAAATTTAGTTTACTTCTGCAAGTGGCTCCAAATAGTGGGTAAGTCAGTTTGAGTGTCACAGGGTCTCTTGTGTGGAAATTTTCTGGGGGCTGGCCCTGTTGTTTTGACATTACCTTTGTCAGGATTTCTGGATATTGTCTAATTAATAGATTCAACCAATTAACACAGGCCAGCTGTTAATTGCTTTTAGGAATGGTTTCAACAAAATAATATGGGATGTAGGTTTGTGGAATCAATGAATCAATGATCAAACTATATCCTGGCATTAACAAAATCCCTATTAATAATTAATGAGAAAAAGCATGCAGATATTATGCAATTAATTAGTCCACCTCAATAACTACCTCAAAAATGCTTCTTGTAATAGTTACTATTCTAAACTTTAATTATATCCTAAAAAAGGGCCATCATATAGGCCATTATACAAAACACTTCTATAAGAATTCACCATGGGAGGGCTTCCAGGCCAAGCACTCTAGGATAAAAGGCTCTGAGCCTATTGTATTGGAATAGCTCTGATTAAGGAACAATCATCTCCATCAACTAGTAGCCAGTCAGGCTAGCTAGCCCTGGAACATGATCCAGATAGACAGCTACTTTGATCAGGTTGAGGGATAGTTGTACAGCATCAGAAAAAATACTGAGCTGTGGAAGTTTTCAAGCAATATTCCTTCACAAACTGCACACACCCAAGGTTGGCCCCCCTGCTGCAACTCCCTAAAGCTACTTCAGTCTCTTCTAGCGTTGTGAGCTAACTTGTATAAGCGCGGGCAGCTGGGCTGACCTCAATATTATTTGTCTAATAAAGAGTTGATATTCCAAAGCATTTCCCTTTTTTATTCTAATTAAGTGGAGAGCAAAAGAACATAATATTGCCATACAGTATTAATTCCTATAGTAAAATATAGAGACAAAAACTTATGAACTGTATCCAGAAGTAGGAAGAACTGTCCTAAACCATTCAGGAATTGGGCCCTGTCAGACTTGCTACTTCTGCAGAAAACAAAGTATTACAGGTCACAGTTTATGCCAAAGTCACAGGTTCTCTTTACTTTCCTAATGCCAGGAGATTAGTATATCATCTGATGGATGATAAATACCACAGTTTGTGGATTTTCTGACAACTTTTTAAACAATAGAATTTCTAAAATTGACTGTATTGCTTGAATAAAATAACAGCTAAAATTCATATTTTTATATTTATTTTTTGAATTTGGTTTTTAATTTTAAAATGATAAACTACTTAAAAAAGGTACAGTTATACTTTATTTTAGGGATTTTTGTTGTAAAATTTGAAAATACTCATGGAGAGTGTTGTGACTGTGCTTGCCAGATAGTTACTTGTTATATTTAACTCAATAGTCACAATGCATATTGTGAGATTAGGCTGATTGACCACAAATGATCAGGCTAATCATTAAACACAGATTTCTATCTTTTACACATTGTATTATTGCCAGGTCAATATTCTATTAAGTATAGTAATTATACGCCACATAATCACCAATTTATTAAATTGATATGACAGTTATACACTGTGTAATTGTTAGTTTATTATAATAGATAAAACTTTATACACCATATTATCACTTGATTATCATTCCTATATGTGTAGTGATTATACGCTGTATAATCACTAGCTTATTATAATTGATATAATACTTATATGCTGTATAATTTTTAGCTGTTATAGTGATTATCATTGATTACAAGCTGTATAATCTTCAGAGCATCAATTGTTTATCTCTCACCCCATCCTACTGGACGTTGTATCAACTCAGCCCCACCCAGCCTGAAGGGTGTATATGATCATATCAAACAATTGATGTTTGAATGACAAGGAATTACCAAGTTTGGATCAGCATTACACAGTGTATAATTGATTTCTTATCAGTTTGAGTCAGCATTACACAGCAGATAATTTACAAGTTGATATTGGATTGAGTCCACTATTATACAGTGTATAACCCCTAATTTAACCTGTTGCATTAATAAGTAGAAGGCTTGCCAGCCAGAAAAGGATCACTGATTAAGCCCTGGAAATGAAATACTGGAATTCTACCTTCCAATGTATCAGGACAGAACAGGGATCATTTTTAAGTGTCAACTAAATATGGTGTAGTTTCCCAGCACCATAATAATTGTGTAAGATACAGCCAATCAATAATTGCCTGTAGGCTAGCTCAAGAAGAGTGTAGGCTGTAGCTGAAGTGCCATTTACGCCTTGTAAAGGCCAATAGCAGCACACATGCCAAGGACAGCCAATCAGGATAGGCGCAACCAGCAAAGATGGACCTATTGCAAAGTTAGCCACCAAGAACTGTCTGAAAGTACAAGAAGAAGGGTTGTTGCAGTATATATTGATACAGACGCCTAAAAGGACAAAAAACAAGCTCTTAGTCACACCTGGATAGATTGCAGCCACTGGCTAGATTGTACCCCAGTCCCAATAAACTAAATTATCTCCAAAGTTCTATTCTATTGTAGTCTGTAGTGCTCTTGCATAGGATTAGGTAGAGTACATTGGCAAGGCTAACATCTATCTGTAGCTTTGAACATACCAGCAATAACACAAGTTTCTCAACATATATATTTTTTACTAAAGTCTAGGTTAGGACTAAGCTGTCTACTTATTAGCAAGCTATAATAAGGTTGATATAAGCATGTGAAATAGGATTCTTTTATCATTGATAAGATGGGAGCATATAGGGGTGTTTAGATATTAGCTGTGCCTTGATTTCTCTTAGAATCCACTAATGATCAAATTAAACCCCATGGACATGTGCCTTAGCAAACTTCCATTATATGTAATCAGATACAGAGTAATCCAAACATTAGGATATTAAAACTACAAAAAATCACTGAACTAACAATGTACCAGAGGTAATTGTTCTAACAAAAGTATCAATTAGTTAGACTAGCATATCATTGAGAGTGTTACAACAGTAGTGACTAGTTTACACCAATAACACTGCAACAGAGATGGAAGTTGGCTTAAAAAACTGCTTAAAATATTTTGCCAGGAAATTTTACTTGATGAAGCATCATCTTATAGTTGCAATTGAGCCAATAATAGTTCAGTATCTGGATTGGGAAAGACAACAGTCTGATAGAAAAGAAAAGAATAATAATAAGATCCTTTATTGAGAATAGTGTTATTAATATAATATATTAAGAAGCCACAGAACCATCAGGGGATGGCACTGCAACAGGTTTGGTACAGTAAATTTCAAACCTGTCAAGATAAACAAAAAATCTTGGTCTAAAAACAAAAACAAAAATCAAGGAATTTATATTAAATTACAATTGATTTGGATCTACTTTGGCTTTGCTTTTAAACTGAGTTGTTTTTGTTTTTAGACTGAGATTTTTTATTTATCTCAACAGGTTTGAGATCACTGTATAAGGTTTTGGGCTTGTAATATTTTGTGTGGGGATCAGTGTGTCAAATTTGAAGTGCTCCTAATTGGGAGATAGTGCCTGTAATTTGACACTGTCCAAAGGTTCCTCTATACTATGAGTTACATTGTGGGATGTCTCTCTTTGAGGGTCCCTTGTGTATTTTGAGATACATTAGCAGGCAATGGAGTAATATTGGTTACAATAATATCATAAAATTTTGGATAAAGATACTATACTAGTTATATTTGAATCTATATTTAATATTTGAATTTAAAAGGGAAGAAGCAATGAGTCTACTTTGATAATGGCTTATATAGAAAACCTGTTTTGGGAGCATCTCTCATCATTTGTAGTGATGTGATTGTAACCATCTTCACAGATATTTTGATCCTTTAAAAGGTCTATGTGAAATAGACCACTTTAGCTCTGCAGGGGAGAATGTCACTGGAGTTGACTTGCGCTTTTGGGCTCCTTTTACAAATTGGTCTGGGTGGTCATCTCCACCAAAAGTCATATCCAGTATGCCCTCAGCATCCATATGAGGTTGTTTGTTTTGCTTGTAGTGGGGAAGCTCACTGCGCTCTGTGGGGGTTGCCCTGTTTGAACTAGGGGGATTATGTGGCCAAGCATTGGTTTTGACTGGTGATCTGATTTCTTTTCTAATACGAACCTTAGTAGTGGGAGGTTGGGCGATACGGTTGAAGGCAGATCTTAGACTACTCAGAGAGCTGTACATTGCCTGCTCGTCCATTGGAAGTGCCAGTACACCACTAATAAGAAAACAGTTTAACAGACGCATGTCGAATAAAGGTTATCACTCACTACAAAAAAGGTTGTTTATTTATAGTGTCTTTGTGTCGAGAGCTCTTCAACAGAATATCTTGGGATTGAAGCTTGTTATTCTTCAGTTTAGGTTTTAGGGCGATGGGTCGCTGTATTGTTGGCTTTGTTAGTTTATAATAATTTTTAATGCTTCTTCTTAAGAATAAATTTGATGATTGATTTATCATCTAATCAATGAAAGAGTAAAACAAAAGCCAGTTATCTAAACAACCTGAAATAATTTATTTCTCGGTTTACTATTAAATAAATTTACAGTTTAATTACTTACAATCACTTTGATTATCGATCCAAACGAATATCAGGCCAACTCGGCGTAAAGGTGCGAATAAAGAAGAGCCTAGAAAATATAATACATCTAGTTAGTATGGATTTAAATAAGATTTTATGAACCCGACTTACAGCCCTGGATAACCCATAAGTAACTCTGATTTATACACAACCATGACTGGTGTAGATGATACAGGGGTTTCGGATCAAAACTGCAATTTTAAATCAATTAGAGTAAACTAATTGGTCGGTTTTGCCATAAATATGAAGCGCTAGAAAAGTCTAAGTTCTAATGTTTTAAACTACTTTTGTGGAAAATGGCTCTTGTAATCCAGGACGCTTTTTGATTGAAATGGACATTTGACTTCAGAGGGAATAAATACTAGTTCGTATGAATCAAAGTGGTAAAATAGTTTAAAAATCAAAAGGTATATACAAAGAAATTTGATGGAGTTCGGGTTGGATTGAAAATGGATGGTTAGAAGTAGATATTCTTCGGCCCAGCCACCGCTAACCTCCGGCTCTGGGCCGACATAACCACAACAACAATGATATGATATTTTAAATAACTCTTTGACAGGAATGTCCAAGTTCCAGAACTGGCCGGAGCTGGTGTAATAAAGAATTATAAAAATGGGATATTCGAGAATATTAAGATAAGTTTATTTCAAGTAATTTGAGGTTTAAATATAGTGAATAATTTATTACATCAATATTTGGTAAATGTCGAATCTTTAGAATCGTCATTAGACTGGTCCAAAGGTACGCTTGGATAGATCGAATCCTCAAATCGAACAATTTTCGATTTGGGTGCTAGTTTGTGTTGAAGTTCGAGCCCGAGATTTATATTATTTAAATCATTAAGAGTTCCATTTAACTTATGAATTATAAGAACCATAATTGAATAAGCAAAATCAAACCCAGGCAAATCGACTGGAATAGCCCTTTTTTGAGGGGAACTGTTTTTTAAGTTCAAAGACGGCGTTAAAAGGAACGCGGCCATAGGGAACTGGGGATATGTTATTTAGATGGGGGCTGGAATTGGCGGTAACCTTGGGTCTCGCCATATGATCCCCTATGGGGTATATGAGATTGCTTCACTACCCGGTCCATGTGCTTAGAGGCACCAATAATAGTATTGACATATTGATCGATGCGGTCAATTACCTGTTCTACTAATGAGCAAAACTTCTCTTTCATAAATAGGGCTACGGGCTGTCTTGAACTCTGAATAAGATTGTGTTCCATCAAAAAATAGGGCTGCAGAGGATCTAAACAGTGGCTGCTTTATAAAAAAGTAGCCAACTGTTTAAGATCCGGAAAAAAATCTGGAAAATTGTCTTGGCTACAATTTTTCCATAATTATAGCCATACACATCCAGTGTCAGGGATCCACTCATTTGGAAGCTTCTCCCCAATGAAATAGAGGAGAGCTTCCAAGGTCAATTTGATTAGAGTGGTTTGTACTGGAATTCCAATCATCAACATATGTAATAAGTGGCCTAGCAATCTGAATCTCCCCAAAAAGGTGTAAGGTGGTATAGTAAGTAGTAAATGCTGGTATAACCCAGGACCAACCATGGTGCCTGGGAGGGATAATAGAGGGAACCAGGCAGTTTCAATGTATGAAGCATGGTGGTGTAGACCAAAGTAATACCAAATAGAGTCTTCAGATTTTTCAGTTGGTGTTGGATCAGGAGTCTTGGAGTTCACATTAGTCTGACAATATCCCAGTAACACAAAAAAAACTTCACACTAGGAGGAGGGGTTTCATGCTGTTGGAGAAGAACACAATTTTCTACTAATCAATTAGAATTTGAGAATATAGAGTTTATTGTGAATATTGAGAGGAATAAAATTGTTGGAGCCATTTTCTCAGGAAAATATTTCAGCTTAAATACTGAAGTGGAAGTGGGGGGAACATTGTATTTACCCTTAGATCCTGCAGGTTCTGGAGGTGAAGTATTGTTTTACAGGACTGCAGCAAGCTGTAAGGCAAGAAGGATTAAGTTTTGGATTTACTTGAAGAATGCAGTTGGGTACTTTACTATGTGCTTGTAGTCTTGGCTTTACTGGATGAGGGTTAATGCCAAGGATTTGCTGTTTGTTTGGATTTAATTGGGTCCCTGGCTCCATTGGCAATTGATTGGATTATAGTTTGCATTTATTTGAATGCTGATTGGTTTGTAGTACTGTTTTGACAATATAGGAATCATTAATTAATGATTAACTTTAATTTTTGTTGTTGTTATCTGGAGCAGTCCTAGTTAGATTTATAATAGAATTTATGTTATTGGTTTTTTTTGCCTTTGCTATTTGTTTCCAGGCGTATATTAAGAATGTATTCATTTTTGATTAAAAACGTGTTTTACTAGAGTGTTCATTATGTGATTTGTGATCCAAATCCAAAGAAGAATCCACAATTATAAATGCAGAATTGTTATTAGTTTCCCCTGATGATATTAACTTCAAAATTTCTGATTTCTTGTGTGAAAGGAAAGGATTTCCTTACACTCAGGAGGATATCTTTTCAGATTTTTTAAATAAAAAATATTTTTCTTTCAAATTATTAAATTAAAAATTTTAAAATTCAAATTCCTTTTTAAATATAATAAAAAACTATTAATATAAATATAATTTACTGTAATGTTGCAACTGAGGTTCAAACCTCGCCTGCTAATGTATCTTACAATACACAGGGGGCCCTCAATGAGTCGCTCCTTGACGTATCTAACGTTATGAATGAATCTGATGGCGATGTCAAATGGCGGGCACTGCATCCTAATTAGGAGCATTGTCAATTTGACCCGCTAATCCCCGCACAAATATTCCTTGGCTCCAAACCCTATATGGAACTCCCCACTATGCCACCCTCTTGTGGCCTTGTGGCTTCCCCATTTAGTATATTAACCACAATATCTTACAATAAACAATACCTTCTTATTATTCTGTCCTTTCCTATTAGACTGTTGTCTTCCCCAATTCCAATACTGAACTCTCATTGGTTCAGTTGCAACAGTGGTAGCACAGGTAGGTTCTGACCTATCTCCAAAACAAAATTCCCCCCAAGAAAGAACGGAGTACAGGCCGCATGGCTACTCCACCACAAGAGATGTTCCTTCCAATCCCCAAGGGGGACATTCCCAAAGGATATGTCATCTATCAAGATCAGTTAGTTCTTACCAGTGTATACAATTGGCTCCGCCTCAGGCAGCGTGACGCTAGCGTCACCCCGCCACAGTTGGATCTGTTGCAACGTATGCTCAACCTCCAATTAGAGTCCTTCACTGGCGGTGTCAAAGGAGCTGACATTGTCAGTTGGCTCCAGTCCACTGAAACGCGCCTCCGTATCTGTCAGGCTCCGGAGTCCATGTGGGTTGCCACTGCATCTGGCCGCCTTACAGGGCCCGCCGCCGTGTGGTTCACCAACTGGGCCAGCCAGGAGTTTGACGTCACCTGGGCAACATTTTGAGACGCTGCCAAGTCCTGATATAGCAAAACCTTCTCCCCCATTATCTTGGGGACTCCCCTCCTAGCCATCAAGCAGACGGGTTCTGTTCCTGAGTATCTTGCCGCATGGCAACAAGCCCTTGCTGCTGCCCCCAAAGCAGTGACCAATGGGAACACCATGTTGCTCACTCTTTATGTCAATGGGTTAAAACCCCATATTTGCAAGTGGGTTCCTGTTGGCTGCTGCACCTCTATTGACAACTGTTATAAGGCCATTGTGGAGGCCAGTAATCAGGCTTCAATGGGCTTCTTCTGCACCAACAATACTCCTCCACAACCATGTCCTGCACCTAACAATGGCCAAGGTCAAGTGGGCCGTTGCCAACCTCAACAGCAGGAAGGTTCAGCTAAACGCCCCCACAAGGGGGAACTCTGGCTAGCGCTAATTGAGGACCAGGGAAAAGCCTGGGGGTTGTAACAACAAGAGGCCTTACAACTCCAACTGACCCGCCCTCTCAGCCCTTGTTTGCAAAGAACTCCCGCGGCTACAATCTTCACAAGGTCAAAACCCTAGACGTCTTTCAGGTCCATAGCAACAACCCCATGTTGCAAGCCGCTCATTCCACAAATAAAGTAACACGCTTGTCCTATCCCTTCTGTTTCCGTGGGAACACCCACAATTTACTGGTAGACACCAGGGCTGATCACACCATGATAGATCAGACGTTTGCTGACTCCCAGCAATTAGACCAAGTGCCCAGCAGATTCAAAGCAGTACACGTAGCCAATTCCCGCAGAATTGCTATCAACCACGGGACAGTACCCTTCTCCATAAGAATGGGGAACATCCAGGTTAAGCTCTTGGGACCAATCATGGCAGGCCTCAGCCACAACGTAATTGCTGGCCTCAACTGGCTCTGGCATAACCGCCCTTACATTGACTGGGATATCTCTGTCATCACCCTCAATAGAAATGGGGTGGGTTTTCAGATTTACCTCATGGAAATGAACAAACTACTACATGACACTGTGTTTGTCAGAATGACAGAAACAGGCTCATACAATTTCAAGGGGGGAACTAGACTTTAACCAATGTTCAGTCAAAGTTATCTGTGCAGAACCATCTGCAGTCCCTCCCTTGTCAGCATCACCACCACCAGCACTAGCTGCACTCCTCAAGGAGTACAAGGACGTATTCAGTGAAACACTCAAACAACTACCTCCACCCCGGGAGATCCAGCACACTGTACAACTTCAGGATTGTTACCTAAAGCACAACCAGTATACCGTCTCACACCAAAGGAAGATGAAACCCTCCGCCAGCACCTTGTGGACGCGCTTGATAAGGGATTCATTTGCCCCTTGCTCTCTCCTACAGGGCAGCGGTCTTCTTTGTAGCTAAGAAGGATGGGTCTCTTTGCCTGATCACAGACTACCGCGCCCTAAATGAGGTGACAGTTAAAAATAAATACCCCCTGCCGCTGATTGACAACCTGTTTGATACACTCGCAGGCACAAAGGTCTTTAACAAGATTGATCTCACTGTGGGGTACAACCAGGTCCGCATTGCACCAGGGGATGAGGCAAAAACTGTCTTCTGCACACGCTACAGGTTGTTTGAGTGTCGTGTCATGAACTTTGGAATGACCAACGCTCCCTCTACCTTTGCCATGTTGATGAACAAAGCCTTCAAGGAACTGATTGGGAAGTGTGTGGTTGTGTACCTTGACAACATTATTGTCTTCAGTCAAGATCAAACTACACACCTCTAAAACCTCTGTGCTGTCCTCAACACCCTTTGGGAAAACCAGCTAAAAGCTAAACCCTTCAAATGTGAGTTTCTCAAGTCAGAGTTGTTATTCCTTGGGCACACCATCTCTGCCCAAGGGATACAGCCCAACCCTGCCAAAATCAAGGCAATCACTAGCATGCCGCCCCCCACTGATGTGGGCCAAGTGCAAACATTCTTAGGCATGGTTGCCTATGTACGCAAGTTCATCCCCAATTGCAGAGAACTAATTGCACATCTTACTGAGCTCCTCAACACCAAACAGCGCTTCCATTGGACCCCTGCCTGAGATCAAGCCTTTGAGACGTTGAAGCAAAGGCTCACAACAGCACCAGTACTGCAGTTCCCCAACCAGAACCGACAGTACAAACTCGAGACTGACGCCTCTGAAAGGGCCATAGGGGGCGTGCTAAGGGTAGAAACTGACAATGGCGCATTCCTCCCCATAGCATATGAATCCAGGAAGCTCACTGACTCAGAACAACGTTATCCCATCCATGATGAAGAGCTGGCAGCCATTGTACACTGCGTGGAGAAGTGGTGTTGTTACTTGGAAGGTGCAACCTTCCCACCCTGCGTTCTGACGGACCATAAGTCACTCCGGTATTTCAACACGCAGTCCCATCTGACATGCCGCCAAGCAGGATGGGTTGAACGTCTGTCCCCCTATCAATTATGCATCAAATATAAGCCTGGAAAAGAACTCATTACAGCCGACGCTCTTTCACAACTCTATGTAGCGTCCATCACTGGGGACAACAGTCTGGACCTAGACTAGCCCATGCTCTACCTGTGCCCTGAGGCAACCTGCTACAAGGGCCTTAACTTGGTCACCATCTCCAAGTTGAAGGATAACAAAAGTCAGTTCACCATGGATCTGGAATTGTCTGCCGCCAAGCAGAGACAGGTGAGAAGACACTATATATTCCCACCACACAAGGAGGAGACACCATCTTGCACTACCATCAAACTCTGGGTCACATCAGAGGGTGTAACCTCTTTGAGATCATGAAACGTAAGGTTTGGTGGCCTCGCATTCACCAAGACATCTTGGACCTCCTTGAGACATGCATATTTTGTGAAAAGAATACATCCAAACCTGCACCTCCTAAGCCTGTCCTACCCATCAAGGTTATGGAACCCTTTGAACAGTGGGCCCTTGACATTGTGGGACCGCTCCCTGAAGACAGACTTGATAAGAAGTATATTATCACCGCTATCAACTACTTCACGCGTTGGCCAGTGGTCTGGGCCACAACCAACCACACTGCCACCACTGTTACCTGCTTTATTGGCAAGGAGATTGTGGCTTGCTTTGGGCGATCCAAGCGCCTCATCACAGATGGTGGGCCTGAACTTGTTGGACACGTTGTGAAGGCATACTGTGTCAAGAACGTGCTCCAGCATATAGTCACAACCCCCTACCATCCGCAAGCCAACAGGTGTGTGGAACGGTTAAATAGCTCCCTGGTGCAATTGATTGCCAAGCTCTCACAAGAGCACCCTAATACAGTGTGGACTGAATATCTTCCCACCACCCTACTGATCCTGCAAGTAAGAATCAACAGGAGCACTGGGTTCAGTCCTAACACCCTGGCCTTTGGAACACCTGACGGTCTGACAGGGGTGGAACAGGGGAAACTATGGTCCAAGGTTCCCGACAAACCCCCCTTAGTGCCAACTCCCTCCCTAGACCAATGGCGCGCCAAAGCCTGGGAGATCAAACACAAGTGGATTGCAGGGGGGACAAAACACCTCAAAGCTAGATACGCTGTAGGTGACCCCGTCTACACCCTCAATCCCAATTCTGTCAAATTAGAACCCAACCACCTAGGGCCCTTCAAGGTAGCTGCCGTCTACAACAACCACACCTACCAACTTGAGGATGCCCAGGAAAACACCAAGAAACTTCACCACAATTGCTTGCGCCCCTGCTGTGCCATCCCCACACAAAGGTTGTTTGTGCAGACCTTCCGCAGACTCCAGTCCTGGTGTCTGACAACAATCAGGGGGCAAGGGGGGGTGTTGCAACTGAGGTTCAAACCTTGCCTGCTAACGTATCTTACAATACACAGGGGGCGCTCAATGAGTCGCCCCTTGACGTATCAACGTTATGAATGAATCTGATGGCAATGTCAAATGGCGGACACTTCATCCTAATTAGGAGCATTGCCAATTCACCCTGCTGATCTCCGCACAAGTTATTCCTTGGCTCCAAACCCTACATGGAACTCCCCACTATGCCACCCCCTTGTGGCCTTGTGGCTTCCCCATTTAGTATATTAGTCACAATATCCTACAATAAACAATACCTTATTCTTATTATTCTGTCCTTTCCTATTGGACTGTTGTCTTCCCCAATTCCAAGTACTGAACTCTCATTGGTTCAGTTGTGACAACTTACTGTAAATTCAGAACCTGAACATAAAAACGTGGGATTGTCAAATCCTTGATCCAAATTTCAAATCACTTTTGTGGGATAGCCTTTTTTAATTAAATTGATTTTTTGAGTATTTATTTGAATATTTGAAAATGCAGGAACTTGTAGACACTTTGCAAAGTTCAAGTTGAACTGCATATTTCCAATGGACAAAACAAATTAACTGGAATCAGATTTGAAGTGTTCAAATCCATCAACCATTTTCATTAATTTTACTATGTTTTTTGGAGTTGCAGGATTGTCAAATCCAAGAACCAAATTTCAAATCACTTTTGAATTCCACTAGTAAACTCAGATATTAATTGCAGGAGCTGGAATCCAAATTCAATGTACTTTAAGAAACTAGGACAAATCAACCCAAATCAAGAAGCTCCACCATGACTAAAATCAAACTAAAAATTCAATCTCAACAACCATGTTTAGACATGAAATTATGTGAAATGTAAAATTGTCTAAACTGGAAATGATGCAATATTCTGCACTCTAAATCACTAATTTAGCAACCACAAAACCATATAATGATATATGAGCTACCCTCCTGATGACGCAGAATTTTTTTAAAAGTTTTTTGGCCCCCGGCGTAGCCAAGGGGCCAACAAAACTTCTTTTCAAGGAAGAAAAGAGGTGGAAGATAAACCATCAGTTTACTACACTATGTATTCATGTCTTGCTATTAAGGATACTTGATTACAGTAGATTTTAAAAACACTAATAATAAAATATAATTATATATTACAATCTATATTATCATGTTGTTTTTTCCTTGATGTGTTGATAGTTAATTTGCTTTTGATAATGTGCTTGCAATTAATTGGATAGCTTCACCTCCAGTTGACTTGGCAATAGGAAATCAAATTGCCTCCCCGGGACCAGCTGTGATTGTGGAGGCAACTTGATTTCCTATTGCCAATGCAACTGGAGATGAAACTATCCAATTAATTGCAAGCACATTATCAACAGCAAATGAACTATCAACACATCAAGGAAAAGACAACATGATAATATAGATTGCAATATATAATTCT
Source organism: Entomophthora muscae (assembly GCA_014839935.2). Classification (NCBI taxonomy): domain Eukaryota; kingdom Fungi; phylum Entomophthoromycota; class Entomophthoromycetes; order Entomophthorales; family Entomophthoraceae; genus Entomophthora; species Entomophthora muscae. Next base: position 246,832 of record QTSX02006463.1, on the reverse strand, counting down.
ATTTTATTATTAGCGTTTTTTAAAATCTACTGTAATCAAGCATCTAAATTTTAGCCACCCTAAAATGGAATAGGGTGTTTTATTGAGAATGCCTATTTTTCCTAAAAGAATTAGCACAAATCCACTCTAGATCCTTTAGCATCCTTTTTGAGATGTTCATAAATTAAATTTATTTCAAATTCACCTCATTTTTGATTTGAGATTTGGTTTTTGGATTTGATAACCCTGCAATTTCAGATCCGTTAAGTTTTCCATGATGTCTATGATTTTTTTGAAATACAGGAAATCTCAAATTGTACATTAGAATCCCACTTTTCTGATTCATGTATCTCACATTTGTTTGCTGAGTTTTGTCTTTTGTTAGTTGAGTTATCTGCTTGAGGGATTTGAAATTTGCTAATTTAAATAAACCAAAAAAGTCAAATTAAATGTTCAATTTTATTGAATACTTTAATTTTCACTCTGCTGAGTTGCCAGCAAAAGTGATTCAAAATTTGGACCAAGGATTTGAAAATCCCGCATTTTTACATTCAGGTTCTGAATTTACAGCATACTTTACAGGAAAAAAATGCTGTCTGCAATCATTTTTTTAGAATTTTGTATTCCCTGGTATGAGGAAATCCAAAAAAAACATAAAAGGGGAAAGCTTGGATGCAACAATTACAGCAAATGTTGCAATTAGTGTTTTTTAATCTGCTGCAGCCCTATTCATAAAGGGTGCATTGTTATGTCCCTCATCAAAAATAACACTAATTTGGGTGGTGTGAATAGTCCAAAGAGCTAGGTGGTATACTAATGCCCAAAATGGTTACATCTCAGTCCTCAAAATTCTCTTGTGAAAAGGTTAAAATTGGGATTAAGTTGTAACAATAGGCCTAAAAGGTCAGTAACTTTCATCCAGAATCTACTAACTATAATACATGGGAAATAATTATATGTTCCAAATCAGCATTGGGGTATTCAAACAGGCCTCATTTCTTTATAGAGTGATCTTCTGGGAAAGACAATTCTTACCAAAACGCTTTGTTGGGGAGCCTCCAAGTGAAAGCCTGTTTGTCTGTTGTGACTATGTGCATACTAATAATATTGCTCAACTGAGTTAGTGTCAGAAGTACTACCCAGCCCCACCCACATTATTACTAGACCAGTTGGGGATATCCTAGGGTTGGTCTAGGGTCCTTTTTTCAACCTTTTTCTGGGACTTAGATACTGTTAAGGGGTTCCTTATTATTGTGCTAGCTTTGTCTAGATATTTTTTGATCTATGTGCTCCTTGCCAAGCTGTCTAGTCCATCTAACTTCTATTTATTAATAGGATCCTGTCTGGATTATTCATAACTACCCATTGATTGGCCCTCATGATTGCCAAACACCTGTGTCAGTATCCAGGTATTTCTTTATGGGATTGCTGTATTTGTAGCAGTATAGGGTGCTACTTTCTACAAACAGTTAGTCGGAATCCTAACTCTTAATACTATACCTGTAGATGTTATAGTGACAGCCTTTGGTAGGACAGAATAATATAAGGATATAATGACAAAACTGGTATTTATTTAGATAGTGTGCAGCTATATAGTAAGAGGTGGGGGAATTTCTACCAGAGGAATGGTGGCACAGAAAGAAGGATTTTTCCCAAAGAAGGAGAGTGGAAAGGTACAGTAGAAAGAGCTGCGCAAGAGAAGGACCGGTTTCACACGCCTTGCCTAATAGAGGCAAGTGGCATAATCTTTTTTGTCCTATTTATAACCTCAGAAGTAAAGCCCACACCTGATGTGCATTCAAAAGGCGCTTTGAACACCCGTTTTTAAGGCGTTTTTAACATAATTAGCCCTGTTAAAACCAGATTGAGATAAAGCAATCACATGATTGTTTTGTTGCTCAATCCCAAAATGGACAACTTAATGTCAAAATCATTTAGGATCTACAACAGGGATTCTAATATTATGTGTGACAGATGTCAATTTATGAAGTTAAAAGTTGATGGGTTCTGAATGTGTCAGGGATTCTTTCCCTGACTACTTCAATTGTTTGGATGGGAACTCTCAATACAACAAATGCAAGTAATCCAGCAATCAAGTTTTAAAAACCAAACTATCCTCTGGAAATAAACCATACAGGGATCAAACCTAAAACCTTAAATACCAGGACAATGTTAGTTCAAAAGCAGTCAGTTCAGTTACATTACCTTTTTATTTTGAACTGGTTGAGTCAGTTTTTGCTTTCAAACTTCAATCCAAGTGTAAAAATCTTAAGATTATAAGAAACAACGTCACTTACCACTCAGCTTCTGATTGGCTGTGCAAATCATGATTTACGCCTTGAAACCCACTTTACTTAACCCTATGACAAGCTCTGTACTTGATGCTTCTTGAGATGCAACAATTAAGATGCTTGCTTATTATTAACTTTTGGCTTATCCATGGATCCTCTGGTATTAAATTAAGCTATTATACCTTTTTATTAAGCTCCAACTCAGCTATCACTTAAAAATGGTACTTTTTTATCTATCAATTCATGTAATTCCCTCTTATCCCCTCAACAACCACTTAAATTTGTCAGCCTCCGTTTTAGGGCTATTTAAGTGGGAAACCATTATCCATTCTACTTGTTCCAACAATAAAGGATTATTTCTATTCTATCTATGCTCATACCAATCTCTTAATATTATTTTAGAACCATGAAAGGAATTTTATTGCTTTTCTGGTTTCTAGCTTCCTTCTTGCTTGTGGTTCTAGCCTTGGAAAACCCAACACTAACTACAGACTGGCACAATTCATCTCCCAACAATGCTCACCAGAAGGAGTCTCTTGCCAATGGCTGGTTTAAATACCCATCTGGTCACTGGGGGCATAAATTTCACTATGGTTGTTCTTCCACTCCTCCTCCAGCAGAACCTTTGCTGGTTTGACCCAATGCTTCATTCTACCTGTTAACATACATAGTGGGACACTATCTGCTAGGTTGCTTCAGCTCAATGATGGGAAGATTTGCCTATCTAGGCCACTTAGGCTATCTTGCGTGATCACGGTACCAGTTGGATCAGTAATTGCAGGACTCAACTTAGGGGCTTTGGTCCACCAGATAGGGAACTTGTTCACTATCAAGAGGGTCCCTGACAGAATGTTAAGGGCTCTTATCCAATTCACAGCTCTTTCAGCAGCTAGAGAGTTCACATGCTCTGCTAGAAGTTCATATAAACCATTCCCATAACATGCAGCATTGTTTAACATGATCCAGTAGTCTCAGTCCTCTAAAGGCTTCTGGGTAGCATAATATCTCAATTTTAACTTGGAGTGTATTGGGAGCTGATCACAAGAAATTACTGATAAGCCTTGACTTTGCTTCTCAAATTTTGGAGAGAAAGGCATGGCATGGGCAGCAAGCCACATCTTTGAGGAAACACAAGTGTTTAGAATGATTACCTTGCCAATTAATTTAAAGCAAAAATAACAACAGCTATTAATATTATTGGCTATTATTTTCAGGAGGATTGTCACAAATGATAAAATCTTATTAACAATGCTCATAGAAGAATCTCAGCTACAGGGTTTGATCCCAACACCCTGAGGGCTGCCAACCCACAGGCCCAGCTGCCCACGTTTTTCTGGGCTCAAACCAGAGCTAAATCTGTTTTTGGTGAAATCCCAGATGCCCATCAGTCTAGAGTCACCAGCGCCTATGACTCCCTGCAAAAGAATCCTGTTATTCTTGCCAATGGGAGCGCAGGCTTGGCCAATTATCCCAAGATAACTGGGGCCACTGTGGCTGGGGAATTGAAGAAACTTCCTGTGGAATGTGGGCTGCCCAAGAATGACCAATCCTGTAACTCAAAAAGGGAAATTCAAGTCTTCTCATTTAGACCCAGCCAATGAAAGATCTCCCGTGAAAGATGCCATAAAGGGTTGCCTAACCTTGGTATATGGTACCACCTGGCCCAAGGGGAATTACAGAAGTTTTCCATGATAGTTGGGCATACTTATACCCTGGGCCGCCAGGAAGTTGCCCATTGCTATTCTTGCAATAAAGTGACTTGGGCCTTTGGTTCAATCAGGTCATCCCATAATTCATTTTTGTTCTATTTCATTTGAAGACTAACCTACACAGCCTTTTCCTCCACGTTCATCTACCCCAAGAAACTGTGGATCATCCATACAAGCTATACCAACCACCCAAAGCACCCTTTGGCCTAGTACATTTTACAGAATATACCCCAAACTGGCATATTCAGAGTTCACTCTAGAGGAGTTCCTGATCTACGGCCCTGAAGCCAGAACTAGAGAGACCAAAGTCATTGGCAGAGAGGAGCCTGGATCATTATACCTCTCCTGATGTTCTGAGACAAATATAACTATCTGGCCACCTACCTAGTGCCAATGATTCCACTCCACACCACACCCTGCGGCCCAACTGCCCACAGGAATCAATCACAGCCAATGAATCTACCTCCACCAAATATTTGGGGTGGTGTACATCTCTGTAACTGGCCTTATTAATTCCATGGTATCCGCCAGCAGACCCTGAGCCATCTTGGGCAAACCATTATCTTATATTGTAAAGTTAGCACATATCCTTTAGTGGGTCCTACCCTCTGGGCCTGTGGGCTGTCTGCCCGCAAGTCCTCAGGAACTCCCTGCAGGATGGATCCCTGACAAGGATCTGAAAATTTATTTTAGGCCTATATCTGTAGAGTTAAACAATAACCATGGTCCCTAAACAACTTTTCACTTGGAATTGGGATTATTAAACTCAGAGGCGCAAAATTTGGTTCACCCACTGAAATCAAAGTAGTCTTTTCAATGTTATCTGGGAGCCAGGTGCAAGGTGGGGCAGTTGCAGGTGTGGGCAGTGTGACTGCTAGGCCAGTGGGGAGCGCCCACCACAGTTTTGCGCTAAACTGATAATGTATGAAAGAGACCAGACAAGCAAGGACCAGGGAAAACTTTATGGGTCCATTGAATCCCCCAACTCAGTTAGATTAATGTTTATTATACCAAAAAGTTGGGTACTTTAAATTCAGAACCTAAACATAAAAATGCAGGATTGTCAAGTCCTTGGTCCAAATTTTGAATCACTTTTGTGGGATGGCCTTTTTTAATTAAATTGATTTTTTTGAGTATTTATTTGATTATTGTAAAATGCAGGAACTCATACAACACTTTGCAAAGTTCAAGTTGAACTGCATATGTCTAATGGGCAAAACAAATTAACTGGAATCAATTTTGAAGCGTTCAAATCCAGCAACCATTTTCATTAAGTTTATTATGTTTTTTGGAATTGCAGGATTGTCAAATTTCAGGAACAAAATTTCAAATCACTTTTGAATGCCACTAGTAAACTCAGATATTAATTGCAGGAACTGGAATCCAAATTTAATGTACAATAAGCACACTAGGACAAATCAACCCAAATCAAAAAGCTCCACCATGACTAAAATCAAACTAAAAATTCAATCTCAACAACCATGTTTAGACATAAAAAGTGATTATACTTTAAAATCATCCAAAATTGGAAAGGATACAACATTATACACTTCAAATTACAAATATAGAAAATCTGTTACTATTCAAAGCTAAATCAAGAGAAAACAACTACTCACAACTAAACCAATAAATCCAAATAAATACATATTTAATCTAAAATATTTTTTTATATTTTTTTAGACAGACAATTGCATTCCCAACCTGCTCCTGCACCAGCCTGCGAGGCAGCCCATCCACAAGGGCTTCCAATAGGGTCCAAGAACAGACTAGAATCCAACTCAAGGGGAGTCATGCCAACACACAGGCCTCTCAAGGTGTTAGCGCCAGCCAACCACCTCCCGCGTCTCAAACCAGGAGGAGTAGCCTGAATCCAAGACAGAAGCTGCTCTCAAGGCCTGCACAAAAAGGCCCTATACAAAGGTCATTGGGAATAATGAGGTTACATACACCTCCACAGTTTACCCAGTTATCACCTGGCCCCGCACTCTTGATCAAAGAGTTGCTACTTCCTGCCCCTGCGTCTTTGACACCTCATATGAGCCATTGGCCACCACCAAAGAGCCATCTGCACCTGTTTTGTATGCCACTATTGACGGCACCAGCGTAACCAAGCGTGATACCACCTTATACACAAAGGTCACCATCCCCTGTGTTGAGCCTTCTAGCCAGGATGCCGCGGTACCTGCCAAGGGCCGGCGTCAGTTGACAGATAGTGAGTGTAAAACTCTCCTCAGCTGCTTGAACGGGGGAATGGCAGTTTGGGATATAGCGTCCTGATTTGATGTCACAGCCAGCTACATTACCAATATCAACACCAAGTATGACAACACCAAGTGAATTGAAAAATCTGCCAAGGCTAAGCAGCAGCCCAGCCTACTTCATCCTGTTCATATAAATGCAATCAAGAAGTGGGTTACCAAGGATTGCCACCTGGACTCACTTGCTGTCCAATCAATGCTTGTCACAGAGTTTGGGCTTTCTGACTCTAAAACCTTGTTTACCAAGCAATTTTCAATTTGGGCTTCTTGTGGAAGGTACTCAGAGTTTCTCTTCACAATAAGAACAGTAACAAACAATTGAGGATCAACACATTTATGCTAAGACCTATGTTTTCTCAAGAAGACTGGAAATATCCAATTCTTTTACATTGAAAAATTGTTGTTTTCCTCCTCATTCAGGTCTAGGCATGGGTGGGTCAAGAAAGGGGTCCAAGGACAACGTAGCCCATTGTGCAGCTGTCTGTTCCCAGCCATATTTGGGTCATTATTTGTTAGATTAATCTGTTTCCTATTAACTGTGCTACTTAACACTTTAAAATTTTGTTTTAATTTTCTTATCAATAAATTTAAATAATTATAACAATTTTATCAAAATAAATCTTATTTAATCCTTATAATATAAAAACCTATATTAAATTAATCATTTTCTACTTACAGCTAAATTAAACTGTATTAAAAGCTAGTAACAATCTTATTTCATATACCATTTTTCTTGAAAGCTGATTAGTAAAAAATGACATCATTCTAAAAAGAGAAACATAAAAATACAATAAAACTGATACAATGCTTTTTGTTGGAAATTAAATTGTTGCCTAAAATCTTAGCTTTTTTAAAAATATTTAATTTAAAATATAATAATTTTTTAATCCCTCTTTTTAAAAAGAGGGCAGACAGCTTTTTTGCATATTTAATAAATAAATATTAAATAATTTTGGATTTGTTTTATAAAAAATCTGGTAAAAAGTTAAAAAAACTAAAACTAAAATTAAAACTAAACTCTTATTGAAATTTCAGTGATCTCATTTAGCATAAGTAATTTATTCTTAAGTTATATTTTATAGAAAATATATAATAAGAACTTATAAGAGAGTAAAAGCTTTTCTTTTCAAATTCTTAATTATTTAATATTAATAAAATGGCTTTATACAACTATTTAATAAAATTATATTTTTATACTGTATGCTAGAGATAATATGTATAAAAAATTCAAACATAAAAAAGAATGTATCAAAATCTTGCTTTATTTAATTAAATTTTATAAAGGTTGAAATTTATTTAAACTAAATAAAAAATGATCTTAGTCATTGTATCTATAAAAATAAGATACAACTTTAATTATACAAGCAAATATTTATATGTGATTAAAAATAACATTTTTGTTTTGATAGATTTAATATATATAAAGTTCATTTTTTAAGAACTGTTAAAAGTTATAATAAACTTAAGTTTATTTAAACAAAAGGTTTTTGAGTTGGTTACTAGAAGTAAGCTAAATAATAATTTATACTTTAAATTTAGTTTACTGATTAAAATATCATACTTTAAGAGTTAATCTGCATATTTTATTTCAAATAATAATTTTATAAGCTTACATTCTAAGCCACTTTAAGATACTAAATTAGTATTCAAATATATAGTTGCAGCACAATTCTGAAAGCTGAGATTAAGGGCTTTCTAATTATACTAGTTTGAGCAAGATTTAAGTATTATACTGCTGAGATATCAACAGTTAACCAGAATATAAAAAGGGGTAATTAAACAATGATATCAGACTCCAGGGGTGATATTGATGGTTTAAGGAGATCAGTTGGGGGTCAGTTGGGGATTTATGCCTGTAGTGCAAAAGCTCAGCTAACATGGTATTTAAACAGCTCAACTTTACAGAAATTTACTTTACAATCCACACCTTTACTCCTCTCTGATAACTGCACATCTATTTCCAAGAAAGAACTGCCTGAACCAAGCCAAGGAACCCAACCACTGTCAATATTGAACCTATCAAGTTTGCACCTCAGATGACATCCTTCTTCTCACTGGGGGCTTCTACTAAGAGAGAAAGAATCTCTATGCTTAAACAAGCATTCCTTTTTACTGCTGGCAGTGATCTTAACAGCTTTGTTGAGCATTTCTTATTAAAAACAGAGTTTGGAAAAAGTACCTTCTTACCTGTCATACAAAATTCTAAGACAGATGATTTCCTTAACAACCTAAAGGAATTGATGTCAGAGTCCCCTGCCAAGCACCTTCCTTCCCTAAGAGCATTGGTTACATCAAGCTACAGTCTGAAAGAGCTTTGGGATTGTGGATTTAAAATGACAAAAATGAGTATTCATATTCTAAAAAAATAACAAATGCTAAAAAAGCATCATTAAATTCAAAAAATAAAAAAGGAAAAAATGATTCAGTAAAGAAAGAAAACATAAAAAATATTTTAAAACACATATTAAAAAATTTATTTCCAACCAGCCAATTCACTAAAAAAATCACCTGGGTTGATTTATAAAGAATTACAAAAAGAATTGAGTGAATACTCAACTAAAATAAAATACTCCTTATTGAAAACAAAAAATTTATGAAGATATGGAAATAAAAAACAATATTTATATTTCACTTTCCACTTTCTATAAGCTTATTCCTAATAATATAATTAAAAGCAAAAAACAAACTGATATGTGTAACATTTGCAACTTAAAAAAATCATTAGAAATGAAGAAAAAGGATTTGAGTATAAAGAAGTTGCCATTGCCTAAATCTATTAAAGAAAATTTGGAATCTATTGACCTACATGAAAAGCTTTATAAGCATCAAAATAAAGAATATATTAGTGATATAAATAATCTTGATAATAATTTATGTGTTATAGTAATAGACTATAAATAAAACTTTAAAATAGGTGGGAGTCCTATAGAGACAAATAATTGTTTTTATGAGAAAATACCTATTTCTTTATTAGGATTTGCAATTGCTTTTAAAGAAAATAAGAAAATTAAATATGAGTATCATGACTTTTTATCTTAAATTTTATCTCATGACTCTTTGTTTTCAGGTCAGTGTTTGATAAGTCTGCTTAAAAATAATAAGTTTAAGAATATTAAAAATATTAAAGTTTGGACTGATAATGGTAATCATTTTAGATCTTATGAATTCTTATACTATCTTTTTAAAGAGGTACCTAAAATTATAAAAGGAACAATTAAGTTTAATAGATTTGTTGAGTGTCATGGCAAAAGTATTGTTGATGGTCATTTTGGTGTATTATCTAAAATATTTAAACAAAAGGAACATGAGATGTATATAAAAAATATAAATGATCTCAAAATGATTTTTGGGAGAGAGGAAGAAAGAAAGGGTTTTTATGAGTCACTTGTAAATAATTCAGATGTTTCCCAAAAAAACTTTTTTTACATCTATGATAGAAAATCTAGGCCTAAAAAAGCTGGCTTGAAGTCAAAGCATTTTATGTTAATCTTTCATATTTAATGAAAGATGATGAGCTGTATGTTTCACCTTTGACATTTGAGGATGTTAAGGAGTACTCCAAAATAAATTATTGTGCAAAGTTCTGCACAGATGACAGAGAAAAAAAGAGAGCTGATACTACTAAAGGATTAGTAGGACATGTTCATGAAGTTGGACATATAACAAAAACTTATATTTCACATAGGGTAAATAGTCTTTTAAATACAACAACTTTTTTTCTAAAAATAACTAAGAAATTAATTATATGAGCCAAAGATAGGGTAATAGCAATTATGTTTTTGGGGCTGTTATTACTCTCCCATGCAACTCATATATTTGATTCTTGGCTTATTAAAATAGAAAAAAGGGTTTTTAGCAAAAATAAAGTTAATAGAAATAAGATTTGTTTTTATTATTTGTATATTTTACACCCTTAAACTTTTATTCAGTAAACTAAGCATTATATTAATGTTCAAAAAACATAAGTTTACAACTTAAATGATACCAAAGAAGTTAAAAGTCTTTAAAATGCTTAAGCTGGTGCCTTGGCTTAATCTACCAATAATGACCCATTCGATGGTTGCTCTTCTGGGTCCTTGTGGTTTAGATCAATACCAGATGATTAATAGCTCCCATAACAGCTGGACATTTCTTGATTTTCTTCAAGCCGTCAAGGAATACCTTTGTATTAATTACTGCAGTACAACCAAAATTGTTGTGTTGGATAATGTCAGGCTCCATAAAGTGGATCTGGTTGTGTTCAAGTTCCCCCATTGACAAAAACAGCCACACCTCCAGCCACTGGCTTACTGATTATCCAATGAGACTTCTTTTCCTCCCGCCATATTCCCCATTCCTGAATCCAATTGAGGAAGTTTTTGGTTGGATCAAGAATAAGGTGAAAAAGGGCTCCCTCAGGACACCAAGGATCTCTTCAACATTCTTGATATCAGCCAATTTGCAATGCCACCCAATGTGGTGGCGGCTTTTTACAAGCACTCAGAATCCTTCCTCCCCAAAGCCCTAGCCTCTGAGACAATAAGGTAAATGGGTGATCTGAGTTTTATTTTTTTACTATTATTTATTTTGTTTTTATTTGGACTCAAAAATTATTATTTATATATAATGACACAACTTTTGATTGTATTATAGACATATAAGAATTAGTAAAAAATGTAATTAAAATTAATTATTCTAGATATAGAGACACATATTTTTATTATAATGTACCAAATATTGTATTGACTGTTGAGCTAACAAAAAATAGATTTAAAAAGATAGAGATATAATAACTTTATTTAAAAAATTGTGAACCCTTTTTGTGACTTTGGCTTTTTTTAAGCTACAAATTGGACCTTGCAAGTCATCATCTGACCTTATTGATTTAGTGCCACTATAGCCACACAACACAAAAAACAATGATTTTCATGTATTTCTTACTAATTAGTACTTATGGCATATTTTAAGAATATTGAAAATATTTATAAAATCATATTACAAGGGAAAGGTAACTCAAGTTCTATAAAATCACTTGTTTAGAACATAATTGGAGCAGGCTGCTTGATGCGGATAAATTTAGTTCTGTTGTTTAACTATTGTTGTAACTGTGCTGTTTTAGCAGAGTTACAAGGGGAAAAATATTTAGAGGATAGATAACAATCTTTATGGTGAGATAGTGATTATATATCTATTGTGAATCAATGGATAGAAAGAACATGATTGTGATCACACGGCTGGGTGGAAGAGGGGGTGGCTTGATCCTGTTAATGAGTCAAGCGCCAAATCAAGGTATCCATCATAAGGGGTTGTCATTTGTTCATGTTGTTGGATTTGGTAATCCAAGTTGACTTCTGGGTTTGGCTTTGAGTGGCCGGGTAATCAGATTGCGGGTCACAAACCTGCTTGGTTGAAACCTTGCTGGCGGGTCAAGCCTGCGGTTTCAACATTATGTAATATATGAACCTGTACTCAACAAGCAGGTAAATAAACACATTTTTAACTTATTTTTTATTATTTCAAGTGTTTGCTTACTAAGCCTACTGTATTATAATATATTTAGATAAATTACTAATATAATTTAAATATTAAAAATAAATATTAAAATTTTAATATTTAAATTAAAATTAAAATAAAAATAAAATTAAAAAAATTAAACTTAAAATAAAAGATAAAATGTAAGGGAAGATAATTTATTAGGGGGATTCAGATTGCAAAGGGGAATGCAATTATTCCAGGGTATTATACCCTGAAATTATATTTTCTGCTAATGCGTCTAATTGAGACCACATACTCTTCTATATGTGGTGGACAACTCTGGCGCCAATTGCTAGAAGGGTGGCACTCAGCACCCCAGTGGATAGCTGAGTGTCTTATAAAAGGTAGTTGTAAAAGGGACTTGATGAGTAGTTGGTTCTTTGGAGGTATTGTGTATCAAAATAACAAGGCTAAAGTAAAACAGTTGTATAGGACTTGCTCTACTGTTTGGTAGCCCTGCAGCATCTTCATTTTATCTAATGCCAGCCAGCAGACGTCCATTTGAAAGGGGAAGTCCTCCAGCCTCTTTGTTTGGCCTTCATAATGCAGTGTAGTACTACCCCAAGGTAAACAGCAAGATGTAGTTGTTGTGAAGTATAGATTTCCGCAAATAAGCAGAATTTCTTGTAGATTATAACTAATCAATTTGTATAGGCTGTGTTTGAAAAATTGAGTAAAGGAGAGTCAGGCATTTTGGAGGCATCTGCAACCCACGCCTCTGCAAACAATATGATTGTCAAAACAGCAGGCTTGACCCGCCAGCAAGGTTCCAAGCAAGTGGGTTTGTGACCTGCAATCCAATTACCTGGCCACTTGAAGCCAGACTAGTAAGTCAACTTGAATTTCCAAATCCAACAACATGAACAAATGACAACCCCTTATGGTGGATATCTTGTTTTGGCGCTTGACTCATTACCAGGATCAAGCCACCCCCTTCACCATCCAATTGTGTGATCAACACAATCATGTTCCTGTTATCCTTGATTCACAATGACTATATAATCACTATCTCTCAATAAACATTATTATCTAGTTTCTAAATATTTTCCCCTTGTAACTCTACTAAAACAGCACAGTTACAACATTGGTAGTACAGGTAGGTTTTCCATCCTACCTCATCTTGCAAAATTCTGCCTGTTTCCTGTACTTGCCGCGACCAACAAATCCTTGACAGAATCATATCTGGCCTTCTGCTGGACTAGACCCCTTATACCCCTGGTGCCAAGATACCTGATGGCTTTGTCCTGTACCAGAACACAATGATTTCACTACCTGCCTTCAATGCCATGTCTGCACAAGGGTTCTTCCAGACGGCTGCCACCATTCTACAACCAACCAACAAAAGCACCATGCCTGCATATGTAGCCCAAATACTACAAATCACTGCCTTGGAACCTTTTACCAGGGCCAACAATAACGCTGCCGCATGGATCCAGTCCGCCCAAAGCTTCTGGCCCAGATGGAATGTCCACAGCAATTTTGGATTGCAGAAATCATCATCTGACTGACCCACAATGCTGGCACCTGGTGCAACAAGTGGCACAAGGAACACACCAAAAGAACTGAGATAACTTCAAGCAAGACTTCTTTGCAGAATTTATGCTTAAGGATTCAGCACTCATGATCATACACCAAGTAAAGAATCTAAACCAGACAGGCACTGTGAAGGAACTCACCCGCGCCTACAAGGAACTCCAACTTTGCTCACCCTCTGAAATGATCTTTGACATCCCAGCCACACACCTCATGTACTATGGCGCCCTTAAAGCATTAATGAGACATTTGAACCTGGACCAGGTTACTAACCTGAAAAGCCTGTACCGCAAGACAGAGAAAGTGGAACAAACATCCAACGCCCTCCATAAGGCATAAACTGAAAATAAGAGAGACCCAAGGATTCTATACAGGTGGGCGCTCCACTTGACCACCCCCTGGAAACAACAGGAATAATATCAACCATAAACTCACAAGTTCAAATGGACATGGGAGTGGAAAAAATGACCAGTCAAATCTTTCTCTTTTCCGTATCACTGCCACACAAGGCAACCAAGATGAGGGAAAAGCCCAGGGAGAGCACTAAGTGATCCAAGCTCTCCCCACGCAACTCCTGACTTGCCCAAAGATGAATACCAACCCAAGGACATGGACCAATGTCCAATGATCCAAGTACCTTTGGAAGACCTGGTACTGTACACCATCACCAGACATCCCAATAAATTGATGTCTTATCCTTTCTGCTTTTGCAGTTACACAGGCTCAGCACTATTGGACTTGGGCGCAAATCAAACTTTAGTCAACAGCAGCTTTTTGAACAAATTCAAGCTGGCCACTAATCCTTTGCGGATTAAAAACATGGTCCTGGCTGATGAACATCACATTGCTGTGACAAAGGAAACTGCCCCCTTCTCCATCATGCTTGAGAACCTCCACTACACCATCCAAGGTCCCGTCATTGACTTCCCTAAGATTGACATTGTACTGGGACTAGACTGGTTGCAGAGAAACAACCCCCACATGGACTGGGCAACCTCAGTGCTGACCATCAAGTGCAAAGCTGTCAACCACCAAATCTAACCAGACTCTGTAGACCAACTCCTACAAGACCACGTCTTTGTCAGCATCACAGAGACTTTGGATGAAAAGGAAAACCTGAAAGCTATTGACTGGGACTCCTGTCAGTATGAAATCATACACTTCAAGGACCACCAGGACACCTCCATGCCACAAGACCGCAACATTGTGGCCTGTCACCCAGAAATCTTTAAAGAGGTGATGCCTGGGCTACCCCCTAAGAAACACATTCAACACTCTATCCAACTCAAGGGGGCCGTACCCAAGGCACGTCCCATCTATCAACTAACCCCAAATGAGGATGACGCCCTACGCGCCTATCTCAAGGAAGTACTGGAAAAAGGACTTATCTGCCCCTCACAATCTCCTTTTGGGGCCGCCGTATTCTTTGTGGCCAAAAAGGACAGTACCTTACACCTGGTTACAGACTACCGCGCCTTGAATGAAGTCGCCATCAAGAATTGTTACCCCTTACCACTAATTGACAATCTCTTTGACGCCTTGGGAGGAGCCTCTGCCTTCTCCAAGATTGATCTAACAGCAGGCTACAACCAGATCCGCATCAAGGAAGAAGACATCCCCAAGACAGCCTTCTGCACTAAGTATGGTTCCTACAAATGTGTGGTACTCAACTTTGGCATGACCAATGCCCCATCCACCTTTGTAACCTTCATGAACAAAGTGTTTGCACCACACATAGGCAAACACGCCCTCGTGTACCTGGACAATATCATTGTCTACAGCCCCTTGGTGGAACAGCATCACAAGGACCTGGAGGAAGTCTTTGTGGCCCTGGCACAACACAAACTGCTGGCCAGGCCCTCTATGTGCCAGTTCTTCTGGGAGCAACTACCCTTCTTGGGACACATAGTCTCAAAGGACAGCATCAAACCTGACAGTCAGAAGATACAAGCCATCTGCAAAATGTGACCCCCCAAGGACAAGTCAGAACTACGCACCTTCTTGGGAATGGTGGCCTATGTACAGCGTTTCATACCTGACTGCGGCATATTGACTGCCCCCTTGTCCGCCATAACAGGCGCCAAGTCCAAGTTTGTATGGACCCCCCAACATGACCTCTGTTTCAGACGTCTCAAGGAAAAGCTCACAACAGCGCCCATCCTACAATACCCCAAACAAGACAGAGAGTATCAGATGGAAACTGACGCTTCAGATGCATCCATTGGGGGAGTACTACAAATTAAGAATAGTGACAGTGACTTCCTTCCCATAGCCTACAAGTTGCGCAAGCTGACAGATGGCAAGTGTTGATACCCTATCCACAACAAAGAACTGCTGGCCATTGTACACTGCCTAGTCAAATGGCGCTGTTACCTGAAACGGCAGGAATAATTTCACAGCACTAACCAATCATAAGTTGCTCATCTATTTCAAGACACAGGCAAACCTGTCACGTTGCCAAGCGCGGTGGATGGAAGTCTTAGAAAGGTTTAACATGCTCATCCAGTATAAGCCTGGGGCCAAACTTGCCATGGCAGACGTCCTGTCCCGCCTGTATGTCCGCGCTTCTAGGGGAGAGAATGGGATCAAACCAGACTGGCCTCTCCTAGTGCTCCGTACAAAAGACAAAGGTTTCCCCACAGGCACAACCAATATCACCAAAGAAACGGTCATCAAGAATGAACACCTCTTTGCTGATGTATACGGGACTCTTCACAGAAAGATGTTGGATGGCACAACCATTCCCACACATCAACAAGTTGATACCATTCTTTGCTACCACAGAGATCTCAGACATACTAAGAGCCAAAATCTATACAAGTTCCTAAAGCATAAAGCCTGGTGGTCAACCTTATACCGCAATGTCCAGGAAGTGTTAGAACAATGCAAGGTCTGTGAAAAATTTGCCAAAAGTGAGACCCCACCTAAGTCTGTACTCCCCATTCAAACCCAACTACCGTTCAAGGTATGGGCTCTGGACATTGTAAGCCCCATGCCAGGAAAGCACAACAACAAAAAGTACATCATCACAGCCATTGATTTTGCGACAAGGTGGCCAGTAGCCCAAGCGGTGAAAACACACACCAGTAATGATGTCTGACAATTCATTGGCAAGGAAATAATCAGTAAGTTTGGAAAGCCAGAACTCCTGATAACCAATGGGGGCAAAGAATAGACCTCTGAAAACACCAATGTGTACCTCACCAAAAATGGGGTCAAACACACCATCACAACACCATATCATCCACAGGCCAATGGACGCATAGAGCGGCTTTATGGTAGACTTGTGCAAGCCTTAGCCAAACTCACTGCCAGGAGACCTGAAGACTGGTATAAGCAGCTACCAACTGTGTTACTTGTGTGTCAAACCCAAGTGAACAGATCCACTGGGAAAAGCCCGTTTGAACTGGTATACGGCACACAGCCTAATATCATTCAAGCATTGACAGGACCTAAACTGGAAATTCCAAGTCAAGTCTCTCTTGCTCTGATCCTCAAGTAATAGAGGCCAACAGCAAACAAGTAGCCAAAGAAAAGGAACGCTTACAAAAAACCTTTGTACCCATCCGCCAGAGACATGAAGTTGGGGACAAAGTCTGGGTCATGAATGTTGACAAAAGCAAATTACAACCCAAGAAGGTGGGGCCAGCAATCATTCTAAAGGTAAATGACAATAACACTTACCTCATGCAAGGGCTAGGGAAGTGTAAGCAAGACAAAATATTACACCACAACCGCCTACAACCTAGCAAAGCAAGACAGAAACAACAGGAAACTGCCCTGCCGGCCACCAAACAACAACTGGTTCAATATGGCGCCTGGGCTCCTGACAACCTCCCTGACAACCTGCCTCCTGAGGAGGCCAAATTTCAGCCGGGGGGTGTCAAAACCGCAGGCTTGACCCACCAGCAAGGTTCCAACCAAGCAGGTTTGTGACCCGCAATCCAATTACCTGGTGACTCAAAGCCAGACCAAGAAGTCGACTTGGATTACCAAATCAATCAACATGAACAAATGATGATCCCTCACAGTGGATACCTCAATTTGGCACTTGACTCATTAGCAGGATCAAGCCACCCCCTCTTCCATCCAGCCGTGTGATCACCAATCATGTTCATGCTATCCATTGATTCACACCAGCTATATAATCATTATCTCCCAATAAAGAATATTATCTAGTTTCTAAATATTCTTCCCCTTGTAACTCTGCTAAAATAGCACAGTTACAACACCTCCAAAAATGCCAGATAGAGATAGAAGATGCTTGGGCCAAGCTTATGGATTCCAGATGGCGCTGCACTGGTCAAGACTTGGGAGGACCTGACCTTTCTGCTATGCCTTCTGGAGAAAGCGCCACACTACAACCCACTTCCAGTTTGGTATATGACAATGGGGCTATCTCATCCTCTTTAGGCCGCTGAAGCCTTCTGCAAGTCTTTTTTCTGTCCCCCTATACCTATTAAAACCCCACAAGCACCCAGAGAGACTAGGCCATCCGGGAGCTCTTGTACCAACTTTTTGACTGAAGCCGCCACAAAGAATCCCCCTTGTTGTTGTCCTCAAGATGAAACTCCCACAAGTTTCAAGCCAATGAACTTGCCCAAGTTTGACCCTAAGGGCAATGTACACACCTTCATCTGTCTTTTTGAGATGTCTATGTACGGGGCCAACAGCCAAGTCAAGGCCATCACACTACTCAATTAATTGGATGCAGCTAGTACTTATCTAATCATCCTGCACATGCCCAAACACAATTGGACATATGCTGCGGCAAAGAACACACTCTTATACAAATTTGGTAGCATTGCTTGGGTTACTGAGAGAAAGAATGAGTTCTTGGTGATTAGCTTCAGAAAAGATGAGACAATTTCTGATTTTGCTGACGTGTTCTACCTTGAGGCACAGATCCTTACCGGCTCAAGGTCCCTGACCGTGCATGATGCCCATATAGCTTTACGCACAGTAGTAAAGCCCTACAAGCCTTTTATCAAACCATCATGCCAGCCTTCCAAGATAACTGCACCTTGGAAGGCATGGTACGTTACTTGCGCCAGTGTGGTGACACTTTTGGACCCCCCAACACTGGATCAAAGCCCTGCCCAGTCTCCAACCTTCCAGGGCGCTCAGAGGCTCCCACCAACAACAACAAGTTCTTGCCAAAGACTGACATCACTAAGGCAATCTGTTATTGCTGAAATCAGAAGGGCCATTATGCCTCTAGTTGCAACTTGAAGACAGGTATCCACACACTGCCCCCTTGGAACCTGAAGTACAGGGAAAAGTCAGTGTGGAGTAGAGGAGAAACTCTCTACATCCACGCAATCCATGAATGTTCTGCCTGACCTCCTTTTCACGCCTGACATCAGTTTCTTGGGAAATGCGCTTTGTCAGGTTCTTGTCAATTATGTGCAAATGGTACAGACCTGTTCTAAGGTTCAGACCTCTCAAGAGGCTACTAAGGAAGTTTCCAAGCCCTATTCTTGCCAGTTATTAGACAACGCGCCTGAACGGAACCCTAACGCTTGGGTGATGCTACTCCCCTTTGGAGCATCAATGTAGCTATCACCATGAAAAAAATGAAGGATCATCAACCATAACTATGTGATATTATTGTCAAATTCCTCTCCACTGCCAACAATTTGGACATCCATTTAGTAAAAAAGCGGTTCTTCTTATTCTGAGTGCACTTATGCTGATATTTTTGTGAATAAACTCAAGGTATGAGCTATTATTGACACTGGGGCCCCTATAAATATAGTGTCCTCCAAGTTAGTACAGCAAATGGTGCTTGCTCCTGTTTGATCACAAGAAACAGTACAGTACAGCTGGGCTAGATTGTACCACCACTTAAGAAGCGTACAGCACGCTCCCTTTACACTTTGGCTCCCTGGCAGTCTCTGCCCCAGCTATAGTGCTACCCAATGAAAACTATGATATCCTGATTGGAACCTCATTCATGAGACAGTATGGAGTAAAGACTGACCTCAAGAAAAATGTTCTTGAAATCTTGGGACAGACAAGCCCTTTGTATCACAACCGCTCAAACCCAGAAATGGGCAGCCAAACCACCCCCTGTGTTAACCTTGCATATTGTAATGGTGTTGTTCCAGTCAAGTACCATAAATTGGGACTCTGGTTTAAACATCTTCCCACTCAGGTTGAGGAGTATAAGGCTCTGCCATTGCGTGCTAACTCTTCTTATACCATTCCAGCCGGCCATTAGGTGCTAATTGACATTGGATTGGATTTAAAAATCCCTCAAGGACTTTACGGGGAAATAAAACCCCCCCAGAACTGCTCTATGCTAGAACCCCTGGTTGCGCCTGGCATTGTGCTGCCTAATCATGGGCCCATAAAGGTATTGCTTAACACCTCAATCACTATCTTTCAAGGTAAAACACCATCAAGTAGTGGCGTACCTGCATCTATTACTGGTAGAAGAGGTGACAGAGATACACAATTTTGGCACCCTGGATGAGTTTGGCCTCCCTTTGGAAGAAGTAATACCGCCTGCTGTATGCACAATCATTCCACAGGAGCAACTGTAAGGACTCACTATTGCCCAACAGAACAAAGCCCTTGCCCTGTTTGAGAAATACGAGGAGATATTTGCCAAGGATGACTTTGACCTGGGGTGTGCACACAACACACTCCACCACATTGACACAGACAAGGAACGCCCTATATGTATTTGTCCCATACAATATTCTTGTGCTTCTGAAGCCGCGGTAGATGAGGAAATTGGGAAGCTGGTACAACTGGGTCTACTTGTTCCATCCAAGAGCCCGTGGTCATCCCCAGTACTCATAGTCAATAAGAAAGATAGGGCAACCACATTGTTATTGAATATTGCAAGCTTAATAACATCACTAAGAAGGACTCCTATCCTTTTCCACATATTGAAAATGCGCTTGACCACCTGGGAGGCGCTAAGTTCTTCCCTGCAATAGATCTAATATCTGGATATTGGCAGATTGGATTCCCTCCTGAGGAGCAAGAAAAATGCACCATCATCACCATTCAAGGTCTCTTTCAACCTACCCAAATGCCACAAGGACTGTGCAATGCACCTGCCACATTCTAACATGTCATGGATAACATGCTCCATGACCTCAAGCTGAGCTGCGTTTTAGTCTACCTGGACAACATCAATGTCTTTTCACAGGCATTCTCTGATCACCTTCAACACCTTGAGGAGGTTTTTGGCACCTAGCAGCTGCTAACCTTAAGTTCAACCCCAGGAAGTGCATCTTCTTTAAGGATCAGCTCAAATACCTTGGTTTTGTGGTAGACGCTGAAGGATTACAGCCTCAGCCAGCCAAAGTCAAGGCCATAGAGAAAATGAAGGTGCCGTCCAATAAACAAGGTGTCCAGGTGTTTTTGGGCATGATTGGTTATTATTGGCGCTTTGTCAAAGACTTCTCAAGGAAAGGGGAGGCCCTCTTCAATTTGTTGAAAAGTGATGTGCAATTTGACTTGACCCCAGCCTGTCAACAAGCCTTTGATACCCTACGCTTGAGTCTCATGAACAAACCAATCCTGCAATACCCAGACTTCAGCCGCAAATTTATTGTTCAAACGGATGCCTCACTGACTGCTGTGGGTGGTGTGCTTTCCCAGGTGGACTCCAATGGCAAAGAACAACCTGTAGCCTACTGCAACAGAAAACTGAACTTCCATGAGTGTAACTATACTGTGACTGAACAGGAGTGTCTGGTAGTGATATACATATACAAACAGTTTTGTGTATAACTACATGGCGTCCACTTAAAAGTAATCACAGATCATGCATCATTACACTGGCTCCAGAACTTGAAAGAACCTGAAGGGCGTCTAGCACAATGGGCGCTAAAGCTTCAGGCCTACGACTTTGAGATATCACATAGAGCATGAGTCAAACATAGGAACACAGATAGACTGTCTCGGCCACCAACAGTAGCCCACCTGGCTGATGTCTCTGACCTACTTTATGATAAAATGTTAGCAGGCAACTACCAGGACAAGCCTGCAGAAGTCCAGCACACTCTAGATAGGCTGCTGGAAGACACCAAAATCAAGAATGGGTGTATATTGAAACACACTTTAGAAGGAATAAGAATAATGCCCAGACCATCAGAACAGGCTGATCTAATAGTTTGCGCTCATAAGGCAATAGGGAATGGCGCCTTCTGGAAGACACTTGCACAACTAAAAATCACATACTTTTGGGAAGCCATGGCCTTTGACGTACAAGAAACGCTGAGCTGCTGTAAAGAATGCCAAGGTGAAAACCTGTTCAAAAAGTCAACATACTACCACTTAGCTTGGCCTAACTTTGCTTGGCATACCATCTAAATTGATGTTGTAGGACCCTTGCCAGTCAGAAACTATTGCACCAAGTACATTATTGTTGCAATAGACCACTTGACCAAATGGGTGGAAGCAAAGGCAATGCACAACTTAGGTGCTAACACTACTGCAAAAAACTACTCAAACAGATCATATTACATCACAATTGCCCCCAAGTTATCCTCACTGACAATTCCTCAACTTTACTTCCCATGTGGTGACTAAGCTTATAGAACTTATGGGAATCTGAGGAGTATTTTCAACACCCTACCACCCCAAGTCAAATGGAATGGTAGAGGGAGTTAATGAGACCTTAGTAGGCATCTTGAGGAAATTGGCTGCTAGCTGCCCTGCTGAGTGGCGCATGTTCCTGCCACCACCTATCTTTGCCTACAATATTGCCATCTACTCCTCTGCAGGGAAGTTGTCATTTCAACTCTTACATGGCAGGCACCCTGTGCTACCCCCATCCTATACTCCTGTGTTGGGGAAGAAGATAACCAGTCACCCCATGAGTACCAATAAAGGCTGGCCCACACATTGATTCAATTGCAGTCAGAAGCATATTTAAATGCATTGGCCAAGAAGATAAGGAGCCAGGAAAAGGATAATGTTTGGCAGGGCCCTCTCCAAGAGTTCCAAGTAGGTGAATGGGTGCTCTTCCATAAAACCCATGGATTTGGCAGAGCGCACAAACTGGCTCCCCTATGGATAGGCCCATTTTAATTCATTTCTTAGACGTCCACAGATGCCTATACTATTAAAGAGATTAAGGAAGAGCAGATGATCAACTGTGTACACACAAAATTCCTGAGGAAGTTTGTAAAGATCCCCCTTCTAAGAAATAAAGTGATACCACTGCAAATAGTTAATCTTATAAATGAGTGAACAGAAGGACCAAAATAAAACCCAAAATAAAAATAAAACTATAAACAAGAAATAAGGAAGTAAGGCTTTATTGGCTAGTTATTTGGAAGGACAACTTCTGGAGCCAGAGGAGGATGACTGATTACCTGGAGTCTTGCCAGAGGAACCTGTGGAAAGAGCATTGTCTGCAGGAAGATGGGGGAAGTAACAATGGTTTGGGGTGGAGCAAGGACGTTTTGATGTAGAAAAAGGTACCATAGGAGCTACCAGCTTGTACTTGTCATTTTCCATTTGGTTGCAGACAAAAGCAAGGGCCACCAACATTTGGCACCAAGCCAATTGGGAATTGCAGGACATACCAGTCCAACCGCACAGGGGCAAGCAAAGATTCCCCACATTAACTAGACGCCCCCATCCATCACAAGCAGAGAAGGCAGAGCCTATAGTGAGGAAATTGAGTAGAACATCCTCTGTTTAGGAGTAGCATGATGACAAAGAGACCTTGGACTGATAGGCCAGCCCGCAGAAGTGCTTGAGACAACGCCCCACAAATCCACTGTGCCAGAAGAAAATGCCTTGGGGGGATACTACATGAAGTGGGCAACAGACACAGCCAAGGGAAGATAAAACTGCGGGTTGTTATCCTTCACCACCTTTAAAAAAACGCAGGGCCAAGGAGAAACAATAGGGGGTGTTGGCCTGAAGATTGAGCCCAAGGGTATGTGGAAGCTCAGAGTTGGCAGGCTGATCCAATGCCCAGATGCAAGCAACCTCTTTAATGTACTAATTGCACTGAGTAATGGTATAGATGTGCTGCAAGGAAAAGCCACTGGAGTCTTTGGCTGTGATGCTCAGACAGAGGCCAACCTCCCCAACTAATTGCTCCACATCATAACTACCAAGGTAACAGGCTCCCAATCAGATTGGCGTAATCACCTTGTCTTTGGCAAACAGCGCCTGGACATACACGTACAACATCTCTTTGTGATGGCTTACCCCAAACCAATTGATGATGGCAGGGTAGGCAGAGGGCAGCTCCTCAGATTTGCAACAAGCACAAAGTAGTGCAGAGGGCGTTGCAAGTAGTGAGGAAGCAGTTTCAAGGACAATATTGTGGTCCAATTATGAAGATCCTCAAAGCCAAGACAAGGGAGTCAAACAAGCGGCTCCTTAGTCTCTGCAAAAATAGAATCAGTGTCCTCTTCCCCTTCAACATGTGTGACGGTGCTACGCTCTGACCCCACCACTGTGGTATCACAGTCCTGGGGCCGCAACTGATGACTGTTTTCAGGGAGTAGCTGATTCAAGAAGCAGACACGGGAAAAGTGTGGAATACACATAAACACCTTACAATCTTTGGCCGTCATACTAGCCATGAGATCTTGGTAGACTTGGTGCAAGGAAGTTTGGTTGCTATTGTTGGCGCTCATGGGAGAAAGAATGAAGAGTAGCCCTGGTCAAGTGGGGGGCTATGTGAAGAATTGTTGACCAGGGATTGTGGAAAGCTTAATTCATTAGGCAATTATTGACAATTAACCAGGGCCAATCAATTACCCTTTTGTAAATTAATGTCATTTATCACATAATTAATTGTATGATTAGTGATCCATGACATTATTGCCAAGGATTAATCATGCCATGTTGCTGCCACTCTCAATACTGGACGCCACAACACCAGCAACATCAGAAAAATGCGCCACAGTGCCAGCATTAATTATTCTTGGCTCCAGAGCGCCACTTTATTTTACATCAAGTGCCAGGATTCCAGAACAATTAAATGCAAGCGCCAGAGCACCACAATAATTAACATCAAGCGCCAAGACGCCAGCTTCAAGAGGGAAAACACTGAGGCACCAAGGTTGACTCAAATGGTCAATTTGACGCTTTTTTAGAACTGGATATAGAAGTAATTGTATATCTTAAAAATGATCACTGATTAATGTTCTAGCAGAGGTTGACCTTGTGCTAGGCATTGCAGGATTGTGCCCTAAAATGGAAGGTTACCCTCTTTTCTGCCAACCCAACCAAGACTCTACAGTGCGCTGGAATGTCCTAGAAGTCATTGTCAGCAACTGATGATTAATAATATGAGAATGTCACTATATAAGGCGTTGGCAGTAAATGCCAAGGGGCAGATTTTGGAACCTACTTGTATAGGATTAAATAAAAGTATTCATTATAAATCAATTGGTCAATTGTCTTTTTGAATCCTCACATTCAAAGGTGTACAGTGAGTGTTACCCCTGCCTTCCAATCCTTATCTTGAATCTGCTGGTGAACACAAATTTCAA
Organism: Entomophthora muscae; assembly: GCA_014839935.2. Classification (NCBI taxonomy): domain Eukaryota; kingdom Fungi; phylum Entomophthoromycota; class Entomophthoromycetes; order Entomophthorales; family Entomophthoraceae; genus Entomophthora; species Entomophthora muscae. The sequence goes on along the minus strand of QTSX02006463.1, from coordinate 222,062 downwards.
CAGCTTTTAATGATGTAATACATCACAGGTATAGATGTCTCCTCAGTTGTGGCTAATGGCTCATAGGAGGTGTCAAAAACGTGGGGCAGGAAGTGGCAACTCTTGGATCAAGAGTGCGGGGCCAGGTGTCAACTGGGTACAGCGTGGAGGTGTAAGTAACCTCAGTGTTCCCAGTGACCCTAGTGTAGGAGACTTTTGTGGCAGGCCTCAAGAGCGTCTTCTGTCTAGGATTTAAGCTGGTTGTTCTGTCTTGGGATGTGGGAGGTGGTTGGATGGCGCTGACGCCTTGAGAGGCCTGTGTGTTGGTATTACTCCCCTTGAGTTGGGTTCTGGGTCTATTTTTGGACCCTCTGGGATGCGCTCATGGACAGGCTGCCCAGTGGGTTGATGAAGGAGCTGAATGAGAATGTGATTGTTGGTCCATAAAAATAAAATAAAAATATTTATCTGATTTATTATGTATTTATGTAGATTTTTGGTTTAGTTGTGGGAAGTTGTTTTCTCTTGATTCATCCTTGAATAGTAGCAGAGTTTCTATATCAGTGATTTGAAGTGAATAATATTGTATAATTTACAGATTTGGATAATTTTAAAGTTTAATCACTTTTTGTCTAAACATGGTTATTGAGATTGAATTTGTAGTTTGATCTTAGTTGTGGTGGAGCTTCTTTATTTGGGTTGGTGTTTTCTAGTGTTTTTACTGTACATTCAATTTGGATTCCAGTTCCCACAATTATTATTTGAGTTCACTAGTGGCATTCAAAAGTGATTTTAAATTTTGTTCATGGATTTGACAATCCCACAACTTCAAAAAACATAGTAAACTTAGTGAAAATAGTTGCTGGATTTGAACGCTTCAAAATTGATTCTAGTTAATTCATTTCTTTCATTAGAAATATGCAGCTTGACTTGAACTTTGCAAAGTGTCTGTGAGTTCCCGCATTTTTAAAAATTCAAATAAATAAACAAAAAAATCAATTTAATTAAAAAAGGCCATTCTGCAAAAATGATTTGAAATTTGTACCAAGGATTTGACAATCCTGCATTTTTAAGTTTAGGTTTTGAATTTATAATATATTTTAGGATTTGGTTGAACCAAAGGTTTATCACATCTTTATTACTCAAGATGACAAGGAAATTGGCCTTGACTTGGTGGGGTATAAATACTACTTTGCCAGGCCTCATCATTAGGTTAGGTTTTTGAGACTTAGGTAGGCTGGTGTTGGGATTCTGGGGATAGCAGAGTAGCTTCAGGCATAGGCAGGTATTATTGACTATTATTATAAAATAGACTTCTTAATCATTTTGTTCATCAACTTGGTTATTGATGTTGGGAAGGTTTGCAGGGCAAGTGTCAATTATTGGGCCTTGGGCGGTTTTGGGGCATTTCTTATTGGCAGAATTATTAAATTCACTGCCTGACCTACCAGTGTTACAGGTAGCCACTTTGGAGAAACTTCTGGCGTCATATGCAGGCAGGTTACTTGTAAAATTATGTGGTGTTGGCAAGTATTTTGGTCCTGGTGAGTTCTCATTGAAATTAACTTCAGATTTGGTCTTAAACAAACATGGGTGGCCATACTCTTGGCCTTCTCAACTGGCCAGCCTTGGGAAACAAGGACCAGGATTTGTCTCTTCTTCTTGACCTTGCTTCAATATTACAAGTGAACTGTCACTTGTGATAGTGGCCAAGATAGATGGTGGCCTCTGGTTGTCACCAACTACTAGGAACTTTACAAAGTCACAATCAAGAATATTATTTCTTGTGACTTATTAATAAACTCTTTAACATCTTAGGGGGTCATAATTTTTCACCAAGGTTGACCTGACTCCCGGATACCATCAAATTCAATTCAAATCTGATGAAATATCAAATACAGAATTAAGGACCAAGGAAAGATCATTTGAATGTTTTTTCTTAACCTTTGGCATGACAAATGCTGCCAGGTCTTTGTGACATTCATGAATGAGGTATTCAAGGAACACATTGATAAATGTACCATAGTCTACCTGGAAGACATAACCATTCAAAATCCTAGCAAGAAATACACTGGTAAGATCTCTGTATGGTACTTACCACATTTTAAGACAACAAATAGTGGCCAAACAATTCAAATGTGATTTTTTCTCTGTAGAGTTACTCTTACTATGACATATAATCAGCAAAGACAGAATCAAACCAGACCCTGAAAAATTAAGAGCATAACTGAAATTCCTGTGCCTTAAAATAAGAGTGATCTATGTACCTTTCTTTAAATAGTTGTGTATGTCAGAAGATTTATCCCAGACTGGGGAGCATTGACTGCCCTGTTATCTGCAATCACTGGAAAGGAAATCAAGTTTTTCTGGATGCCACCATAAAAACAACACTTTTTACAATTGAAGGAGTGTATGATCACTAAACCCATGCTACAATACCACAGCTACAAAAGAGATTTAAAAAATTGAAATATATACTTCCAAATATGCCATTTTCATAGTATTCAGAATGAAAACAACATACAAGGATTCCATCTCTGCTAAATATTAGTCAAAGAAAATATTTTATAGCAGAAATAGATCCCCTATCCATGATAAAGAATTGTTAGCAATTGTACATTGTCTATTTTCAGACAAAATGGCGCTGCTGTGGGGTTCCTGTTCACCAGTACCCATTGTGTGTCCTAGGTCAAAGTCAAGAACTGACTGGAAGAAGTTTCCATTCCCTAGTTGGGGAATGTAGCTATTTTGTAGTTTGTACTTGGTTTACATCACAGCAAATTCTTCTAATACTTTTCCTATTACTAGGCAGGCATCCCCACCATGCACTTTTACTTCAGCTGTTTCTAGTCCCTCTGTGGGCCTATAACAATCTTTCAACAGCCTAGTAAACTCATTTCTAATAAACTCACTTCCCAATCTGTCATCTCAAAGTGTCTAGTTAATCTCTTCCACACCTCCTGGGAAGACTTACTAGTGGTGAACCTTTGACAGCTTTGCGTTAGGTATCCTCCTCCCCTTAAATAAGGTAGAAGATGTTGAGTAATTCATTTATAAGGACTAATGTACCACTAAGAAATATTTTTAGGGGTCAAAAGGAGTGTTTATTGTTTCAGAAGGAAGATTCTCTTAGAAATCTTCTGGTATGTGGTCTGGGTAGTATAGAAAACATTAAGGGTTTACCAATACTTGGAGTCCTCCAACAATTTCTTGAGCTCCTTGTGTTTGGTCTTTGGCTCCTGCTTTTTATTATTGGGCTCCTGCTCCTTTATCTTGGCCTCCTGCTTCTTATTTGGGCTCTTGTTCCTTTTCTTGGACTCCTGCTCTCTTAGCCTTGTCCTCAGCTTCTTGTCCTGTCCTGGTGGCCTTTTTATCCACTGTTTCTAATCCATGGTATGCCTCAGACTGCTCCAATTTTATAGCTCTCTCAAGGCTGCAGTTTTGATCCCTGCTTTGGGCTCTGTGAGGGATCCAGGTCCAACCAGTCAAAATTAACATTGTCATGTCCTGGCTGACTCCTACTACTGGAACCTTCATAAGATAAAGCTTCAGCAAGCTTTACCTCCAATGAGGCAATTTTCTGTGACAATGCTTTGTTTTGGTCATGCCATTTGGCCATAATCTCAACTTTTTTCCTCTCTTGCCTTGAGAGCTTCAATTTCTTGGTTTGCCTTATTTTTCACTTGTTATAGAATCTCATCAAATCCTACCACCAAGTTCCATAAATCCCAAACATAAATTTGATTTCCTTAAGCAGGGGTTCCTTCCTTGGCAAAAAATTGTCTGTATAAATTTCTTTGATGGCTTCTTTGACCTCCACTAATGACTCCTTAGGCACAGTATTTGTAACCTCCAGAATTTCCCGGGCCTCATTGAAAGAGACTTCAGGAACTTTCTTCCTAGTGTCAGCAGTTTCTACACAGAGAGCTCCAAACTTAGCTCTTTCAAAGGATAATAAAGAAGACATGGTAATTGAAAAGTAAATGAGGGAAAGTGTCAAAATTAATAATATGTATTTTTATTAAAATGTTGCTGTTTTTGCTTATATACCATTTAGGGCATATTTGGCTGAAACCCCCTCCAGTTCAGGAATCAACCTATGATTCATCATGTGGTCTATGACATTTGAGTCATCCAAACCTAGATCTTTACCTAAAAGATCACCAATGTTTATCAACCTATAAGAATGTATCTACAATGCAAAGTAATCACATGATACCTTTCATTTCAATGTATTGATTCAGCATAGAACTACCTAAGCTCCTGGCGCCAAATCCTGGTGGAATCTACATATTCTAGATTCAAGCTATCATTGTTCCAACTGGGAACCAGCTGAGCTCTTCTAAAAGCCTAGACACCATTGTCTACATTTAGCTGTTTTTTGCATTAACTTATTTTCTACATTAAAACCTCATTAAAATTCTTTGAAACTCAAACCAGGCGGCACTGCGGTGCCCACAAGTTTTCCCAGGTGGCGCCCCAGCACCTGAAACATTTTCTGAGTGGCGCTTTTAACCCAATAAAATTGCCAAAACAGCGCTTTTAAACCACAATTCAGGGGTTTACTTTTGATCAAACTTAACTAAACTTCTTGACACAGTCAAGGCAATTCACCAATATCATCAAATCCTCATTAATTATATTCCCATGTATTTATTAATTAATCTTCCCAGTTAATTAAATTGTTTTTGAGATGCCTGGTCTCCAAGATTGATTTGGCCAATATTGCCTTAATTTTGCCAGTTAGTACAGCCTAACTAAAAACCATATTTTATTATTTTATTAAATATAGATACCAAGTTTCATGAAATCTTTATCCAAAGAATTCCAGTCAAGCCTATCTACATTAAATAAACAGCAAAAACAGAACAGCTTTATATATCTTGGAGTATTTATTTGGCTAAATACTAAAAGTGACTTTGTACAGTCACAAGCTCCTTGTTTCAGTCCTTTCTCCTTATCAGAATTCTGGGGTTTCTGGCTCAAACTATCCTGTCTTTCTTGATCTATAATATATTAAGCTTTGTTATTTACTTCAGCCAACTAAAAGCCAGCTTTTCCATGTTCATTCCCTCACTTTTAGGCTTAAACCCTTCTGTTTAATCACTGAAACCCTTGATCAAATAGGCTTTGGCCTGTAGCCAATCACACTCTTGGATTGAAAGGGTTTGCCAAAAATTCCCCAGATGACTCACTCTTGACCATGGTTTGAGTCTGGCATTGTCTTGCTCCAGATAAACACTTGGTCTGTGTTTTATACAGTTTTGCCGCAATTCCTGCCATGTTTCTCTGGAAAAACTTGATTGCTTCTGACTATGTTTTACTTAAGTGATTTTTGAGCCTCAATTCCTTTAATATTTCCATGTATTCCCTGTAGTTTTACTTTACCCAGAGAAGTTTAAACCTGTATGCTGCTTGTCTTTTGCTTCTGAGCATGATTTTTCAAAACTTTTGCCTTTGTCCTTAGAGTTTCCCTGCTCTGCTTCCATCTGCTATGGCTCTTACTGAATCAACTTTTAATAAATTCACAGTTCTTTTTCTTTCAACTGTTTCTTTCTTTCCTTTTTAATCTGTTAATTCTTTTTCTTAATTTCTTCTTTAATTATTTCTTTTTAATTATTTTCAAAATTATTTCCTTAATTACTTCTTTTTAATTCTTTTTTTTCTATCTGTAACTGTCCAAGTCTTGTCTACTCAACCCCTAGCTTGCTTCTACAACTTTTACTCATTCTTTCTGCTCCTTCTTCTGCTTCTAAAAGTTCTTCTCAGTCATCTTCCTTCCCTTCCGCCAGTCCTTGTCTATCATTTCCAGTCTTTCTGCATCAACCACCAAGGTTCTGTTCTTCTCTGTAGTCCCAATTACTAACACCTCATACTAAGACAAGAAGTCTCCACAAGTGAGTTAGCATTTGACTAGGACCACATCAGTGACCACAGCTTTAGGCTATTTAACCACAGACAATCTTCATGTCTGTGCAATTGTTTTTATTCACGTAAGTGATTATTTTGAGCTTTCAGTTGCAAATTAACCAACTTTACTTCCCAGAAACCTACACATTACCAAGTCTGCAGCTGTTTCCCCAAGCAGCTACCTTGATAACGTCCCTGAGAATATCCATGCCTCTCTGGTAGCTTCAAGACCTCCTCAAAGCTTCCAGAAAGACACAGACAGGGAAACCTTACCCATCCACTAGGTAAAGTTTTCCAACTGAAGACCTCCTACAAGTGGCCAAAGGATCTCAGAGCTATCTTATCTCCTCCCTTCCTAGTAGCCCTTTGTTACCTACTAGGTTACATCACACATTCCCCTAGTGTCCCATTTACCTACTAGGTTTAAGAGCCATAACTCCCCAGTAGTCATTTGTTACCTACTAGGTTGAGATTTTATCCTCACCTAGTAGCCACCAGTTACCTACTAAACTGGGACACCCTCCAGATCTAGTAGCCACCAGTTACCTACTAGACTGGGATGCCATTCTTTTCTCCCAAACATTTATCTGTCCTAGGCCACTATCCTTCTAAAACTTCAAGCATTGTGTCTTTATTGTTGCCAATTCAGCTCTTGCCCTCAAACTGCCTCCATGTGGATTATCACAGCTGCTATCTGGAAGGCGCACAGATAATTCAAATTTCAAAATGATTGAAAATCCCTACCGTTCTTTAAGATGCAACAGCACCTCTCAAGAAAAAAAGCTGAATAAATGACCCTTATCCAGAGGTAACCCATGACTATTAAATACAAACCAGGCAAAGAGTTCTTCACAGCAGCCACTCTTTCAAGGTTGTATTTTAAACATCTACTCTGCACCAATGGCAAAAACTTTCAGGAAGCCAGGCATAGTTAGATGCATTGGTTGGCTTGGGATGGAATACAGTCTGGTCAGAGGGTAATGCTCACCATAGAATGGGTGCTACTTGATAATATAGGCTATAAATTGCCCAAGCAAAGACCAGGTCCCTAAATTGGGCACCATAGTGTCTACCATTCCCTTCAAAGTAATATAGAGTACTCTAAACAGTTGGGTGGACGTAGTCTTGGCTGCGGTGGGGGTCTTCATTGGGTGGTAGGATTGCAGGGTTAAGGGCGGAGTCATGGGAAAAAGTAGGCAGGCAGATAATTGTACTTGTCTTTAAACAATAAGAGCAGCACCTTGATCCTCTTTTTGACATGTCCTATGTATTCAGTTTCTCTAGTCCTTGCCAAGGGATTGGCAATGAGGATGGTCTCCAAGTTGTACTCCGCGTAGGCAGGGTTAGGCAGGTATTTGGTAAAATGCACAGGTCCAAAGGGGGCTCCTGGGGGACGGTATAGTGCCTGGGGAGGGTTGTCAGGTTGATTTCCAGAGGGGATGGTTGCCTGATGGTCTACTTGGCTGGAGTTAAGATGAAAGATCACTAAGACTAGATAAGGTAAGATTTGTTCAAACCAAAGGTTCATAAAACTTTATTATCAAAAATAAAAATATGGTCATCATCATACTGCTGGGGCTTTTATACCATGGGTTTTTGCTTTTTTGATTTCTGCAGGGTTCAGGTTTGCAGACAAGGCACTGGTGGGACATGCATATTGGCTTAGAGTCTTGAGGGCGGTAGATCCAGGTTGTGCCTGCTCTGGTGAATAGAAGTGGCAATGCTTTGTTCCGCCGCTACTGTTCACCATGTCACCTGAGTAGTTTAATTGTACTACCCATTCTGGATGGAAGACTGGCAGCTGCTGGTGGTCATTGGCAGAGTTAGCAGTAGGTTTTGTTTTAACCTCTTTAAGGCAAGCTACAACCTCTTCATAGTTCCGGATCTTTGGTGGTGCAAGATTGGAAGCAATCTGGTGACCATTTGGGGGATTGTCCTTGGGAGACTAGCAGGTCTTGGAGTAACTTGTCAACTCGGGTTTGCAATTTAACAAGTTGGCAGGTTCCCGTCCACTTTGTGTGACTTGAGTAGTCTCTGGAGGGTCAGGGTTTGATTCCAGGGTCTCCAATGTTGATTTCAAACCTCCAGTATTGACTCTTGGCAGGTTGGCAGGTTTCTGTTCCCCCTGTTTGGGGTCATCTATCTCTGGTGGCCCAGGGTTTGACCCAACTGGCAGTTGGGCGGTTTCCTGTCCACTCTGGTCAATATAAGGCTTTCCCTGAGACCCAGGTTTCAATTCCCAGGTTTTTAATACAAGTATTGAGATGTCATTCATGTCAAAGACCCTGATTGGTCCATGGTAATAATGAAGTTTCTCTAAATAGGCTTCCTACTTGGATTTACAATAGACATCCAAGAAAATTCCTCAATCACAAAAGTCTATTCAAGAACGCCACTGATACCCTACAATGCATTCTTCCAAGTGATACACTGTACCATAAGTCTTATAACACAGAATATTGATAAAATTCTTTATTATAATATAAATCTATGACACACTTATAGAAGAAATCTACATTAATACCTCAAGTTCTGCTTTCAGTGACCAAAAATTCTTGAAAAAATCAAATAATTTCTCATTAAATATGAATTAAGTGAAAACTATGCTCACTCTAAGACACCCCAAATTCTGTAATTCCATTCCCAATAACACATATATTCAAGGTATGAGCACTGGATTTGTGATACTTATTCCAGGAGACAAAAAAGAAAGACTATATATCATCACAGCTTTAGAGTATTCAAAAAGTTGTCCTATAGCACAAACAACAAAAGAAAAGAAGGAAACAAGGAAGATTGTCCATCAGAAAGGATATCATTGCCAAGTTTGGGAAGCCTAGATTCTTAATAACAAACAGAGAAGCTGGGCTTGATGCCATGAATACCAACATCTATTTTACCAAGAATGATATCAAACACAATGTTGATAGCCCTAATCACCAAAAAGCTAACAGGAGGGTTGAAAGGTTAAATAAATCTCTGGTAGAAGCAGTGTAAGCTATTTTCAAATGACCCTTGTCTTTGGGATGATATGCTACTAACAGCTTTAATGGTATGCCACATCATATGAACTTCAGCATGTATAAAAATCCATATGAAGTTTTCTATGGACACAAGCCAGCCATTGTCAGTACTAAATTAGGAACCCAACTACCTCTACCTAAAAGGGTACCTGGCAACAAAGATCTTAAAGTACAACAAGGCAGAGAGAATCAAGAAGACAAAGAAAATATCAGTTGAAGAAGTAAACTACTCCAGGAGAAAAGATTTCAAGTCAAAAATGATATTTAATTAGTAAATCATGAGCTACACAAGTTGAAACCAGGATTTGAGGACCTGGTGGTGTCATGAAAGTCAAACCAAACAACACCTACTTTATCAAATTAATTGGTTACTGTACTGAATCAAAACTTAAGAACTGTGGCGGATCCAGGTCCAACCAGTCCATCCCGCCATTATCCTGCCCTTGACTCTTATTGCCATTACCTCTCTTTGACAAAGCTTCAAAGAGCTTTGTCTCCAGAGAGGCAATTTTATGGGACAACGCTTTGTTATCATCCCGCTAACAGGCCATGATTTCAACACTTTTTTCCTCTCTTGCTCTCAACGCCTAAATTTCACAATTTGCCTTTGCTTTCACTTGTTGTAATATTTTGTCCCATCCTAATAACAGGTTCCAGGAATCCCAAACATAGATTCAGTTTCCTTGGGCGGGAGTCCCTTTTTTGCAAAGTAATTGGAGTATAACTCTTCAAACACAGCCTTTAATTCCACCAAGGACTTCTCAGGCACAGTCTTGGTGACCTCCAGGCTTTCCCAAGCTTTCTCCAACAAACTTGTAGGAACCTCTTTCCTGGCAGCAGCGTTCTCACACAAAGTACTCCAAATTTGGCCCTTTCAAAATTTAACAAAGAAGACATAATAATTGAAAAGGTAGTTGAGGGGAAAGCGTTGAAATCAACAATATATCTTTATTAAAGTGGCTGTTTTGGCTTATATACCATTCAGGACATCTTTGGCTGAAAGCCCCTCTGGTTCCTGAATCAATCTATAATTTATCTCACGTGATCTATGACATTAAATTCATCCAAACCTAGATCTTTACCTAAAAGATCACCATTATTTCTCAACCTAAGAGAATCAACCTAAAATGAGAAGAAGTCACCTGACTCCATTCATCTCAATGTACCAATCTGGCATAGAGCTTCCTCAGCTCCTGGCACCAAAACCCTGAGGATTAAACATCCCAAAACTCAGCTATTAATGTCCCCCTGGGAACCAGCTGATCAACTCTGAACTCCTAGGCATCCTTGCCTTTATTTAGTTATCTTTGCATTTAATGGTTTTCTGCCTTAAAACCCATTAAAACACTTTGAAACCCAAACCAGGCGCCACTGCGGCGCCCAGAAACTTCCCCAGGCAGCGCCTCAGTGCCTCAGCACCTGAAAAATTTGATAGCGGCACTTTGCAAATCCATTAGGCGGCGCAGCGGTGCTTTTAACCCAATGAATTTGCCAAAGTGGCACCTTTAACCCAAAATTTGGGGGTTTACTTATGATTGACCTTAACCAAACTTCTTGACATAGTCAAGACAATTTAACTTGTATAATTAAATCCTCATTAATTATATTCCCATGTATTTATTTATTAATCTTCCCAATTAATTAAACCGTTTTTGAGACACCCAGTCTCCCAGATTGACTTGGCCAATCTTGCCTTCTGTTCTTTTATTGAACCTAGATATCCAGTTTTCAGGAATCTTTACCTTAAGACTTCCAATCCAACCTATCTACATGCAATAATCAGAAAAACATAGATAACTTTATATTTTGGAGCATTTATTTGGCTAAATCCTCAGCAGTGACTGTAGTACAGTCACAAGGCCCCTTCCTTCCCTTTGGGGAAATTGGCCCCATCTTCCCGTACCTTTATTAACTCCAATTCCCCATGGAAACAGCTTAAGTAATTGAGGATGAACATGGGATCATTCTTCTTCTAAGGCAGATCCAACCCCTTGAATTAGGTAGTTTGGCCCTGGACTAATTGCAATAATCTTCATCAGCCCTACCCATTGCTGTAATTCTCTTCTTGGGTGCTTTTCTCAGTGTCTTTGATCAAACTATACCAGATCTTCAACCTGGAAATGATCACGGGGAAGTACTCCAGGCTTTGAGTTCCACTTGGTGGCACGTCTCTCTCAAACACGCTCTCCTTTACTCCTTGCCTTGGTAAATAACTTCTGCATCTCAGCTGCATTTTCCTCTACAGCGGCTTCATAGGAATTATTTTCACAAACTCCCATTGGCCCACTTCAGTGCTGGTTGTAGCCTCCTGGCCATACAACATCCAAAATGGTGAAAACCCAGTAGAATCATGGGGCATTGTCTGGTATGCCATGACACTAATTGCTATGTGATCCTTCTAACGGGTTGTAGCTCCATCAGCCAACTTCTCCATAATGCGCTTCAGGGTTCCACTGGTTTTCTCAGCTAAACCATTTTTCTTGGGATGATATGAAGCTGAGGTTAACTTAGAAATGTCCCATTTCAAGCATTCCTTTGTTAGTGCTGGTCCTACATAAGGCAGTCTGTTATCAGTGAGAACTTTCTCAGGACATCCATGCTGTTATATTATTTCTTCTCAGAGAAACTTAGCAATTGTAACACTTGTTTCCTTGGTCAGTTCTCAAACTTCTACCCATTTTGTAAAAGAATCAACAGCCACCACAAAGTATTCTTTCCAACCACTTGCTAACATAATATGACCTGTATTCATTGAGACCAACTCAAAAGGATAATGTGACATCACTGATTTTAGCTGCACCTTGGATTTTGCCGCTGATAATTTAGAGCAAATATCACATTCTTGCAAAATCTGAAGGACTGTAGCTCTCATCTCAGACCACCAGTACCAAGCTTTCACTGCTTGCCATAGCTTCTCATATCTGAGGTGTCCTCCCCATTGCACATGGAGATCTCTGACCACTTGAAGACGCTTGGATTTTTCTACATAAATCCTATTCCTTGATAGAGCTTCCCAGGCTACTTGTGTCTCAACTTCTCCACAGGCCAACAGCGCCCGGGACAATAAGTCAGGAATCTGATTTTCTAATCCTGGACAGTAGACGATATCATAATCATACCCAGAGAGCTTTTCTAAATATAATTGCATTTGTCCTTGTAAGTCTTCCTTGGTTCAAATTGCTCTCAAAGCTGCATGGTCAGTGATAATAATAAACAGCATTCCTAGGATATACATCCTAAAATGTTCCACCGCCCATACTATTGCTAGTCCTTCACTCTCAGTAGCCAAGTGTTTCCTTTGAGTGGTTCCCAAAGTCTTAGAACCATAAACAACAGGATGTTGGAATAACTTTGACTCTTCTTCTTGAGTAAGGACAGCAACAAGACCAGTTGAACTTGCATCTGTCTCAATGTAGAACAACTTTGACCAATTGGAGAATCTTAATATGATGGATTCAGAGAGTTTCTTCTTTAGCTCTAAGAAGATTGACTCTTGCTCTTGTCCCCAAACAAATCAGGTGTTCTTCCTTGTTAACGCAAACAATGGCTCTCCAAGTGCAGAGCAATTAGGTATGAATCTCTGGTAGAAATTCACTGACCCCATAAAACCCCAAACCTCTCAGACTGACTGTAGAACCTCATACTTAACAACGGAGTAACTCTCTCAGGACTTGGTTTAATCCCTTGAGAATTCACAACATGCCCTAACACCTTGACCTCTTGGAAGGCAAGCTTAGTCTTAGATACACTAATCTTCAACTTTGCTTTCTCAATCCAGAAAAATACTTGATCAAGATCCTCTAGATGTTGTTCCCAGGAAGGGCTATATACAGTAATGTTGTCTATATATACCAAAACACATCTAGGCTGAAGTCCTGTCATAATCTGGTCCATTACCCGCTGAAACACAGCACCTGCTGTCTTAATTCCCAATGGTAAAACTTTCCATTGATACAGACCGTCAGGTGTAGAGAACATTGTAAACTCATTAGACTTCTCATCAATTAACAATTGGTTATAATCCTTAGTCAGATCCAATGTGGTGAACCAGGAAGATCCAGCCATAGCATCCAGCTGGTCTTCAATATGGTGCATTGGGTAGGCATAATTTACAATATCCTTATTCACCATTTGGAAATCAATACAAATATGTATATTCCCATCTGGCTTTGGGACACAAACCATCAGAGCTGAGTAAGGACTGATACTTTCCTCAATCAGGTTGGCCCTTCACATTTTTCCACCTCTTCTCTAATTGCAGCAACTGTAGCAGGACTACAACGGGGTACATATCCTTTGTACGGCTTCCCAGTCAACGTTTTTATGACATGGGGTGGAACAGTTCTCCTCATATCATATTTATCCAACAAGAAACAACTACTTCATTTCCACACCAGAGTATACAACAGGGTACCTGGTGCTTCACTTGGACATAGTATACAGGTTAAATTGTTGAAGGGCACACAAACATAAGACGGTAGGTTTATTTGTTGTGACTTCTCCAACTACAGGCGTCCAAACTCCAATACACTGACCTTGCTGAATGTCCACAGGAACCGCACAAGTGTTAAACAACTTCCAGGACTTGAGGAGTTCACCATTTGATCCATTCTCAAATATTGCCACATTTGAGGATATATGACAGGGTAATTCTGGGATAATTTGTCCTCCCTGCGTTCCACAATTGAAAACTACTGGTTTCAACCAAGCAATTCCCTTTGGTGGAATGGAGCAATGTTCCGTGGCGTAGATGACCACTGACTGAACTCCTTCTGGAGATGGCGGAATTCTCAGCTGTTGATAAGCGTACTCAACTCCTTCATGGACCAAGACATTCTTGACAGCATCCAGGCTCACCTTGGCCTCAACAATCCAAGTCATACCAAGCAGAACATCAAATCCTGCTCCTGGTAAAACTACAGTGGAAGTCTTGACCATGGTATTTTTACGTTTTATTACCACTTCATCAATCACATCTTGTTCAATAGTGGTAACCCCATCTGCAGAAGATAAAGTCAAAGTGATCAATCTTGATGGGTCCATACCATGTTTACAGACCAAGTTCTTTGATACCGCTACCCCAGCACAACCTGGATTGTATACTGCCTTTGCTGGGATACCATCAAGAGAAATATCCAGAAGGATAACCCCTTGCAATACCCACACAAAAGGTTTTGCAATCAATAATGCTGGCATGCTCTGGGCCACCTTCTTACGCCATTCCACTTCTTTGAGCCAATTCACACTCAACTGGACCTGCACAGGCTGTCATGTAATCTCCCCGTCTTCCTTCATACCCAAGCACACATTCAATATCCACTCATCTGGAGAGGCATCTGGACTTCCCTCAGGCAGAGTTGGACAAGAGTCATTGATTTCCTGTACAGGTGGCTCCACTGGTGTGCTGGCGCTTTTCCTGTACTACTTCAAGGCCTTTCCTGATTGAAGTCTCATTCTCCCATTATTCTCCAAATTACTGAGCTCAGGTTGGGAGACACCTAAGCCCGCCTTTCTTTTCCCAAGACCTTAAACATAAGTTTGGGGTGCTCCTTGTCAAATTCCGCACAATTGGGACATTTCCCAGAAAAATGGCCATCTTTCCCACAGATCCAGCATCCCTTTGCCATGAGAAACTTACATGCCCGTTTAAATCTAGACATGTGATCCTTATCTGAGGGACTTCTAGGACATATGGTTCTCTCAGAATACCCTTTCCTGCAGCCACATGAGCTTCTACTCTTGAGCGCGGAGCACTGTGGGGAGGACCACAAAGATTCCATTCCATTTGAATGACCTTTTGAACAATTTTTGACCATGATAACTTCTCATAACACAGCATAGAAGCCTGAGTTATCAACCCGGGCAACATTCCAGTGAAGAAAGCATCCTCCACCAGATCTTTATTGTGTTCCACATCCACAAAGGCTAGGAACTCTTCCATTTGTGAAAGATACATTGACACTGTTTCATGGCCAGCTTGAGTGAAGTCTTGGGCTTTCTGCAGAGCATCACCAGGTCTGAGGGTAACCGTGTAACTGGCTTAAAATTCCTCCAACAATATGGTCCAATTGTTGCCTTTATGTCTTTCAAACCACTTGAAGCCGGCAGGACCTGCAAGAACTTCCAACCAATGACATTTCTCATCATCCTCCAGACCAGAGGCTTGGATAAGGAATCCCTCTAGAAAAGTGTTTCCTTCCTTTGGATTTCCAGGAAATGGTAACATTTTGGCAAACATAGACTGGACTCCTTTCACCATGGATTTTTTCTGCCCCCACATTGGGCTCTGTGACAGATCCAGGCCCAACCAGTCCATCCCACTATTATCCTGCCCTTGACTCTTATTGCCATTACCTCTCTTTGACAAAGCTTCAAAGAGCTTTGTCTCCAGAGAGGCAATTTTATGGGACAATGCTTTGTTATCATCCCGCTAACAGGCCATGATTTCAACGCTTTTTTCCTCTCTTGCTCTCAACGCCTCAATTTCACAATTTTCCATTTCCTTTACTTGTTATAAGATTTT
The DNA here is from genome assembly GCA_014839935.2 of Entomophthora muscae. NCBI lineage: Eukaryota > Fungi > Entomophthoromycota > Entomophthoromycetes > Entomophthorales > Entomophthoraceae > Entomophthora > Entomophthora muscae. The sequence goes on along the minus strand of QTSX02006463.1, from coordinate 206,627 downwards.
ATCCCATCCTACTAATAAGTTCCAAGCATCCCAAGAATAGATTTGGTTCCCTTAGGCGGGAGTCCCTTCTTTTGCAAAGTAATTGGAGTATAACTCTTCAAACACAGCCTTTAATTCCACCAAGGACTTCTCAGGCACAGTCTTGGTGACCTCCAGGCTTTCCCAAGCTATCTCCAACAATTTTGTAGGAACCTCTTTCCTGGCAGCAGCGTTCTCACACAAAGTACTCCAAATTTGGCCCTTTCAAAATTTAACAAAGAAGACATAATAATTGAAAAGGTAGTTGAGGGGAAAGCGTTGAAATCAACAATATATCTTTATTAAAGTGGCTGTTTTGGCTTATATACCATTCAGGACATCTTTGGCTGAAAGCCCCTCTGGTTCCTGAATCAATCTATAATTTATCTCATGTGATCTATGACATTAAATTCATCCAAACCTAGATCTTTACCTAAAAGATCACCATTATTTCTCAACCTAAGAGAATCAACCTAAAATGAGAAGAAGTCACCTGACTCCATTCATCTCAATGTACCAATCTGGCATGGAGCTTCCTCAGCTCCTGGCACCAAAACCCTGAGGATTAAACATCCCAAAACTCAGCTATTAATGTCCCCCTGGGAACCAGCTGATCAACTCTGAACTCCTAGGCACCCTTGCTTTTATTTAGTTATCTTTGCATTTAATGGTTTTTGCCTTAAAACCCATTAAAACACTTTGAAACTCAAACCAGGCGCCACTGCGGCGCCCAGAAACTTCCCCAGGCAGCGCCTCAGCGCCTGAAAAATATGATGGTGGCGCTTTGCAAATCCATTAGGCGGCGCAGCGGTGCTTTTAACCCAATGAATTTGCTAAAGCAGCACCTTTAACCCAAAATTTGGGGGTTTACTTATGATTGACCTTAACTAAACTTCTTGACATAGTCAAGACAATTTTACCAATATATTTAAATCCTCATTAATTATATTCTCATGTATTTATTTATTAATCTTCCCAATTAATTAAACCGTTTTTGAGACATCTAGTCTCCCAGATTGACTCGGCCAATCTTGCCTTCTGTTCTTTTATTAAGCCTAGATATCCAGTTTTCAGGAATCTTTACCTTAAGACTTCCAATCCAACCTATATATATGCAATAATCAGAAAAACAGAGATAACTTTATATTTTGGAGCATTTATTTGGCTAAATAACAATAGTGACTGTTGTACAGTCACATGAACCATTTCAATTCTGCTTCTTTAAAGTAAGAAATGCTAAATAAAATTCATGGCTACCTGTGTACAATGACTAACTGGATCAATACCAATCTCAAATCCTATATAATCCCAAGTAAGTCCCAAATTTTTTGTTTTATATCACCCCAAGGGGAGATGTTCCAATATCTATGATTACTTCACCTTGGAAAGGCATCCCACAAGAAACATTAAAATTGATGAGTAATTGATGAGCTCTTATCAGATGTTCATGCTCTACAGGGATCAAAAGTTTCAAATCCTAAACAAAATATTACTTGGGCAAGCCTCATGTCTGCTGTTATGTACATAGACAGTATATAACTTTCCATAATACCATGTAACTCTCTATCTTCATATCAAATAAATTATAATTCCCTTCTCCATTTTAACTTTATCTTGTTTATAATGCTTTCCAGAAGTATATACTTGACAGTAGTATATTTATTTAGACTTAATTCAGTTAATTACAAAAAGTTCATTATTAACAGCAAATAGTGTTGGGCCTAAGATGATTCAAGAAGCAAATATTGGGTATATTAAATTGATACCCTTTTATTCCCTTTTAGTTATACACCCTTTCTTTTTTACTAAACTAAAAAACAATATTTATTCTATTTTTTGATGTCCTGTTTAGTCTACATTGTCATTATACACACAAGTTAATTTTTCTGTTTTTATAACTTAGTTTTATAGCATTTTTAAAATTGATTTTTTTATAATCTAAAATTATTATGAAAATCAGGCTGTATTGTTTGCTTAGGTAAAGTTAATTTCTGAACAATTTGCTGATTTTATAGCACCATTGTGAGATGAGGCTGATTGACCACAGATAATCAGGCTAATCATTGCACACAGATCTTATCAGTTATGCATTGTATTATCACTTGATTATCATTATATTGAGTATAGTAATTATACATTGTGTAACTACCAGTTTATTATAATTAATATACCTATTATACAGTGTATAATTGTCAGCATACAGTGATTAACATTGATTACACACTGTGTAATCAATAGATGATCAGTAATATTACGCCCACTATATCCCACTGCATATTGGATCACCTCAGCCCAAGCCCAGTTTAAGAGGTGGGTATGCACATATTGAACTAATAGGTGTGAAAGACCAAAGAATATTGATTTTGCAACTGCATTATATAGTGGGTAATAAACAATTTTTTATCAGTTCAAGCCAGCTATTATACAGCATATAATCCCCAACTCAACCTGTAGAATTAATAAGCAGAAGGTGTATCCTCAAAAATAGAATCAATACATAAATACTAAAAGGAATGCTAATATTTTTATTTCTATGGACTGAGAGAGAAGGTTTGGAATATGTCTGAGTGTCAACCAACTACAAATGGGATCCCTTAGTGCCATAAGAGGTGTGTAATATGTAGCCAATTGATAATTGTCAGTAGGCTACTCAAGAAGATTGCAGGCTGTAGCTGAAGTGCCATGTACTCCTTGAGAAGGCTAGTAGCAATACACATGCAAGGACAGCCAATCAGGATAAGCATAGTCAGCAAGAATAAAACTATTGCAAAGGTAGTCACTAAGAACTGTCTGAAAAGGCAAGAGCTAGAGATGTTGTAGTATATATATACAGTTGCTTGGAAGGATGAAAATAAGTTCTTAGTTACCCCTAGATAGATTGCAGTCATTGGCTAGATTGTACTCTAGCTTCAATAAATGTAATTATCTACAAATTTATATTCTACTGTTTTCTGTAGTGTCCTTCTCATAGGACATTTAGAGTATAGTAGCAAGGCTAATGTCTTTCTGTAGCTTTGAACTACCAAGCAATATCCATTATTGTGTTGTAACTGAACCAATGAGGATTCAGTATTTGGTTTGGGGAAGACAACAGCCCAATAGAAAGGACAAGAATAAAATATAAGATTTAGTTTATTGAAGAATATTTTAATTAATATACCATATTGAGAAGCCACAAGTCTAAAGGGGGTGGCACAGCGACGGGTTTGATATGATATTTTTGGGCTGTGGAATAACTTGCATAGGGATCAGCAGGTCAAATTGGTAGTGCTCCTAATTAGGAGAAAGTGCTTTCAGTTTGACATTTCCATCAGATTGATCCATGCCGTAAAACATTTCATAGGGTATCTCATCAAGTGCCCATGTGTATTGTAAGATACGCTGGCAGGCAAGGATAGAAAATTGGTTGCAACAATTGCTTCGCATCCATTCAAAGAGATTATGATCATTATATTTGAATTTAAACTTTAATATTTAAAATGAAACAAGAATGTGTCTATTTAAGATTATATTATCTTGCAAACCAGTCATGAGAGCATCCCTTGTCATCTATGGTGATGTGATTGTGACCCACTTCACAGAGGTCTTTTGGACTTTCAAAAGTTCCACGAGAAATGGATGGCTCTAGCTCTGCGGGGGAGAATGTCATAGGAGTTGACTTGCGCTTTTGTGCCCCTTTTACAAATTGGTCTGGGTGGTCATCTCCACCAAAAGTCATATCCAGTATGCCCTCAGCATCCATATGAGATTGTTTGTTTTGCTTGTAGTGGGGAAGCTCACTGTGCTCTGTGGGGGTTACCCTGTTTGAACTAGGGGAATTGTGTGACCAAGAATTGGTTTTGACTGGTGATCTGATTTCTTTTCTAATACGAACCTTATTGATGGAAGGTTGGGCGATACGGTTGAAGGCAGATCTTAGACTACTTAGAGAGTTGTACATTGCCTGCTCGTCCATCGGGAGTGCCAGCACGCTGCTAATAAGAAAACAGTTTAACATATGCATGTCGAATAACGGTTATCGCTCACTGCAAGCAAGGTATATCATTTATAGCAACTTTAGAGGCGGGATTTTCTCAACGCAGGATATCCCTGAATTGATATTTTTTATTCTGTTCTGGGCCTGCAATTTAGAGGCAACGAATCAATTAATTCGAATTTTCAAACTTAAACATAAATATCCAAGGTTTTTCTCAAACAATAGAAACCTTGGATCAAGTAATTCCACCCAATCAATTTGTATAGCGAAAGCTAATCTAAAATCCAGAGCAACATGAAAGAACATAAATTTACTACAGGAATCCGACGCTATTAAAGTTCAATTGAGTTAATTCAATTGTCTTTTGGATAAGAGTGCGGTGAAAGAAGGACTGCGTTTCGAAGCCTTTAAAATATTTCTGGAGTAAATAAATGATTTTCCAAAAAAATGTTCATTTTCTAAGGGCAAAAAATTACTACTATAATTTAAAACAACATCTCACGACATTTAAATTAATTAGTCTGAATTAATAATTTTAGGCGTTCTGATTGTTTCAAAAAGGACGAATTGGAACAAATAAACTTTGGGGAAAGAACTCTCGGTTAAGGTCGGCGAACTAATGCAACATAACATCATCTCTTGAAATCTTCTGTGAATAGATTAACACCTGTTTAAAAAATAAAGCAACTTCAATAGGACAGAATCCTTATAATTAGGAACCTATAATAAAATAACCCACCAAATAACAATATAATTAAAAAATAAAGAAATTTCAAATAACCTCACTAAACAATCCGATCACTAGGAGCCTAATGACTACAATTTACCATCGTCGAAAAATAGTAACCACTTGAAACAGATAATGTAATTTAATAACAGCAATACCAACCAAATAACACCATTATAAAACAAAAATAAATTTCCACTTGGTAAATTGACCCCCAGAAATCCAAACTATCAAAATCAACTAATGCTCAAAAAAAGCAAGCCTCTCAAACCAAGATTTAATATAATAAGATAAAATTATTCACTATATTTATATTTAAATAGATTGTAATCATCAAATTATAATTTAAAATATAAAGAAAAATAATCTTAAATAAATATATGGAAATATTTTGAAATATATCTTTAAAATTAATCTTTGTCAGAATGCACAACTAAATAGAGAACTTATACATTTCCAGTCTTATGGTTGCCACTCAACTAACAAGAAGAAACCTGATTCCTGATCTCACAAGTGACCATTCCATAATAGATGCCCAAATAATAACCATGAGCAATACTACATTTCTGATTCATACCCTTTACTATATGCATATGATATGTCAATAAAACATATATTTCTCTTCTAAATCTTGATTTCATTAAGCCTATGCTTGATACTGGTAGCAGCACAACAGAAAATATATGCTACAACATGTCTGCTGCCCCTAGAACCCCTAAAGTCAACATCAATAACTCTGCACCTCTCTTGCCAGGCTCATCAACATAACAAATTGATGAATACCTGACCATATAGTTAATAAAATAAATGTCTTAATCTTATTTGTTCATTTGACCTGACAAGTGATATCCCATCAGGATTGCACTATACAGCCAATACATCATACTAAAAAGACTTTTAATTTCACACACTCAAATAATACCCAATCTGATCCTAACCACTTGTACTAATAATCAAAAAATGCTATAATTGGAATTACAAAGATAATGTGAGAGAGGGGGCTAAACTAACTAAGTTTGGCTCCCATCCTGGGGAAGGATCCACCAGGACACCATCCAGTGCAGGACTGGGATGGCCGCTTGAAGGGATGTCCATAGGGAGGATGTAGCAGATAGACATGAGAAGTATGAATCCAAGCCCATCAATAACATCCCACCAAGCAACCAGGGAGCACGCTTGGGGCCCAACTCTTGCCCAACCAAGTCCTCTTCAGGGCCCAATAAGACTGGGATCTCCAAGGGAAGTGGGGCCAGGCTAGGTGTCATGGGTGGAAAGGAATTGAGGTCAGAGAGCTCAAGGCCATCACACGTCAAGCTTCTTACAACATTCTCACTGGTGGCAAAGATATCCTGGGCGCTTTCAGTGAAGTTCTCCATTAAGTGCATGAACTGATCTGGATTAGCACCAAAATGATGAATAGAATGGAAAATACGCCCCCATAGATCTGGGGTAGTACACCATATCAATACCAGAGCTGGTGCCAAGGTGTACACAACAAACTTTACAAAAGGCACCAACATTTGTCTCAATTTCAGAGTCTTGGGTCACAGCAGTAGGGTTTGTCCCTCTAAGGGTTTTTTCTTGATTTTTTTTTAAAAAAAACAACACAGAAAAAGGGGAACCAAAGGTCTGGTAAAACAAGATAAAGAGAAGGAGTCCAAGAGGAGTGAGAACAACAGCCACAGGACAACAGCAACTCTCAAGAGTGGGTTTGTTAAGTTTAAAGTGTGAAGCAAGTGCAACACAACTCAAAAGCAAAAGGACAAAGTTTTCAAACTTAAAGTAAGTAAATATAGTGATTTTAATACTAATTTTAAAGTTTTAATAAGATTTTCAAAAGCAACTAAGGTAAGTGTAAGCAACGGCACTAACATTAACTATAGGGGCTTTGAAATGGACGCCAGGAACCAGGGGAAGACCAGTAAGGTAAGAAATGTTAAAGTAAATACTAACAAGGTCAAAAGGAAAATAATGGGCCAAGGAAAGGGACCCAAGAGTTCAAATAACTTGTTTTGAAAAGTGTATACTTTTAATGATTAAAGAATGAGAAAGAAGGGGACAAAAAGTCCCCTGTTTTGCTTTAAGGGAAACCATTTTAAATTGCAAGGTCAGGTGACCTTAACCAGTCATTTGATTGGATGGGATAGAATTTTTGCCAGTAGTTTCAGGGAGTTTGGATAGTTTCTCTCCAATTTCCAACCCAATCTCTGATTGGCTAGTGCCTAGAGGACACTTCTGGATGCTATTGATTTTAGTTGGAATGGATTTTGTTGGTTTAATTAAAGCACAACCCGGTTGTTTAGACTTAATCAATTTTAAATGCAGGCAAGCCCAAGCCAAAAAATAATCAAATTGATCAGAGATTCCTCCCAAGTAGGAACAGAGTTCAAAACATCAGTGTTTGTTACCTGGGAAGGGTATGCCAGCACAAATCTCTCATCAATTGTATGGGCTAAATCCTCAAGAGAATTAGGAGGCTTGGCTGGCTTTAGAGCAGATTTTTTGTGCGTTGTGGGAAGATTGTCCTATCCAAGGCTAAAGGGGGGAGTGAATTTACAGATAATCATAAGTAAAAGAGAACAGATAAATTCTCTTTTAAGCCCAAGGAGAACATAAAACTGGATTGTACATGCAGCTTCACAAATTTGTGCCATACAATTCACCAGAGAAAAATGGACTCAGGAAGCTGAACCATTTCTCTTTGAGTTTACAGGTAACTAGTGTCACCTGGGATAATTCTAGATCAGATTAAGAGTTTGTTGATTTGGATACTGTAAAGATCCAACAATTGGGAAGGTATTCTAGAAAAATAAGGGACCAAGTTGGCAACTTGGAAGCCTGTGAGCGCCATCACAATTTGATAGACTGTCATTGTCAATCAAAAGACTTTGGCGTGTATGTTATAACGTCCAAAATTACTGCCAAAATATGTGAGTACGTAGTATATAAAGGTATGTATAGCTACAGTCTGGGTGGAATGGGGCAATACCACGTGGGCCAGGAGTACTGCTCAGAGGAGTTGGGCTGTGCCGGCTCCTTGTAGTAGTACTTGCCAGATGGATTGTTGAATGGCCCATGCTGTTGATTATGTTGGTGGCCCCCAATCCCTAGGCATGCTGTGAAGACAGCTGAGAAGATTAGGTGATTCATCTTCTGGTCCTGGGAAAGGGAAGAAAAAGCTTAGTGTCTTGTTTAACTTCTTTTAGGGTAAGTTTTAGATTAATTTATGTGATAATATTGAGGGATAATTTCACTCAATGATAGCACAAACTATCATCAAGTGATTTGGCTTTATTATATACTATCATCCTTGTGGGATATGAATAGTGCAAAAAATTGGACAGGGAACCCCAAACACTTGGTGTTGTCTGGGATTCCTTTTTTGGAGTGTGATGGGAATGGTTTGGCAGTCAATGAATTATTAATCTTGGCATTGCATGACTTTGGAGCTTCTTCAGGTTTTTCATGCAATCATATTCAACTTCTGTAGTTGATGCATAAATTGTCATACTGGGCATCTTGTAAACCCCCTCCAAATTTGGTATGTTCCAAATTTAGGCAGCAGTTCCCCCATTTTTGGGTTGGGGAAATTGCCTTTTTGGGATTCCTTATTGGGCAATTTCCCCATTTAGTGGGGGTGGGCGGTCCCACTGTGGGGGGTGTGCCGTCCCCTGCCAGCTGACTGGCTGGCTGGGGGACTGGCAGGCGGGAGCGGGTGGGCTGGCGGTGGGCGCGCAAGCTTCCAAGCTTAGCGTGCAGGCGCCTGGCAGTTGGGCGTGCAGCCAGCCGCACAGTCCGTGGCCGGGCATAAAACCTTTTTTTCCTAAATTTAATTTTTTACTCTTTGTTTCTTTGACTGGGTATTTTGCGGCAGTTTCCCCAATCAGGGGAAACTGCTGCAATTTTTATTTTGTTCTTTGAGCCCAATTGCACTCAAAAGATTATCTTGACACAAGGTGTTGTCAGGAATATTCCTGACAGATACCTTTAAAAAAGAGCTCAAGCACCAATCCAAGTCACTTAAAATACCTCAAGACATTTTATGATAATTCAATAACCTAGCACAAAAAGGGTCTATACCTTTTAGTGCAAATAAATTCAAAACAATTTGCTGAAATATCACCAATATATCCCAAGAATATAATTAGTTCCTTTTCTCAGTATTCAATAATACAATGTGCACCTGAACCTCAACACTCATACATCCTAAAAAATGTGCACAATTGCAGTAATGACTTTCAAAGCCAAAAAATGCACAAATAAAGAATATGCTGCACACAACAATAGCACCACCAATGCAAGGAAGTGTAAGGATACAAAAACCAATGTAATAAAAAACTGCAATGGCAAAAGCAGAAATTTCTGAACAAGTTTAACCACAACAACAATAACTAAAAAACAGTGCTAAAGACAAGGAAAAGTTGAAATTAAGGTCATTGAAACATCTTATGACAAGTAAGAAAACTCATACCCCACTGAATTAGATCCCAACTACTTCATTGAAAGTCATTTAAAAGACAAGGGAAATAGTCCTGTACTTTTGAACAGCTGTTGAGATAGAAAAACTAAAGTTGGGTTAAAGCAAACTGAAGTTGCAAAAAAAATATTATAAAAAATAATTTAAGCCAATTTAACAGAAATTCAGCATTTAATGTATCACAAATGATATTTTGCTTCTGATAATAAAAAAATTCAAAAGCAGGATTTGAACCCTGTTTCTCATAATCTGCAGCCTGCCAGCCCAGAGGGCCAAGGGCCTAGCCACCTGCATTTTTTGGGCTCAAGTCAGTGCGTTGTTTGATCAGCAGCCCACAAAGCCTAGGAGATTTTCCAAGATTGGAAAGGAGCCCAATTGAAGATGCATCACTAAGGGCCCAGATCTATGCAGGGACAGTGGCCTTCCCAAAGGGGATTTTGACTAAATCCAAAATTACACCCCCTAGTGAGTGTCAACCAGTGTCAACTCTCAGCATCCAGAAAACCCTGTATTTGGCTAGGACACCTGATTCTAAGAAAAGAGTTTGTAAAAGGAAGTTTCTCATGTCTATTCACTAATGCCCACCAATCAAGAGCTAGCCAAACTTATCAACCAACTAATGAATCATATTACCAATGTTAAAATACCTGTGGACCTAAAGCCTATAATCTCTGGAGAAATCATACAAGGTAGTATAAAATCCCCAGTTATGTTGAATATGGCAGCATTGTCATTCAGATAATAAATTTAAATGAACTTTTGGTTCACCCAATTTCTAATCTATATAGTTTTAGTTTGCTACCATCTCCACACAACTTTCATGATCTCACAGGCCCCTAAAATTCATTCTGCTAATCCTATACCCCTCAGCCAGGGTTACTCTGTCTGGTTGGAGCACTATTTGGCCCTGTCTACTTCACTAAGTACCCATTTAAACCAGCCTATTCTGAATTCACCCTAGAAATCATATTGATTACCACCTCTTGGCAAGAGCTAGAGAACCATAAACCTTCAACTTCAATAGAAATTGGTATATTGTGCAGCCCAGGCTCTTCTGTAATAAGTATAGCTATTGGCCTGTCTATCTAGTACTAACAACTCCCCCTGACCCCACAGCCCAACTGCTTGCAAAATTCTGTTTTTGCCTCTAAGACCATTCCCTCCCAGATTTTCTGAATATTCTATATTACTTTGGTGGGTTTGGTAGATTTCATGGTTCCCAGTGCAGTCCCTTGGCCCTTTGTGGTTTAACCAATCCCTATCTTACATTGTTGATTTGGCTCCTATCATGTGGTGAGTACTACCCTCTGACCTGGAAGTCCTGATGCCCTCATTAAATAGTGCCCCTAGTACTTGTATCTTGGCAAATTAATGAGCAAATCAAATCAAACATACAACATCTATATCAGATGCACAACACACTGTAGTGGTGAAATAATATAGGATCTTGGATCACAAGCAATACAACCCATGCATTTCCAATCCTCTATTATGTTTACTATGTTTTGAGAAAGACAAACAAAAGTTGTTCACTGTACTGCAAAACTACACATCAAAATACACCAGTAGTAATTAAAATTTATAGCACACAACAATAAATATAAAAGAAAAGTCAGCACTATCTTAGTGGTAAGCTGTCTAAATAAACACATGCAAACTAAAGCAAATATTAGCTAAAAAAATACTATTAATGTCTTTTTGGGTGTAAAAATTATGAAAAATCAAAAGAATTGCATAAAAGCAATAAAAATAAAAAAACAGGGCCAACTGTATCAGATATAGACTCTTGAATTTTAAAAACAGATAATATTGTTGTTAGATTCTTGGGAGTTGTTTCAAGAAGGAGATGGTTGCAATAAAATGTTGAGCCAGCTCTTCAAAAGAACTGAAATGTTATTTTACTGAAGAAGACAACTACTATTGTTTGCAAAGGTTAAAACATTAGTTGCCACCTAGATATGAAACCCATCTTAATGGTATCTGGCAAAAATAAATAAAGCCTATAAATTGTGGTTATAAAACTTTTACAATTTAGCAGGATCACACCCAAGGCTAATAGTTTAGAGCATGAAATGATAATTTTATTGGGAATTGTAACATTTAATATTTATAGCATTGGAAGGCTGGTGTGATCTTAAAGGATATATAATGGTATCTGTGTTATTCTCTAAGTAGGGCTCAAGAAATTTGACGCATTTGTAGTTGTTCTGGATAGAGTTGAGCTCTTAGAGGGGATTTTGGTGGAATCTATTCTATCCAAAGTCTCATGACAATGAGAATTTAGTTTATCAGTTTTGGACATGGAAGATAATCTCAAGTTGCTCGCTGAGCCAAGAGGTTCAACATGAGACTTAGAATAGATAAAATCTTCAAAAATGGTAACATGAGTAACAGTTTGATATCTAAAATAGTATAGAAAGTCTAAAATAAAAGTATAATAAATAGTGACAAATTTTTTATTTGCTTTGATGGAGAATTTCACACACCCCAAACAACAGGCAAGTGCACCCAGCAGAGAGCACCAAAGACATATCTTCTAAGAGGATCTAACAAAAAAGCCATTGTATTTGGGGAAGACAATCCTCCTAAAAAAGGAATCTAGGAATGCAAAGTGGTCAATAGCATGTCCAGCAATAAAATGAATGTGGTAACACAAGCCCAGAGCCATATTGTTTATAATGGAATAGCAGGGAGCATTAATTGCAAGGTGACTAAGCTTACTAGAAAATATCAAATTTTTATCACATTTATAATGTAAATAAAAATTCAGTTGAGAAAATTTATCTTGTATACTCACCTGAATACCACAAAGATGCACATAATGTAAGTATGTATAAAAGGTTTGAGGCTGTACTCAACGCTATATGTGATCCTTGTGTGATTGAATGGGATGTATAATAAGAGGAAGAGCCAGAATTATATCACAGTTTTGAGGAGAAGAAGATATTTAAGAAGTTCACTGAATACTACACCCAAGTGTTATTGTAACAGAGATTGACTCACTGACCACCAATGTATCTTATGATACACAGGGGGCTCTCATAGAGCTGTCTCATGAAATATATAATATCATTGGTCACTTCACTGCTAATGTCAAAAGCTAGTAAATAAATCTAATTTGGTGTGTAATCAATTCCCAAGTGATAATCCTTCATTTGCATATTTTCTGCTCACACTATACTTGAATCCTGCCACAATACTACCCCTTTGATGGATTATTGATTTTACTTTCTGGTATATTAATGTCAGGGAATTCTTCCCTGACTACATCAATTTTTTGGAGACCTCTTTTCAAAATACCAAAGCAAAGATAACCAACAACCAAGTTTTATACACCAATGTTTATTCTGGGGTTGAACCAGACAGGGATCAAACCCTGAACCCTAAGGACAAGGTTAATGTTAGTCAAAAATCAAGTAGTATTCATACATTGCCTATTTATGTTAAGCCAATTCATTTGGTTTTTGCTTTCAAACTTCAAATCAACTTTGAAAAGATTAGTAGTTTAAAAGACAATGTCACTTACTGCTGCACTTCTGATTGGCTGCGTAAATCATGACTGACACTCTAGGACATATTCTTCATTCCTTTTGATAAAACTCTGTACTTGATTTTCATTGATATTCAGCAGAAGACCCACTTGATTGTGATAAATCTTGTGGCTTTATCCTGGTGTCTCTCTTCTTATTATGTTGCCATCTATTTTATTAAGCTCCAGTTATATCTACACATAGAAAAGGTATAAGTTTCAGCCATGATATTAGTGATACAACATTTTAAATCCTCTCATATCAATTTATCCTCTTAAATGTCACAGCCCCCCTTTTTGGTATTTAAGAGAGCTATATCTATTATTTCTACTTGTTCCAACAATAAAGATATTTCTCTTATTCTAAGCTTTTCTATACCTATCTCTCACACCCCTTTTTAAAACCATGAAAGGAAGTCAATTCCTATTTTGGTTTCTAGCCCCCTTCCTTTCTGTGGTATTGGCCCTTGAAAACCCAACTCCCACCACAGATTGGCACAATTCTTCTCCTTATGACTCCCACCAGAAGGAGTCCCTGGCAAATGGTTGGTTCAAATATCCCTCAGGTCATTGGGGAAGAAAGTTCTAGTATGACCAGTCCACAACTATACCTCCACCTGCTGAACTTTCCTTGGTGAGACCAAATGCCTCTTTATACCTGGTGTCCTATCTGGTTTGATATTACTTTCTGTGAATATTAAGTTCAATGATGGGCTGATTTGCATTCCTAGGACACTTTTGTCACCTGGCTATGGATACAGTTCCTATTGGTTTGGTTATTGAAGGGCTTAACTTAGGGGCCTTGGCTCATCAGATTGGGAACCTGTTCCCTCTCAAGTGGGTCCCTGACAATTAACTACTGTCTTTCAAATAAAGCTAAATTTTATCCCTACTGTAAATTCAGAACCTGAACGTAAAAATGCAGGATTTTCAAATCCTTGGTCCAAATTTCAAATCCCTTTTGTGGGCAGCTCAGCTGAATGAAAATTAAAATATTTAATAGAATTAACCATTTAATTTGACTTTTTTGGTTTATTTAAATTGCCAAATTTGAATCCCTTGAGCAGATAACTCAAATAATAAAAGACAAAACTCAGCAAACAGATTTGGGATATGTGGTGCAGGATGCCACTCCCTAGTATTGCCTTATCTGGACTGATTCCTTATTTTGAAAAGTATAAGGGGAACTGCTGCCCTTTTTTGTAATCTATCACGGAGAGTAACCCTCCAAATTACATAGCGCCATTTCTGATTATAGACCAATTGACGCATCTGCAGCTAGCTGCAGATGTGTTGGAGAGTGACCCATTGGAGTGAGTTTTTATATGGCAATTAGTGACCCATTGACGCATCTGCGGCTAGCCGCAGATGCATTGATGATTGAGTCATTGTTTATTCCACTATGTAAATTGGTTATTCAATCTTCTGCCTTTCTTTCTGCCAAAATGTGAACTTCAAATAGAGTAGTCTGAAACCCTATTCTACACTCAATTCCCTAAAGACAGCCCTACTATTGCTGTGACTACCTGACCCCAGATCACATGCCTAAATGTTCCCTTCTTGCCCAATCTAACTCCTTTCCCTCTGAATATTCCCCAAAATGTTTCAGCTCTCCAAGAATAAGCTTGTTGCCTGACAGTCTAGACCCTAGTCAGCATGACTCACTTTTTCTTTTCCCTCCTCTCCCTCTAAGTATAAAAAGACCCTGAGAGGTCCCCAATAAACAGAACATTCACCATAGAAACATAACAATTGACTTTCAAATCTTAGACTACTTGCAGAGCCCACAAATAGAGGTTCTGTTGAGTAAGAAGATATTAGTTCTGTTGTGTTTCCATTTGCTCAGCTACACTCAAACCATCCCTAAAACCCTTGAGCACCACAGGATACATAAATCAGAAATGCAGGATTCTAATGTAAAATTTGAGATTTCATGTATGTCAAATAAATCATAGACATCATGTAAAAATTAACAAATCTGAAATTGCGGGATTGCCAAATCCAAGAACTAAGTTTCAAATCATAATTGCAAGGAATTTGAAATAAAATATAATTTATGGGTGTATCAAAAAGGATGATAAAGGATCTAGAGTGGATTTGTGCTGATTCTTTTAGGAATCACAGGCATTCCCAAAAATCACCCTATTCTATTTTAGGACGGCTAAAATTTAGATCATAATATCCTCAAAATTAACATATATATCAATAAAATTGACTAAAATATACATTCCTCTTCTTGAGTTTAAAATTATAATAAATTTTTTATTATGTCTTCTTTCAACAACAATCAAGTCAACAAGCTGTTCCCTGGCCTTGAAAAATCATGCAGGGCTACACTGGGTCTCTTAACAGTGAAGCCTCTGTCTATGGCCACTCCCAACCCACAGGCCCCTCCACAAGCCCCACTAAGGAGTGTGTTCTTTCTCCTGCAACTTCTAGCATGGCTCTGTTTGTCCATCATGCACAGGCAGCTGCCAACCCAAATCCTGAATCAACAATGGCATCCAGAACCAGCCATTTGAGCCATGGGGTCACCCAGAGAGTCCCAAAACCCAAAACAGCCAATCAGATGGCATTGATCAATTACCAAGATGAACACATCTCTCCCCCAGCCAATCAGCCTGCAAGATGCAGAAGAAAGTTAATTACCCCGGAGATTGTTCTTAAAATGGTTGAAAAGCAAGGGATACTTATGTCCTTGGGGGAATTGCAGCCGCAATGGGTTTTGAAAAGTCCACTGTGGCTGCAACCCTGTGAGCTCACGCCAACTGTAGCCCCTCCCAAGAAGACCCCAGCTGTTGCCTGTACTTCAACTGAAGGTAAAAAACCCACCCTCTCATGATGGCTATTATGGAGCGTGACCCGTGGATGCCCCTGGTCCAGGTCCGTCTCTAACAGGGACTCCAAAGCATTTTCACCAATAAGAGAACAGTGAATTTGTGGATGCACAGAGTTGTGGTTGCTGCTAGAATCTTGTCTGATCAAGTTCTCACTGGCCCCAGTTTGGTGGATACTGACCCATACAATTCAACCATCATCAATTTTATTAAAGGGAGGGCAATGAGGGCCTGTAATGACGTAATCTTCCTGTCATATGCCAAGATTTCAGCAAGTATTCAAGACTTTAGGGAAAAGCGCATCCATTCTGGCATATACAAGCGCAGGCCGATCCTGTATCAATTTTTCAGGGTTTGTTAGAAGTTTCCCCATTGGGTGTCAATCATTAATCCGCGCTTTCAAACACAGCAGATGGATATGCCTACCAGACAGAGCTCAAGGTCATGCTGGAGGATTGGGCTACCCAAAACGTCGCGTACACAGTTGCACTGAGTGCCAAGATAGAGTAGCAGGAATGGGAAATCAAAGAAATTAGGGCTGCAGGACTTACCTGTTGGTCCTAACCCATCAACCACGCCAACATGCATCTTGTATATGTATGTCTCTATAATTCTGGTTTTGCACTCAGGCGCTTAAAGCCTGTCACATACAACAAACTGTGCACCCAAATTGATAAGGGTTATGAGCTTTTCCCTTCCATGTTTGTCCAGGACCTATCAAATCTTGTCATTTTCTATGCAATTGACAGTGATAACTCCAGAAGGGACTCCTGTCTCCCCCCACGCCAATCCATTTGTTTCACCAAGCCCGCATATATGACAGAAGACAAATTCGAGCAATTGAAGCATTCAGCTCTTGCTTCCCCTTCCCAGTCAACCAACCCTGCCTCCCAAACTGCCCCTCATCAAGTCACCTACCTTCCAACCCTGACTCCCAAACCTCCGCCCATCCCCCCCACTATATCTGATGCTGTCCCTTTCACAGGCGCAGATGAAGGCAATGTTCATTCCGCCCATTCCCTCCCCTTCTTGTCCTTTGATGAGTAAAATAAACCTTTTCTTTGTGACAACTTAATAATATTAGTATTTCTCTTTCAATTCACAATTAACAATATTTCTTTTACATTGTTAGCATTTCTCATATTTAAAAAATGTGTTGTAAATTTGATATGGTAACATATAATTATTTGCATGATTATTTTCATTATCAATAATAAATTAAAGACCACAAATGTAAATATTGCATTAAAATATTGCAATTAAACGACAACAGTTGGAATTTTAATATTATGTGCATAACTCAATGCATTTTGTTTAATAAAATCCATTGTAAACTTGGCCTTTTTCATTGTAATTTATTGAAATGGACTGTGTTTATATTAGAAAGCCATTAACGCTTAGTACAAATATTGATACATAGTGCATTTTATAGCCTGTATATTTACCTATTGGTAATAATTCTGTAAACTTTTCAGTCAGATTTTGCAAATTAATGATAATTTAATGGATTAATAAATTACTGTTTATTGTCATTAGTTGGCTGATTTTCTTTGCTGTGGCAATAGTGCATTTTCTGACATTTACGCACTGGTTTCCAATTGATTGATTTCACAAATAATCACACAGGCAATAGGAAATCAAGTTGCTACCCCAACCACATCCTGTATTGGGGTGGCAACCATGCTTCTTATTGCTTGTGCAATTATTTGTGAAACCAACCAATTGGAAACCAGTGCGTAAATATCAGAAAAGGCATTATTGCCACAGCAAAGAAAATCAGCCAATTAATGATAATAAACAGTAATTTATTAATCCATTAAACTATCATTACTTTGCAAAATCTGACTGAAAGTTTACAGAACTATTACCAATAGGTAAATATACAGGCTGTAAAATGCACTATGTATCAATATTTGTAATAAGCATTAATGGCTCTCTAATATAAACACAGTCCATTTTAATAAATTAAAAGGACAAAGGCCAAGCTTATGTCAAAACAGCAGGCTCAACCTGCCAGAAATTTTATGGGCAAGCAAGTTTGTGACCTGCAATCCAATTACCCGGCCACTTGAAGCCAGACTAGGAAGTCAACTTGAATTGCCAAATCCAACAACATGAACAAATGATGATCCCTTATGGTGGATATCTTGTTTTGGTGCTTGACTCATTACCAGGATCAAGCTTTCCCTTCACCATCCAACCATGTGATCAACACAATCATGTTCCAGTTACCCTTGATTCACAATGACTATATAATCACTATCTCTTAATAAAGATTATGATCTAGTTTCTAAATATTTTCCCCTTGTAACTCTGCTAAAAGAGCACAGTTACAACATTTATAATGAATTTTATTAAACAAAAGCATTGAATTATGCACATAATGTCTAAATATCAAGAGTTGGCGTCTAATTGCAATATTTTAATGCAATATTTACATTTATGGTCTTTAATTTATTAATGATGATGAAAAATATTCATGCATTGAGGGTAGTACTACAGTAGTTTTAAAAGCTATGGCGACAAGTAAAAATTCTTCAGATTTAAACAAAATGATTTCAGATTTAAACAAAATCCAAGTCTCAGGTTAAAATATATAATCTGTTAACAGGGTTTATTGGCGTTAATGGGCAAAATGGGCCAACACAGCAACAAAAAGCTCACATGCAAAGCAAAACCATTCAAAATATAATCTAAAATACATCAATTCACAAACAAAATGGTGTGAGTTGACTTTTGGTGTACATATGTTTACTATGTGAATTGGTGACAAAATACACCCAAGCAAGGTGTGTCAAAACTCAATCCAAAAACAAAACACAATAGCAACTCACAATGTAAAAAAATCACTTATACAATGTGTACAATGGATTGTAATCATGAATGATACCAAGGTATCTAAAATAAGACACAAGATCTGAAACATAAATTTTAAAAATATTGTGTTGGGTGTTTGAATTTGGCAGTAAAATCTAGGAAAATGAGTGGATTTTTTAAGTATTCTAAAATGGGCGTTGTAAAACCAAAAACAACTAACTAAGAAATAAAAAAATCTATAATCAGGATATTGGGTGGGAAAAAAGTAATAATTGAATATCCATAAACAGATAAAAGCAAAAATTAAAATTAGAGAGTAACTTAATAAAGTTTTATTTAATATTTTATTAAATTCTCAAAATGGAAGGAACACAGCAACAGACTACCATTGTACCCGTTGTGCGCCGCAGTTGTGGTTGCCCCCGCAGGTCAAAGAATAGACTTAGTACAACACAAGTGTCTACTCAGGAGGGAGGCGGGAGAGGAGAGTTCCATAGTGGCGCTGCACTGACACAGCCGGTTCAAGGAGCACAAGCTGCTAGGGTGCAGAGCATAAACCCTTGGGTCCCAAAGCTGACCCAGAAGCCAACCAAGGTCACCTTCACCAAGAAAGTTAGAGACAAGGAGGTGGAACTTACTTCATATGTGTTTGACGTTGTGTACCAGCAAGAGTCAGTCCTGTCAGCCATGCTGGAGAAGGTGAAGCCTGTACTTGATACTAGCTATGAGCCCTATGTCAGTGATGGCAATCAGGAGGATGACAAGGAGCCCCAGTTCTACCAAACCAATGAGGGACAGCTGGTGCTAAAGAAAGTTGCAGCCTTCTACAACAAGGTGCCCATACCTTGCAAGCCTGTCATCAATCAAGATCCTGGCTTGTCTGAACCCACAAAGCCCGCCCAGAAGCGCATCCCTGACATCAAACACATCATCCTGCTTAAGCTAATGCGGGAATTGGGTGACTACAAGGCGGCTGCGGCCCTTGTTGGGGTGGATACCAAGTACGCTAGCAAGACCTTCAACAAGTTCATTGATACTGGCTGAGTCCTTGCCGCGGAGAAATCCTTGCACATTTCCACTATGCTCACCAAGGAGCACAAATGGGTAATCCCCCAGTGGATCATCCGGGACTGCCATCTTGAACTGGCAAATATACAGGCTATGGTCAAGTCTGCTTTTGGGATCAAGGCCTCAATTTCCTTTTACTACCATCTGGTCAAGGGAATGTGATTTTCCTGGAAAAAACTTGGGGTATCCCCATACAATTGGAACAGCCCAGTCAATATCAAGACCCGGAAAAACTACGCAGAGATGTACCCTACCTCAAAGCCAAGGGGACAGTCAAATTTTACTATATTGACAAATCAGCATTTGCCTTGTCAATGTGCAATGAGTATGGGTATATCCCCAGAGGCTCCAATGACAGGATGGCTTGGTGTGCTGCAGTCTGCGCCACAGCCTATTCAATGGTGGCTCTCCTCGGTCCAAAGGGGGTTGAGCTCTACCAAATGATATTGGGATCTCACAATAGCCAGACCTTCCTATCATTCCTCCGATTGGTCCAGGAGCACCTGAGGCGCACAAGCCCGGGCTTCACATACGTAATTGTGTTAGACAACGTTGGTCTCCACAAGGTGGCTGATATTCTTGAAGAATTTCCATCAATTGGCACAAGCATTGCAGTGGGCCCCAGCAATTGGCCACTGCAAATGTGCGCCTTTTCTTCCTCCCCGCTATTTGCCCTTCCTAAATCCCATTGAGGAAGTCTTTGGGTGGCTCAAGCAAGTTGTCAAGTGAGGAAACCCAACTGGGACTGAGGACCTGTTTGATTTGCTGCAGACTGGGATCCATACCCTTCCAGCTGAGACCGTGGTCAAATTTTATGGCCACACTGATTTGTTCATCCCTGCGTGCCTAGCCAAACAGCCAATCAATTAAAGGTTTAGTGTGTCCAACTTTTTTTATATTCTCTAATTTATTATTCAACATTTATTAATTATCATTTTATATTTAGATGTTTCTACGCCCGCAATCACATTCAGCAGCACCATCAATGAAGGTTAGTTATTTATTTATTTTATTGTATATTATTTTATTATGCCATCTAAGGGTATCCCAAACGCTTGATACTGTATTACGCAAACGCATTAATATCACTTTTGGAAAATAAATATAATAATCAAAAAAAAGTTAATGTAATGTGTCCAAATCAGAAGTAGATTTTATTGAAATATATTATTATGCTTTTATTAAGACCTTCTCTGGGATATATTCTGCAGATTTTGTTTGCTAAAATAAGAATTATAAATTTTTATTATAATAAAAATATTATAAATTGCAATTGAATTATTTGGAAGAGAGAATTTATTAAGAACACCTGTAGTGAGTTTGGCGGTATGTACCCACCCCACAATGGAGGTGGTGCACAACCTCCACCGCCACACCGTGGACAGTGGATACACCCTGGTTAAATTACTCCCGCCTGCTGGTGAAAGGCAGAATGATTAGGTGGGAGTGAAGCAGCAACTTCTCAGGCAGGGCCGCAAACCCGTTGATTCCAGCCAGGACCAGGGTGTCCTGGATAACATGGTCCACTGAGTCATATCTGGGGGGACCTTCTTCCTGTTGAGTGCAAGCCGGGCCTTGTAAATCCCCAGAAGGACCCTGTCCAGGTCCTCAACCAACGCGCCCATCCCAAAGAAGAATAAAAACCCCAGGTAAACAACAAGGTGAAGCCTTTGCCCAGCAAAGGCTTCTGTAAACTCTCACAGTTTATTATAAACCGCGCTTATCTTCTTGTTGTGCTTTGTCTTTGCAAAGGTCAGCTCCATAGCTGCCAAGACCTCCATCTTGTTGGCACTCCAGGCCAGCCTGAAGTCTGCCAGGAGGATTTTGGTCTTCTTTACGGCTGTTGTGTCTGCAGCAGCCAATTTGCTCACCGCGCACCCAAAGTTCTCAAGCAGGTAAGACAGGGTGTGCTCCACTGCAAAGCAGAAGCAAGCAGCCGCATGAGCCCAGCCCATCTCCGGTACATTCTTGAATGGGAGCGTCACCAGGACGTCCCAAACAAGCTCAATGAAGTTTACACAGTAAACTCCACTGAGTGATACTGGGTCCAGGTGGACCAGTTGGGCATCCTTGTAGGCAGTAAATGCCCACTTGGATGCCCCCTTGGCATGTGTAAGCCCAGCCAATGCCTCCTGAAACATTGGAAAAGACCTGTGGATACGGTCTTCAAGCTCCTGCAAGACAGGGGGGACAGGGAAAGCTGCTTTGCCACATGAGTGGCGTAGTTGGCGTAGAATGTGGAGTGGACAAAAGGGACCAGGACCCAGCGGAGTTCACCATTGACTTCTCCTAAAAAAAGGTAAATATTTGTAAATTTTTATTAATTATTATTTTAGGTTACCTTCTGCAGTCTCCTCCTTGCCCGCAGCCTTGGCAGGCTTTACTATTCTTGGTGTAACCAGTTGTGCTGGATGCTCAGTGTCATCTGTTTGGGTACATTTTGTGGGTCTTAGGTGGGCATACATTTCTGGGTCATCTGTCCAGACAGACGGTGCGGAGAAGGCAAAGGACTTGAATTGAAGGCCTTCCACAACGTGCTTCTGGACATTTAAAAGTTTCTCAATTGTTGTTTCGGGGGTGTCTGGAATCTTGGCCATGAGTACTTTGGCAGACACCTTTTCAATTTTGTCCCCTTCAAGGACGGCAGACTTAACTCTTGCGGCCAATCTCTTTAATTTTGGCAATTGCCAAGTCAAGGTCTTTTAGCAGCTTTTTGAGTTCTCTAATTTTATTTTTATTACTAACCTTTCCATATGTTTTTATAGCTTTTGCCCCAATAAATTCTGTATTATTTTGATACTGTTGCCTCTTTCTTTATTCCTTTTTGTTTTCCCATTTATTACATTATCCCATATTTTTACCTAATGTGTATATGTTTTACGCTCATCTCAATATGTGTTGTTTGCTTTGTGTTGGCATTGTTTCCTTGATTACCATATTATTTTTGGCGCTTGACATAGCCCCTTGTGAAAACATTAACAACAATTTGGTGATCAGCTAAATTTGAATTAGAAAATTATAGGTTAACTTTTTTTAGATAAAGTTGTTACTGATCTGAATTAAAACCTTAATGATAAACTTTAAGCCAATCAGGAGCTGAGTGATAAAGTGATTGTTGTGACATAAAGGATCATTCAATAATTCTTTGATGTATGTGCGCTAATTAATATGATTGGCTGGATGTTTTGCCATTGTATGCTATTGCTGCTGTGGCAAGTTGTTGATAGACTAGTGCTAACCCAGCAGCTGATTGGGCACTAGTCCATCAACAACTTGCCACAGCAGCAATGGCGTACAATGGCAAAACATCCAGCCAATCATATTAATTAGCGCACATGCATCAAAGAATTATTGAATGATCCTTTATGTCACAACAATCACTTTATCACTCAGCTCCTGATTGGCTTAAAGTTTATCATTAAGGTTTTAATTCAGATCAGTAACAACTTTATCTAAAAAAAGTTAACCTATAATTTTCTAATTTGAATTTAGCTGATCACCAAATTGTTGTTAATGTTTTCACAAGGGGCTATGGTTGGGTGCTAAAAATAACTGTGTTCAGGATCTAGATACACACCTTAGTAAATATATGATTTCATAGAAATAAGCTGAACATAAAGAATAAAACCAACTATAAACAAAGAGAACATGAACAATTGAAAATCAAAAAAATTAATAATATAAATAGAAATTTTTGGTGGCAGGGGTTTATTGGGGCGGGGAAGAGTGATTCTTGGTAGGTAGAATGGCGCAGGAAGGAGGCCGTAGAGGCGGTGCTGGCCTGGGGAGTCTGGGATTAGATGGGTTGGGTTTGCGGGCGGGGGGTGTTGGTGGTGGGGGTGGAGGCAGGAGGATTGTGTGTGATGGCTGCTATATACCACTCATTGTACTCCTCATCAGTCATTGGCTGAATGGGCTGGTAGGTGGCTGTGGTACGGGGCGGGAGGCGCTTATCCTTGTGTGATTGGTTGCCCATGTTCACATGGAAAACCATTTGCGCAAACAAGTCAGCCACCATTTGGTGACCAAAGAGAAAATTATGGTTAAGGACCCCAAGATAGAGGTCGTTGAAAGCCTGAGGACAGTGCTCCTGTAGTGTATCTTCAATATTGAAAAAGACGACATCAGCCAGATGGACATCTGCATGGTTGGTGGGGTAGACTGAGGCCTGGTGCCCGCGTCCCTGGATGGCCTTGAGGGCAGTGGAGCTTCCCTCCATCTGGTGGCTCAAGAAAACCTGGTATTTGGAATTTGAGCCATCTCATGAGTTGAGCAATCCACTGAGGATGTGGCTGTATGAGTACCCATTGATAAAATCAGGGTTTGTCCAATAGTAGACAAAACCCTTGGCTGAAACAGCCAGAAATGCACCAATGAAAGTCCCCTTCTTGACCTTCTTCCTTCCATTCTTGGTGGTGGCTTTTCCTTGGGTGCCAAAATCATCAAAAGCTAACAATATCTTGTAGTAGGAGATGAAAATGACATCATCTGACAGACTAGTCAGGCATAGGACCAGGGTGGATTCAATGGCAGGATTATACAGGGAATCCTCAGCGCCATCCCATTGGTTGCTGGAAAAATTGGTAAGAACCCATATGGAAGCCACCTTCCCATACATCCAGAGCTGCACCATGTGCTTGGAGACCCATATGTTATGGTGCACAAGCTGCTTCCGGATCTGGATCAAGGGAAGCTTGGGGTCCTGCTGGAGGAGGTCAAGCATTATTGGGTAGGCCTTGGTTATCTGGGACTCCATTGCCTTCTTTGGCTTCTTGGCTGTCCCAATCAGATTCCCCTTATTCATTAGGTTGTTGAACTCCCGCATTATGGTGGCTCAGCTAAATTGCAACTGGGCAGCAATCTGATCCCAGGACAGACCCTGCAGGTTGAGTGCCACAATTTCCTGAAGAATTTGGGCGGTGATGATTTGTCGCTTGGGGCGCTGGGCCGGGGGAGCTGAAGCCTGATTAGCTGAGGGGGGAGCAGGTTGGCTGGTGGCATAAAGATGTTCCAAATCAGGGTTGCCATCCTGATTGGTTAGTTGACGGGCAGCTTGTGCAGGGGGTGGGTGTGGGAGCAGGGGTAGAGATAGACACTAAGTGACTCTCAAACAAGTCAAAGCCATAGGGGTCGGTGGTAAGGTACAGGTCAGCTTCCTTGTTACCCGCCTCAAAGGCTTGGGTGTAAACAGGTGCCTCTACGTTCTGAGCCTTGCCTCCATTGAAGCTGGCTTGGCTTCTGGCGCTGTTGAAAATATTGCTGTTGAAAACCATATTAAAAAAACCTAGGATAAAATCACTAAAAGTAGAAATTTTAAAATTTAATGAATTATTTTTATTGTAATCTTGGTTCCATATTTGAAAGGTTCTCAAAACCATTTCATACAAATCAGGAGCCATGAAAATGAATACAATGCCTCTGGTCCTAAATCAGATAGCTGTTGATTGGCTGTTAAACTGTTATTTTTCTATTTTAGGCTGCTCATACTACACATCTTGTGTGAGTTCATTTTGTTTTGTGCTTGTTTAATCCCGCTTCTAGATTGCTCCAATTTTGTTTCATTTTGGTCCTTCTGTTGGTGTCTCATATGAATCCTACTTGGATTATAATATACTCTGGAATAGCATCCATCCATTTCAGTTGTTGTGTCAGTTCATTTTGTTTGTGGTTTGAACTACACCACTTGATGTTTGATATAATTTTGTATGATGGGCTAGTGAAATTTTGTTTTTGGTTTGACAGTTCATTTATTAACCAAAAATATTTAAATTAATTGAATCATGAATCTTGCGCAACTTGGATTTTGTTTAAATCTGAAGAATTTTTGCTTGTTGCCATAGCTTTTAAACTACTGTATAAAAACCAGTTTTTTATGTAAATCAAACAAAATGTCAATTATCTACAGCCTTATCAACAAATTAGAGTCAGCCCTCCAAAAGGTTGTCAAGATTGAACATAAAAGAAGGGAAATTGTGGTAAATCAACTGGGAAATGAGGGAAGGGCCTTGGTCCAGCAAAACAAAACTGCAAAAAATAGCCTGGGAACAATAGTCATCAAAGAACACAAAGAAATAGTTTTAAATCTTCAAAAGGAAATACTCAAGCGTTAGATTTCAAAAGTGAAAGTTACAACTTGTGGGAATTTGAAAAAAAACAAATATAAAGAATACTCAAAAAATCAAATTAATTGAAGGGAATGAAAGCTCAAAGGAAAGTAACACAAATGAAGAGGAAACTGACCAAATGGAAACAGAAGAAAACAAAGCACAAGCAAGAAGCAGGAGCGCTCCAAGACATACTGAAAATTTATCAAATGAAAATCAAGAGGAAGCACAAGTTGCAAGAAAGATAAGGAAAATCAAGCCTAGAAAAATAAATGAAGAGCAGCCAACGCTCATGAAGTTTGCTGAAGGGGTGCCTGTGGCTGAGGGGGGCAGTAGGACACATCATCTCAAAAATGTCACTTTGATTTACGCCATCTCAAATTTAATTTGAGATGGCATTTTTTGCATTAGTGATTTGGAATCACAAAAAATTAAAAAAAAACAATAAAATAGTTAAAATTTACATATACTTTATTAATGTGGCATCTCAAATTTACATCATCTCAATTCCGTCACTTTGAGTCAGATTAATTAAATCTTATTTTTCTAACTTTATTTATATATGAAATCACTTAGTGTGGGGCGTGTTTACGCTATCTTGACTTTACCCCATTTTGAATCATGCTATTTATATTTAACTAAAATAAGCTTATACCCAAAGTAAAATAAAGCCTGTTGTATAGTGCCAGAAGATGTTCTTATAGTATTAATCCAAGACACTTATACTAAGAACAACCTAAATAGATGCCACTATGATGGTCCTTCTAGTGATTATCATTGCCGGATAAAAAACCAGTTTTGTTATATGTAATTTATAACTTTATTATACATGGATACATGGATAAGGGTTCTCTTAATAAAATATTTTAATAGTGATTTTAATATAGAAGGGGGTGATTACGCCATTTCAATCTACATCACTTCAAATTCCACCAAGTTTCATATCACCTAATTGATTTGATGCGCACAATAGATAGGGGAAAATAAGGGGAAATTACATATGATGCCAGGCTACGCTATATCAATTCCTCCACCACAATTCTTGATTTTCAATTTTCAAAAATACACATTCATGTCAAAAATCATTAAAATAAAGAATGTAAGAAAACATATGAAACTTTGCGGATATATATTTTTTGGCCTCCTCTAAACAACTGGGTACTTTTTAACCTCATTTGTACAAGCTAGTCTTTGAGAAATTCAATTTTTACTCTTTGGCCTGGTTGAGGTAGCTCCACCGTAGATTTGTTAATTTAATATAAAAAATGGTCAAAAACACTATGTTTTTTAGCTACACCACCTTGCTTACATCACTTCAAAAAAGCCATTTTGAAAGCAAGCTTTCAGTCAAAACTCAAAGTTTTGCCTACTTGTGTTACTAATAAAAATTTTATTTTTATAAAACAAAAACATTGAAATTTTGATATTATATATTTTAGATCTTTTCTACAATTCTGTATAAAAATTACTACTTTTTATATTAAAATAATTCTCTCTTTTCTCTTTAAAAAAACCCCAAAATTCTCATATTTTTAAACTAATTCACTTTTAGATGCCTCCCAGGTCAATTACCAAAGCTGCGCCCAAGGCCTCCAAAGCCTCAAAGTCCAAGATCACTCCTCCAAAGGCCAAAAAGGCCAAGACTACCCCAAAAAAGCAACCTTATAAGGCCAAAGCTCCCCCCAAGACCCCAACTCCATCACCTGAGCCAGAGAGAAATAGTACTACCCCTCCCCACTCTCCATTTGTATACTCTCCCTCAGATCCCCAAGAGAAGTTATTCAACTTCAATTGCCACTCTGATACTGTTGTAACTGAACCAATGAGAATTCAATATTTGGAATTGGGGAAGACAACAGTCCAATGAAAGGGACAGAATAGTAAGAATAAGGTATCATTTATTGTAGAATATTGTGATTAATATACCATATGGGGAAAGCCACAAGGCCACAAGGGGGTGACATAGTGGGAAGTTTCATGTAAGGTTTGAAGCCAAGGAATAACTTGTGTGGGGATCAGCAAGTCAAATTGATAAAACTTCTAATTAGGATGAAGTACCCGCTATTTGATATTGCCATCAGATTAATCCATGTTGTTAGATACGTCAAGGGGCAACTCATTGAGTGCCCCCTGTGTATTGTAAGATACATTAGCAGGCAAGTCTGGAAACTTGGTTGCAACAATACCACATCAGAGCCTGAGGAGGAAGAGGAGCAGGAGCCTGGTGCTCCTGCAGATGATCAAATTGAGCTCTGGGATCTTAATACCATCCATAATATATGCAATCAAAATGGTATCTTTGCTGTGCCTGCCACTTATCCATCCAGCTACCCCATCATGACAAAGAAAGGGGTGCCGGCTTTGTCTACAAGGGCTACAGCTTCAGCTGTAATGATGAGAAGAAACCCATCTGTCAACATTACTACAAATGTGATAACATTGGCTGCCCAGTTAGACTCACTACTTATGGGTTCATTAGATTTAAAGCCCCAACTGACAACCATGACTGCGCTGAGCCTTTTGATCCCCTTTACCAACTTATCAACTGGTTTCTTTGCCAGGTGATCCTAACCACTAAGGATCAAACTGCCACTGAGGTTGTCAATGATGCCCTCCTTAATTTAAATGATAACCAACTTGCAACTGTTGATGGCACCTCAAAACTACAGAGATATCTCACTGATCAGAGATATGCTCTGAGCACTGAAGGCATCAGTACTTCATCAATTGAGCAATTGATCCTTACTGAGGAACAAAAACTATCTTGTCATGAGGAGAGATTCCTTCTCCATAACAACAGCTAATATGCCCCTGAGCGCATCATTTGCTTTGCCACAAGCCAGGATCTGTGCAACCTTTTAAAATGCAAGACCTGGCTTGCAGATGGAACTTTCTCCATCTGCTCAAAGCTATTTAGCCAGCTTTGAAACATCCATGGGCATGCTGGAATTCTGGTTCTTCCCCTGGTCTTCTTTTTTCTTCCCAACAAGAAGCAGGAAACATATGTCTGTGCACTCACAATCCTAAAGGCCAATCTTGATGAAATCCTCCCAACTATCAAAGAGGAGCCCAAGGAGACCAGAGAGCGCAATAAGAAGGCCCAGTCACAGGAAGAGGAAGCCACCCCAACCAGAAAGCAGCCTGAAAGCCTTCCTTATCACAAATATCTGGTAGTGGGTTTTGAACAGGCTCAGGAAAATGGCTTCATTTGAGTCTTTAAGAGCTCCCCTCAGGGATGCTACTTTCACTTTCAGCAGACACTCTGCCGCTGCCTCCAAAAGTGATCTGACCTTCATGAGCTGGTCAACTCTGAAGGCACCAAAGAAGCCAAGGACGTCTTCAATTGCTTTGCTTCCCTTGCTCTGGTTAGAAAGGTAGAGATAAATGCCTTCTACAATGCCCTACTCTGTCACCTATATATTATAGCCAACCAGGCAGCCTTTGCGCCCTTTATTGAGTATTTTGAAACTCAATGGATTGGTATCTTTCAAGGAGCATGCTGCATCAGAAAGAGCAGTGACTCAATCACCTGTAACTTCTTTGAGCAGGTAAAAGATGGCCTGATCAAGACCACCTCTTCCCTTGAAGGGTGGCATAGTCAGTTTACTACAAGGGTCAGGGTTCATACACCCAAATTCAACAAAATAATGGTGCATCTCAAGACCCAACAAGGCATCTCTGCCTGCCTCTTTAAGACTGGCATGAAGACCAAGTGCCGTAAAATATGCAACCTGGGTGCTGATTTCTACAAATAGTTAGTCTACTACTTCTTTATCTTAATACTATACCTGGTATGGTATAGTGACAGCCTGGGTATGGACAGAAGAATATAAGAAGATAATAAGACAAAACTGGTATTTATTTAGATAGTAGTGCACTTATATAGAGTGAGGCGGGGGAATTGCTACCAGAGGCAGGGAGGCACAGACAGAAGGACTTCCCTTATGGAGGAGAGTGGATTGACACAGCTAAAAGTCCTGCGCAAGAGAGCAACTGCTTCTTTGTGGCTTTCCTTAAGGATTTAGATATAAATAACTTTGTTGTTCTATTTATAATCCAGGAAGTGAAGCCCGTGTCTTGTGCGCATTTGAAAGGCAAATTGAACACCTGTTTTAGAGGTGTTTTAAATGTCTTTATCACTAGTATAATCAGGATGCAATAGCGCAATTGCACAATTGTTCTGTCACTCAATTCCTAGATGGACAACTTAATTTCTAATCCATTTAATCTGTGACACCAAGGGTGACCCCCCCAAGATGACTAAGGCAGTGAAAAAGTATACTTAAATCAGCAAGGTGGTCCTTGTCTACTATCCTAAGGATAGAAAGCTTGAGCATCTCCAAGCTATCTCAGTTGCTCTTTCTACCAATGTTTGAGTCCTTTCCCAATAAACTATTCTTTATCTTCTCTCTTATTTCCTTTGGTTTTACCATTCTTTGACTTTTTTGGTATTTGGTACAATTATATGCTTATTTTAAAGTATAGTTTATAGTTAAAATAGATGAAAATAGTTGTTTTTGGGTTTATTTTAACTTTTGGGTTTAAGAAACTATGTTGCTTTTAATCGACCCCATTTTTTATTGCAGATTTGAAATTTTGAGGCTTTTTTAAGCCTAGAAATGTTTTTTGGATTTTATTTTTTGAGAATTTTTTGGAATTTTTTTGGGGTTGAAAAAATCTAAAATTTTAAAACTTGTTTTTCTTAGTCAAAATGCCGTAAATTGAAATAGCGTTTTTACTAATAAATCAAGATAGCGTAAATTGAAATGGCGTAATTTGAGATGGCGTTTTTTGAGATGCTGTTTTTGAAATGGCGTGTCCTACCAAGGGGGCTGCAGGGGAAACAATTAGTAAGTCTTTTTTATGTTTCCCTTATATTTACTTTAGTTATAACTAGGAATGGGAACGAGGTTGCGGAAGTGGTGGCTTTTACGCCAAGTTAGTTCTACGGGGGTTACCAATCACTGGTAGCCCCTGTAAAACAAATAAATAAAAATAAAATAAATAAAATATAAATGAATATGAATAATTTTGCAAATATTGAAGCTAAAGCTAAGGAATATTTACCACCCACAGGGTACTTGCTGTGGATTAGGGAAGCATACAAAATAGAAGCAAATATCAACTTCAAAGAGATGAATAAATTTTGTGGGGATATCAAATTAAACTTTGATAAATATATTTATGAAAGTATTCAATGATTCCCATTTAAAAACATAAATGAATATAAAAAACTAATAAGACCAACTTTCAAATAGGAAATGAATATGTTAAAACTGAAATTTTTAATGAATTATTCAAATCATTATCAAATAAAGTCAGGGACACAGTCCTTGTGAGTTTGTTTAAACCTTTATTCATTTTGTTTGTAGAAGATTGGGGGGCAGATACAAGTCAGGCACCTCCTGGTACAATATTCAAATTTGGTCAAACATCCTATATAAACAGATTAGTTCAAGTGTACAAGAAATTGTGCATGTTCTCCAAAAAATATACCTTGCAAAGAATTCATGTTGCTGTATACCTAGGAATCCTACTTCATTGCATATTAAAAACAAACATCAAAAAGTTAGAGGATGTACCTATACAACTCAATATATGCCTATTAGCACTAGAACGCCAGAAGTCACCATAGGGGTATAGGACAGTCAAGCACATCCTGTACAACTCCTTTGCATTGGAATTGTTGTATGAGTACTACGTGCATCCCAAAAATAATCTGCTGATTGATTTGCTTATCTGTCTCCCTTTTATTAAGTGGTTGGCAACCACCGGGGTACAGGGCGCCACCTTTCTAGCAATTGCATCCTGGGTTGTCCACCACGTGCAGAAGAGTATGTGGATCCAATTAGACACTCTAGCCAAAAATTTGATTTCAGGGTATAATTCCCCATAATAATTACATTCCATTTGCAAGTTGCATCTCCCTGATAAATTTTATTCCCTTGCAATTAACTTTTTTAATTTTAATTTTTAATTTTAATAATTTTAAAAATATTAAAATTTAAATACTTAATTTTGAATATTTAAAATTTTAATTGTCAGGATACTAAGAGTACCGTGGGGCTCCAGTAGGTGAGGGAGGAGTCAAAGCAGGTACTGGCATGGTCCACCAGATGATGGGTCCTAACTTTACCAGGTAGGAAAGGGACTTCCCAGCCACAGCTCAAGGCCCAGCTGCTGGCAGGGCAGAGTCAATCAATCCTGTGAGCGCCAGGTAAAGCACCCCCAGGAATTGACTGTTCTGGCCAGTGGCGTCAGAGGTGGATGGGGCAGAGATGGTTGGTTTGGGTGTCAGGGGTGGCTTCATGGGGACCAGGTAGGCAGCAGGATTGTTGTACTTCCTGTTAAAGATAAAAGGATAGATGGTGATTGCTTTGCCGTCACAGACAATTTGATAGGGTTCCTTGGGTGTGTTTGGGCGGGTGTACCACTGCAAGTCTTCCAAGGTCCAGGGTTTGTGGTCAGGATTTGGGGGGTACTCAGTGAAATGCACAGGGCCAAATGGGTCATTATTTATTAGATTAATCTGTTTCCTATTAACTGTGCTACTTTACAATTTAAAATTTTGTTTTATTTTTCTTATCAATAAATTTTAAGTAATTACAAAAATTTTATCAAAATAAATATTATTTAATCCTTATAATATAAAAATATATATTAAATTAATCATTTTTTACTTACAGCTAAATTAAACTGTATTAAAAGCTAGTAAAATTCTTATTTCATCCACCATTATTTCTTGAAAGCTGGTTAATACAAAATGACATCATTCTAAAAATAGAAATATAAAAATACAATAAAAACTGATATGGTGCTTTTTGTTGGAAATTAAATTGTTGCCTAAAATCTTAGCTTTTTTAAAAAT
Organism: Entomophthora muscae; assembly: GCA_014839935.2. NCBI lineage: Eukaryota > Fungi > Entomophthoromycota > Entomophthoromycetes > Entomophthorales > Entomophthoraceae > Entomophthora > Entomophthora muscae. The sequence goes on along the minus strand of QTSX02006463.1, from coordinate 174,206 downwards.
ATTTTTTTTAAAATATAATAATTTTTGAATCCCTTGTTTTAAAAAGAGGGCAGATAGCTTTTTTGCATATTTAATAAATAAATATTAAATAATTTTGGATTTTTTTTATAAAAAAATCTAGTGAAAAGTTAAAAAAACTAAAACTAAAATTAAAACTAAACTTTTATTGAAAATTCAGTGATCTCATTTAGCATAAGTAATTTATTCTTAAGTTAGATTTTATAGAAAATATAAAATAAGAACTTATAAGAGAGTAAAAGTTTTTCTTTTCAAATTCTTAAGTATTTAATATTAATAAAAAACCTTTATACAACTATTTAATAAAACTATATTTTTATACTCTATGCTAGAGATAATATGTATAAAAAATTCAAACATAAAAAAGAATGTATCAAAATCTTGCTTTATTTAATTAAATTTTATAAAGGTTAAAATTTATTTAAAGTAAATGGAAAATGATCTTAGTCATTGTATCTATAAAAATAAGATACAACTTTAATTATACAAGCAAATATTTATTTGTGAGTAAAAATAACATTTTTGTTTTGATAGATTTAAGATATATAAAGTTCATTTTTTAAGAACTGTTAAAAGTTATAATAAACTTAAGTTTATTTAAAAAAGGTTTTTGAGTTGGTTACTAAAAGTAAGCTAAATAATGATTTATACTTTAAATTTAGTTTACTGATTAAAATGTCATACTTTAAGAGTTAATTGGCATATATTATTTCAAATAATAATTTTATAAGCTTACATTCAAAGCCACTTCAAGATATTAAATTGGTATTGAAATATAAAGTTGCAGCACAATTCTGAAAGCTGATATTAAGGGCTTTCTAATGATACTAGTTTGAGCAAGATAGAAGTACTATTCGCTGAAATATCAACAGTTAACCAGAATATAAAAGGGGTAAATAAACAATGATATCAGACTTCAGGGGTGATATCAATAAATTAAGGAGATCAGTTGGGGGTCAGTTGGGGATTTATGCCTGTAGTGCGAAAGCTCAGCTAACATGGTATTTAAACAGCTCAACTTTACAGAAATTTACTTTACAATCCACACCTTTACTCCTCTCTGATAACTGCACATCTATTTCCAAGCAAGAACTGCCTGAACCAAGCCAAGGAACCCAACCACTATCATTATGGAACCTATCAATTTTGCACCTCAGATGATACCCTTCTTCTCACTGGGGGCTTCTACTAAGAGAAAAAGAATCTCTATGCTTAAACAAGCATTCCTTTTTACTGCTGGCAGTGATCTTAACAGCTTTGTCGAGCATTTCTTATTAAAAACAGAGTTTGGAAAAAGTACCTTCTTACCTGTCATACAAAATTCTAAGACAGATGATTTCCTTAACAACCTAAAGGAATTGATGTCAGAGTCCCCTGCCAAGCACCTTCCTTCCCTAAGAGCATTGGTTACATCAAGCTACATCCTGAAAGAGCTTTGGGATTGTGGATTTAAAATGACAAAAAATGAGTATTCATATTCTAAAAAAATAAAAAATGCTAAAAAAGTATCATAAAATTCAAAAAATAAAAAAGGAAAAAATGATTCAGTAAAGAAAGAAAACATAAAAATATTTTAAAAAATATATCAAAAAATTCATTTCCAACCAGCCAATTCACTAAAAAATCACCTGGATTGATTTATAAAGAATTACAAAAAGAATTGAGTGAATACTCAACTAAAATAAAATACTCCTTATTGAAAACAAAAAAAGAAATTTATGAAAATATGAAAATAAAAAACAATATTTCTATTTCACTTTCCACTTTCTATAAGCTTATTCCTAATAATATAATTAAAAGCAAAAACCAAACTGATATGTGTAACATTTGCAACTTATAAAATCATTAGAAATGAAGAAAAAGGATTTGAGTATAAAGAATTTGCCATTGCCTAAATCTATTAAAAATTCAGAATCTATTGACCTACATGAAAAGTTTTATAAGCATCAAAATAAAGAATATATTAGTGATATAAATAATCTTGATACTAATTTATGTGTTATAGTAATAGACTATAAAGAAAACTTTAAAATAGGTGGGGGTCCTATAGAGACAAATAATTGTTTTTATGAGAAAATACCTATTTCTTTATAAGGATTTGCAATTGCTTTTAAAGAAAATGAGAAGATTAAATATGAGTATCATGACTTTTTATCTGAAATTTTATCTCATGACTCTTTGTTTTCAGTTCAGTGTTTGATAAGTCTTCTTAAAAATAATAAATTTAAGAATATTAAAAATATTAAAGTTTGGACTGATAATGGTAATCATGTCAGATCTTATGAATTCTTATATTATCTTTTTAAACAGGTACCTAAAATTATAAAAGGAACAATTGAGTTTAATAGATTTGTTGAGTGTCATGGCAAAAGTATTGTTGATGGTCATTTTGGTATATTATCTAAAATATTTAAACAAAAGGAAAATGAGATGTATATAAAAATATAAATGATCTCAAAATGATTTTTGAGAGAGAGGAAGAAAGAAAGGGTTTATATGAGACACTTTTAAATAATTCAGATGTTTCCCAAAAAACCTTTTTTCACATCTATGATAGAAAATCTAGGCCTAAAAAAAGCTGGCTTGAAGTCAAAGCATTTTATGTTAATCTTTCATATTTAATGAAAGATGGTGAACTGTATGTTTCACCTTTGACATTTGAGGATGTTAAGGAGTACTCCAAAATAAATTATTGTGCAAAGTTCTGCACAGATGACAGAGAAACAAAGAGAGCTGATACTACTAAAGGATTAGTAGGACATGTTCATAAAGTTGGACGCATACAGTAGTTTTAAAAGCTATGGCGACAAGCAAAATGAACTCAGATTTAAATGAAATCATTTCAGATTTAAACAAAATCTAACTAGCAGGTTAAAATATACACTCTGTTAACAGGGATTTTTGGCGCTAGTAGGCAAAATGGGTCAACACAGCAAAGAAGGACTCACACGCAAAACGAGACCATTCAAAATGCAATCCAAAATACATGGATTCACAAACAAAATGGTGTGAGTTGGCTTTTGGTGTACATATGTTTACTATGTAAATTGGTGACAAAATACACCCACACATGGTGCGTCAAAACTCAATTCAAAAACAAAACACAATAGGAACTCAAAAAACAAACAAAATCACTCACACAGTTTGTGCAATGGATTGTAATCAAGAATGATACCAAGGCATCTAAAATAAGACACAGGATCTGAAACATAAATTTTAAAAATATTGTGTTGGGGGTTTTTATTTGGCATAAAATCTGGGAAAAAGGGTGTAAATTATTTTGGGTATTCAAAAATGGGCGTTGTAAACCAGAAATAATTAATTAAGAAATAAAAAATCTATAATTGGGATATTGGGTGGGAAAACCTCTAATTAAATATCCATATTCAGATAAAAGCAAAAATTAAAATTAGGGAGTAACTTAATTTAAATTTATTTAGTATTTTATTAAATTTTAAAATGGAAGGAACACAACACCAGAGTACCAATGCACCTGTTGTGCGCCGCAGTTGCGGTTGCCCCCGCGGGTCAAAGAATAGACTCAGTACAACACAAGTGCCTACTTGGGAGGTAGGCGGAAGAGGAGAGTTACATAGTGACGCTGCACTGACACAGCTGGTTCAAGGAGCACAAGCTGCTAGGGTGCAGAGCATAAACCCTTGGGTCCCAAAGCTGACCCAGAAGCCAACCAAGGTCACCACTACCAAAATGGTTAGAAACAAGGAGGTAGAACTTACTTTGTATGTGTTTGACGCTGTGTACCGGCAAGAGTTGGTCCCATCAGCCATACTGGAGAAGGTGAAGCCTGTACTTGATACTAGCTATGAGCCATACATAAGCAATGGCAATCAGGAGGATAACAAGGAGCCCAAGTTCTTTCAAACTGATGAGGGACAACTGGTGCGCAAGAAAGTTGCAGCCTTCTACAACAAGGTGCATATGCCCTGTGCCTTGCCCAATGCCAATGAGTCAATCCCCACTGCTAAAAAGCCTGCTCAGAAGCGCATCCCTGACATCAAACGCATCATCCTGCTTAATCTAATGCGTGAATCAGGCAATTACAAGGCAGCTGCAGCCATTGTCAGGGTGGATCCCAAGTATGCCTCAAAGACCTTCAACAAGTTCCTCAACACAGGTCGAGTCCTTGCCGCGGAGAAATCCTTGCACGTGTCAACCATGCTCACAAAGGAGCACAAATGGGCAATCTGCCAGTGGATAATACAAGATTGCCATCTTGAACTGGCAAATATACAGGCCATGGTCAAGTCCGCTTTTGGGGTTGAGGCCTCAATTTCCTTCTATTATCATTTGGTCAAGGGAATGCAATTTTCCTGGAAAAAACTTGGGGTATCCTCATACAATCAGAACAGCCCAGCCAATATTGAGACCCGGAGAAAATACGCAGAGGCATATACTGCCCTAAAAGCCAAGGGGACGGTCAAAATTACTACATTAATGAATCAGCATTTGCCTTGTCAATGTGCAATGAGTATGGGTATGTCCCCAGAGGCTCCAATGATGGGATGGCTCGGCGTGCTGCAGTCTGCGCCACAGCCTATTTGATGGTGGCTCTCCTTGGTCCAAAGGGGGTTGAGCTCTACCAAATGATATTGGGATCTCACAATAGCCAGACCTTCCTATCATTCCTCCGATTGGTCCAGGAGCACCTGAGGCGCACAAGCCCGGGCTTCACTAACATAATTGTGCTGGACAACGTTAGTCTCCACAAGGTGGCAGATATTCTTGAAGAATTTCCATCAATTGACACCAGCATTGCTGTGGGCCCCCAGCAATTGGCCACGGCAAATATGCGCCTTCTCTTCCTCCCGCCTATTTGCCCTTCCTAAATCCCATTGAGGAAGTCTTTGGGTGGCTCAAGCGAGTTGTCAAGCGAGGAACCCCAACTGGGACAGAGGACCTTTTTGATTTGCTGCAGGCAGGGATCCATACCCTCCCAGCTGAGACTGTGGCCAAATTCTATGGCCACACTGATTTGTTTATCCCCATGTGCCTTGAAAATCAGCCAATCAATTAAAGACTTAGCTTATCCCACTTTTTTATATATCCTCTAATTTACTAATCAAGATTCATTAACTAACATTTTATATTTATATGTTTCCAAGCCCGCAATCACATTTAGCAGCACCATCAATGAAGGTTAGTAATTTATTTATTCATAATCATTTTTTATTATTGCATCCAAGGGTAACCCAAACGCTTGATAATGGATTACGCAAACACATCAATATCATTTTTTGCAAATAAATATAAAAAGAAAACTAAAAAAATGTAAATCATACAAATTAGAAGTAAATTTTATTGACATATATTATATGCTTTTATTAAAACCTTCCCTGGAATTTATTTTGTAAGTAATGTTTGCTAAAATATTATTTTATAAAATTATTAATTATAATAAAAATAATCTAAAGGGTAAATATATTTATTGGAATAGAGGATATATTAGGAGTGCTAATAATGAGTTTGGTGGTATGTACCCACCCCACAATGGAGGTGGTGCACAACCTCCACTGCCACACCGTGGACAGTGGATACACCCTGGTTAAAATACTCCCACCTGCTGGTGAAAGGCAGAATGATTAGGTGGGAGTAAAGCAGCAGCTTCTCAGGAGGGGCCGCAACCCCGTAGATTCCAGCCAGGACCAGGGCGTCCTGGATAACATGGTCCACTGAGTCATATCTGGGGGGACCTTCTTCCCGTCAAGTGCAAGCTGGGCCTTGTCAATCCCCAGAAGGACCCCGTCCAGGTCCTCCACGCTGGCGCTCATTCCAAAGTAAAACAGGAACCCCAGGTAAACAACGAGGTGAAGCCTTTGCCCAGCAAAGGCTTCCGTAAACTTGCATAATTTATTGTATACTGCACTTATTTTTTTCTCATGTTTAGTTTTGCCAAAGGTAAGATCCATAGCTTCTGGGACCCCCGTCTCGTCCGCACTCCAGGCCAGCCCAAAGTCCGCCAGAAGGATTTAAGTCTTCTTCATGGCTGTTGCATCCGCAACAGCCAGTTTTTCTACCACATGCCCAAAGTTCTCCAGCAAGTAGGACAGGGTGTGCTCCACCGGGAAGCAGAAGCAAGCAGCCACATGAGCCTTGCTCATCTCCGGTATTTTCTTGAATGGGAGCGTTGCCAGGACGTCCCAAACAAGCTCAATGGAGTTTACACAGTAAATTCCACTGAGGTTAACCAGGTCCAGGCGGACCAGTTGAGCATCCTTGTAGGCAGTAACTGCCCACTCGGATGCCCCCTCTTCATGTGTCAGCCCAGCCAATGCCTCCCTGGACATTGGGAATGCACCGTGAATCCTATCTTTGAGCTCCTGCAAGACAGGGGGGGACAGGAAAAGCTGCTTTGCCACGTGAGTGGCAAAATTTGAGTAGAAGGTGGGGGGAAAAAGGAACCAGGACCCGGCAGAGTTTGCCATCAACATCTTCTAAAAAAAAAGATAAGTATTTGTGAATTTTTATTAAATTTATTTTCTTAGGTTACCTTCTTGGGTTTCTTCTTTGCCGGCGGCTTCAGCTGGCTTTGCCATCCTTGGCGCAAGCAGTTGTGCGGGCGTCTCAGTGTCCTCCTTGCGGGCCCTCTTGGCGGGTTTGAGATGTGCATACATCTCAGGGTTGTCCGTCCAGACAGACGGCGCAGAGAGGGCAAAGGACTTGAATTGCAAGCCTTTAACCACTGTCTTCTGAATGTTGAGTAGGCGCTCTATTGTCTTCTCAGGTGTGTCTGGTATTTTGGTCATGAGTGACTTGGCGGACACCTTTTTGATTTTGTCCCCTTCAAGGACGGCAGACTTCACCTTTTCCTTGACCTTGCAGTCAATTTCTTTGATTTTGGCAATTGCCAAGTCAAGGTCTTTTAGAAGTTTTTCCAATTTGCTCATTGATTTTTTACTAACCTTTTCATATGTTTTTATAGCTCTTGCCCCAATAAATTCTGTATTATTTTGATACAATTGCCTCTTTGTTTATTCCTTTTTGTTTTCCCATTTACTACATCATCCCATCTTTTTACCCATTTTGTATATGTTTTACATACATCTCAATATGTGTTGTTTGCTTTGTGTGGCATTGTTTCCTTGGTTACCATATTATTTTTGGCGCTTGACACAGCCCCTTGTGAAAATATCAACAACGACTTGGTGATCAACTGAATTTGAATTAGAAAATTATAGTGTTAATTGTATTTAGATAAAGTTGTTACTGATCCAAATTCAAAACCTTAATGATAAACTTCAAGCCAATCAGGAGCCAAGTGATAAAGTGATTGCTGTGACATAAAGGGACATTCAATAATTCTTTGGTGCATGTGCGCTAATTAATATGATTGGCTGGATGTTTTGCAATTGTATGCCATTGCCGCTGTGGCAAGTTGTTGATGGACTAGTGTTAACTCAGCGGCTGATTGGGCACTAGTCCATCAACAACTTGCCACAGCAGCAATGGCGTACAATGGCAAAATATCCAGCCAATCATATTAATTAGCGCACATACACCAAAGAATTATTGAATGTCCCTTTATGTCACAACAAACACTTTATCACTCAGCTCCTGATTGGCTTAAAGTGTATCATTAAGGTTTTGAATTTGGATCAGTAACAACTTTATCTAAAAACAGTTAACACTATAATTTTCTAATTCAAATTTAGCTGATCACCAAATTGTTGTTAATGTTTTCACAAGGGGCTATGGTTTGGTGCTAAAAATAACTGTGTTCAGGATCTAGATACACACCATAGTAAATATATGATTTTATAGAAATAATCTGAACATAAAGAATAAAACCAACTATAAACAAAGAGAACATGAACAATTGAAATTCAAAATAAAGATAAACTAAATATAAAATGTTTGGTGATAAGAGGTTTATTGAGGCAGGGGAGAGTGATGCCTAGGAGGCAGAATAACGCGGGAAGGAAGACGTAGAGGCAGTGCTGGCCTGGGGAGTCTGGGATTGGGTGGGTTGGGCTTGCGGATTAGGGGCGTTAGTGGCGGGGTGGAGGCAGGAGGATTTTGCGTGATGGCCGCCATATACCGCTTGTTGTACTCCTCATTGGTCATTGGCTGGATGGGCTGGTAAGTGGCAGTGGCCTGAGGTGGAAGGCACTTATCCTTATGTGATTGGCTGCCCATGTTCACATGGAAAACCATTTGCGCAAACAAGTCAGCCACTATTTGGCAACCAAAGAGAAAATTGTGATCAAGGACCCCAAGATAGAGGTTGTTGAAAGCCTGAGGGCGGTGCTCTTGTAGTGTATCTCTGATGTTAAAGAAGATGACATCTCCCAGATGGACGTTGGCGTGGCCAGCTGGGTACACAGATTCTTGGTGCCTGCGTCCCTGGATGGCCTCAAGGGCAGTGGAGCTACCCTCCATCTGGTGGCTCAAGAAAACCCAATGCTTTGAATTTGAGCCATCCCAGGAGTTGATCAATCCACTGAGGATGTGGCCGTATGAGTACCCATTGACAAAATCAGGGTTTGTCCAATAATAGACAAAACCCTTGGCCAACACAGCCAGAACTGCACCAATGAACGTCCCCTTTTTGACCTTCTTCCTTCCTTTTTGAGTGACGGCTCTTCCTTGCTTGCCAAAATCATCAAAAGCTATTGATAGCTTGGAATAGGAGATGAATATGGCATCATCAGTTAGACTAGTCAGGCATCAGGCCAGGGTTGATTTGATGGTGGTGTCATAAGGGGAATCCTCAGCACCATCCCATTGGTTGCCAGCAAAATTGGTAAGAACCCGTACAGAAGCCACCTTCCCGTATATCCAGAGCTGCACCATGCGCTCAGACACCCAAATGCCATGGTGAGCAAGTTGCTTCCGGACCTGGGTCAAGGGAAGCTTGGGGTCCCGCTGGAGGAGGTCGAGCATGATTGGGTATGCCTCAGTTATCTGGGACTCTTGGGCCTTCTTGGGCTTCTTGGCCGCCCCAATCCGATTCCCCCTGTTCATCATGCTGTTGAATTCCCACATGACAGTAGCTTGGGTAAATTGCAATTGGTCAGCAATCTGATCCCAGGACAGACCCTGCAGGTTGAGTGCCACAATTTCCTGAAGAATTTGGGCAGTGATTATTCTGCGTTTGGGGCGCTGGGTGGGGGGAGCTGAAGCCTGATTGGCTGAGGGAGGGGCAGGTTGGGCGATGGCAGGAAGTTGTTCTGGATTGAGGTTGCCATCCTGATTAGTTGGTTGGTGGGCAGCTTGTGCAGGGGTGGGTGTGAGAGCGGGGGCAGCACTAGACGCAAAGTGACTCTCAAACAAGTCAAAGCCATATGGGTCGGGGGACAGTAACAGGTCAGCTTCCTTGTTACCTGCCTCAAAGGCTTGGGTGTAAACAGGTGCCTCCACGTCCTGACTCTTGCCTCCATTGAAGCTGGCTTGGTTGCTGCTGGCTTGGCTTCTGGCGCTGTTGAAAATATTGCTGTTGAAAACCATATTAAAAAAACCTAGGATAAAATCACTAAAAGTAGAAATTTTAAAACTTAATGATTTATTTTTATTGTAATCTCAAGTCCATATTTGGAAGGTTCTCAAAACCATTTCATACAGATCAGGATCCACAAAAATGAATAAAATGCCTCTATTCCTAAATTAGATAGCTGTTGATTGGCTGTTATACTGTTATTTTTCTATTTTAGGCTGCTCATACTACACATCTTGTGTGAGTTCATTTTGTTTTGTGTTTGTGGAATCTCGCTTCTAGATTACTCAGATTTTGTTTCATTTTGGTCCTTCTGTTGGTGTCTCATATGAATCCTGATTGGATCATAATATACTCCAGAATAGCATTCATCCATTTCACTTGTTGCGTCAGTTCATTTCATTTGTGGGTTGAACTACACCACTTGATGTTTGATATAATTTTGTATAATGGGCGAGTGAAATTTTGTTTTTGGTTTGACATTTCATTTATTAACCAACAATATTTAAATTATTTGAATCCTGAATCTCACGCAACTTGGATTTTGTTTAAATCTGAGTTCATTTTGCTTGTTGCCATAGCTTTTAAAACTACTGTAACAAAAACTTATATTTCACATAGGGTAAATTATTTTTAAATACAACAACTTTTTTTCTAAAAATAACTAAGAAATTAATTATATGAGCCAAAAATAGGGTAATAGCACTTATAGCTTTGGGGCTGCTATTACTCTCCCATGCAACTCATATATTTGATTCTTGGCTTATTTAAATAGAAAAAAGGGTTTTTAGCAAAAAAATACAGTTAATAGAAATAAGATTTATTTTTATTATTTGTATATTTTACACTCTTAAACTTTTCTTCAGTAAACTAAGCATTATATTAATGTTCATAAAACATAAGTTTACAGCTTAAATGATACTAAAGAAGTTAAAAGGCTTTGAAATGCTTAAGCTGGCGCATTGGCTTAATCTAACAAATAATGACCCAATTCTGTGGGGAAACATAGTCAGAGGAATTAATGGCAAATCCACATATTTTAAGTTACAATTAGTCACTTTCTCCAGTGACTTCTCCAAATCCCCCTCAATTATTTTGCTTCTTTTCCCAACCATCTCCTTGCTACTGTACTATATATAGCTGGTAAGCCATATTTTATTATATGTTCAATCAATAAAGTCTCACATTCACCCAATTGATTTCCTTTTAATCTTGACTTAACTTCCCAATTAAACCATGAGATTGCCCAATACTTTTCTATGAAAAGCCATTGGGTATAAATAGCTTATTTGGATGATCTTGCTGCAGGCCTTCCAGGCCAGCATTTTTCTGGGCACCAGAGCCAATTCTGGTCCCTCTCCTGATCCCCACTACTTAGAGAAATTCAGGCATCATTTAATCTCAGGAGTCTGATATACTGCTACCTCATTATCACACAATCCACCCTGAAAGAAAGAGTCTCAAACTTATCAGTCTCTAAAGAAGCCTGCTAATCCCAAGGTCTTTTATCTGTTGGCTTCTGCCTTCCTCCTTAGCTATATGGGAGTGTACTTCTTCTTGGGTTGTTTCAACCCTCACTTGGGCCAATGTTGTCTGTTTGGAGAGCTGTTTTGCCTTGGAATGATGTCTCGTTCTGTGAGATCTTTGGTCACTGGTCTTAATCCCTCTGCCATCATTCATCATCTTGGAAGTTTACTTCCAAGTGGGTGGAGTGCCTGAGATTTTTTCAAAGCTATGGTGAAAAAAGAAAAATAGAATCATATGCAAACAAAACAACTCATCTGTAAGCGAAATGAACTCAAATAAAAATAAAATTGAAGCCAATAAATCTATATTTAAAAAATATCCAGGTTTACTTCTGTTTTGTTTTCATCTGAGTTCATTCTGCTTAGCATCATAGCCTTTAAAACTACTGAACCCCCTTTCACACATGACCATGCTCATTGATATTTTCCCTACAAAATATAACTATCTACATTGCTTTCCTTCAGGACAAAGCTTTAAATGAAACTTTGGACCCCCAGGTGAACTTGGCAGCCAAGATTGAATTGAGGTAGGAGATGGTCTCTTATCCAGAAACCCCAGGTTAATTTAATACCTCTCAATTAATTATGAAATCCCATGATATTTGCTGTCAGTGTTTTCTCTCCCTCCATTTATAGCCCCTTCCTTCCTAAATCACCTGCTATTGGAAAGCAATATTCTTACTCTTACCAGAGTCTCCCGTCATTGATGATGTTACTAGGGCTTTATTTCCTCAAAATATTGATTGGCACTATCAGCTTCCAATTTCAACCTGATGTTGGGCACTGCTGAGAAAAGGATTTTGTTAAATTATAAAAACCTAGGTCTTTAAGCTATCTCTTGTTTATTGATCCCAGAAGACTAACTTTAGGTTTACTGGAAACCGTATTCTACTGTTAAGAGCTTTCTGATAGGCCATTTAGATACCTTTAGATTAGTACTCGATGTTTAGGGTGAACCAAAGTTGCCTTTAGAGATCATGTTACTTGAGTACAGTTACAAGGTTCTATACATTTAATTCGTTCCTTGGTGAAGGCGGGAGATAGTGCAGAAAAGTTTAAACAAATAAAGAATAGGGTAAAAGAACTCAAGTATGTTTGTTGGGTATAAAAGCCTTCATAAAGGTTTGGGAGCCAAGATGGAACAATCTTTAGAGACAAGAAGAACCTATTTATGATAAATTTGAGTTCTGCCAAGTAATTGATCTAGAAGGCTCTGAAATTGAATGGGTTCCTCTTGTGATGGTTTAAACAATCGGGAATCTGAGTCGAATGTGGGTGCAGCTTGAATCATGCCCTGCCCACGGTATGTCAGTTTGGATAGCGGCATTGATTGCTGTTGAAATTAAGATTGTTATAGTGTGATTCAAGATAAGTACCTGTATAATGTCACAAAAAGTGCACTATTTGATAAGAACGATGCTGAACTCTCAGTATGCTTTAAGGCTAAATGGATCAAGCAGATTTAACGATAGGTAGCTTATTTAAGTTTAAAGCACTTGGCAAGATGGTATATGGGTGATCTGATATGGGTCTGAACTATGATGATGTATAGTTAAATGAAAACTCTTGTGGGATGGTTAAATTTTCACAACCAGGATAGTCCCTGAATACAAAGGGCATTGTTGTTTTAGTTGATAAAAACATAAACAGAATAGTCATGGAGGCACAGTTTGTCAACAATAACTGCGTGTCACAATTACCTTGCGTATTGACATGCATTATAATTAGGGTTCTAGAGCTTTCCTGGTCTGATACCCCAGTTCTGTTTTTGGCAAGAAGTGCGGTGAATTGAGGCAAGTGTTAGACTGCAACAATTATGTGATCCTTATTGGCACAGGTGATTATTTATAACGTGCTTCTTAAGCAAGGTTTAACATTGAGATTGCCCTGCGCCAACATACCGCAATCAGTTGATGAAACTCATTTATCGTGTCTGAGATTTATATCAATCTATTAATAGATTTAACACTTCGCAGTAAAGGATTTATGGAAATATTCGCTACTTTGTGCTGCACTCCATTAAAGCAAATAATAAGTGACGTAGAAAAGATGTCATAGAAGTATGATTTGGTGGGAATTGAATGGCGGGTGGCATTTCCCGGATTTATTGAGATCTTTAAGTTGAGGTTTCATCACCTGAACTACTTTTGGTTGTAATAAAATCTATTCATACCCCTTCTGTGACAATGGATCCACCTTAACACCAGATTTAACAGCAATACCAAACAGTCAACTGCATGGTATGTAACAAGACATGTAGTATAAAACATGTACTGCAAATCCGATGTAATTATAAACCATCTTACACTATCCAGCTGATGTCAGACTATACAGCCCTCAAAGCAAGATTCCAGGAGGCAGGCCAAGGCCATGTATTCAACTTTTATGAGGAGTTATCTGCTGATCAGCAGCAGGAACTCATCTCCCAGCTTTCTAAGATCGATCCCGCAGAAGTAAATGGATTATATACCAAAGCTATCAAGGCCGCAAATAGCGAAGCCAAAGATTCCATCGAGCCACTTCCTGAGCATGCTTTTGATTCAACCATCACTTCAGCTGACAAGATCCCTGAATGGGAGAAAAATCGGCATGGATCTCATTTCAAAAAATAAGGTGGCTGTTCTTCTTTTGGCTGGAGGCCAAGGAACGCGTCTTGGTTCATCTGCTCCAAAAGGCTGCTACAATATCGGTCTTCCCTCGGGAAAATCGCTTTTCCAGCTTCAGGCTGAACGTATCCGTCGCTTGGAGGCTTTAGCTCAAGCCAACTCTTCTTCAAAAGTCGTTATTCCTTGGTATATCATGACTTCTGGTCCTACGCGCTCAGCTACTGAAGAATTCTTTAAATCAAACAATTACTTTGGCTTTCACCCCGATAACGTCGTTTTCTTTAACCAGGGTACACTGCCTTGTTTGACTAATGATGGGAAAATAATTCTTGAAGACAAATCCAAGGTAATTTTTTTCTTTATAGCCTATTGACTCTCTTCAGGTCGCTGTCGCTCCTGATGGCAATGGTGGGATTTATCCCGCTCTGCGCAAAGAGGGCATCATCACCAACATGTCTCAAAGAGGCATCGAGTATATTCATTCATACTGCGTTGACAACTGCCTTGTGCGAGTTGCTGATCCAGTTTTCATTGGATATTCCGTCAGCAAGGGTGCCGAGTGTGGTGCCAAAGTAGTACCAAAAGTTTCACCAACTGAGTCAGTCGGTGTTATTTGCGTTAAAAACCAAAAGTTTAGCGTTGTAGAATACAGTGAAATCACTGAAGAAATGGCTCACCGTACTGATTCTAACACTGGAAAGCTGTCTTTTGCTGCTGCCAATATATGTAACCATTTCTACACTCTCCCGTTTCTTCAGAGAATGGAGGCCGTAGAAAAAGAATTAGAATATCATATTGCCCACAAGAAGATCAAGTATATCGACCTTGCTTCGCATGAAAAGGTTTCTCCTACCTCGCCCAATGGGATGAAGCTAGAGGCTTTCGTCTTTGATGTGTTCCCCTTCACTCAAAAATTTGCAGTGTTGGAAGTTGCCCGCGATGAAGAATTTTCTCCCTTGAAAAAATGCACCAGGGTCTGCCACAGATGGCCCTGAAACCTCTCGCCGCGACATCATCGCCCAGTACATTCGGTTTATTGAAAAGGCTGGCGGAAAAGTCGAGAAATGAGATAGTTCCGACGTTACCGACTTCAAGTTTGAGCTTTCCCCCCTTGTGAGCTATTCGGGTGAAGGTTTGAAGGAGGTTGTCCAAGGGAAGACAATCAAACCAGCTTACTTTGATAATCTAGAAGCTCTCAAGAGTAGCCTCCACTAAGTACAATTTTGTTCTCACCGCCGTATTCCCCTTCCATCCTTCTTGCACGTTGGATTTTTTATAATCTTTTCAGAGAGGTACATATATACTTTGACTGGTGTAGTTTTAACCTCATGTTTGCTCTCAATAACATTGTACTGAATCATACGCCGTACTTTTAACCCTATCCTGATCTATTTTAAAAGGGAACATTTCCTAGAAGCGCTTAGACCGTTCTTAACACTTTACACTCAACATTTTTATGCTAGTTTTATAGTTATTATACCTGATCGCTTTGACTTTTTTCTTGCCTTGGTTGCTAGCATGATCAGGATGCATTTTCTTTATTTTTGCATAATGCAGCCTTGCTTTTTTGAAAATATCTCCATTATTGATTCTTTTAAACATTTTATTATAGCTTTATACACCACATTTTATTTCTTGGATAAAGTAGAAGCTCTCTTAGAGCACTGTAGTTTTATTTGGATATATTTTAATTAACAATAAATTTAGTTTTAATTCTTTGATGTGGGGCTTTAGGAAAGCAATGTTTGGATATGTTGTCTCTTTTGTATCTCCTATCAACATACTGTTTTCCCTAACTTCATCCAGAGAAGCTGCCGCTCTATATCCACTGTAGCTTAACAAAGCTGCCAAGCCTAAACAAAAGATCAAGATCAACCATTTCAACTCGCTTCTACAAGTATCAGCAGGCTTTATCAACTAGTTGGATATAAACTTTATACAAGCAGGGTCAAAAGTTTTTAGGGAAAACTTTAAACTAGAAATTCCCCCTTCAAGTTTAGATCAAGAAGATTGATAAAAGTGAGTAAGCGGTGCTTTGTGAATTGTATAGAAGTTCCAAAAAGTTTGTAGCAAACAAATCAGGGACTTGATTTATTAAGCGGTTAAACAATGGTAGAGTGAAACCCTCTCTTAAGGAGGAAAAATTATATATAGTGGCGAAACAGCAGGATCGACCCACCAGCAAGGTTTGGACTAAGCGGGTTCGTGACCCGCAATCCGACTTCCCTGTGACCTGGTCCCAAACAAGGAAGTCGACTTGAATTCCCAAAAGCGACAACATGAACAAATGATGATCCCCTACGGTGGATACCTCGTTTTGGTGCTTGACTCATTACCAGGATCAAGCCACCCCCTTCACCATCCAACTGAATGATTTGCCTAATCATGTTCCTCTTAAAATTATTCACAGCAACTATATAATCCCTATCTCCAAATAAAGATAGTTATCTAGTTTCCAAATATTTTCCCCTTTGTAACTCTGCTAAAAACAGCACAATTATGACATTGGTAGCATAAGCAGGTTTCCCATCCTACTTTATCCCTCAAAATTCTGCCTGTTGTCTGTAATCACCATGGTCAACAAATCTACAAAAGAATCATGTCTTGCCTCCCCGTAGACTGGACGCCCTATACGCCGGGTACCGAAATACCGGAAGGTTTTGTACTGTATCAAAATGTGGTAATACCAGTCTTCACCTTCAATGCTCTATCAGTGCAAGGATTCTTCCAAGCACCTAACACCACCCCTTATGTGACAGACAAAAGTATCATGCCTGCTCATGTAGCCCAACGGCTTCGCAGTGCTGCCTTGGAGTCATTCACCAGAGCCAATGACAATGCCACAGCATGAATACAGTTGGCACAGAACAAATTGGCACAAATGGAGTGCCTGAAACAATTTTGGATTGTAGAAATCTCCATCTGACTGACTCATGACGCTGGCACCTGGTGCAACAAATGGCATGCAGACCACACTGAGAAAAACCGGGACACCTTCAAACGGGACTTCTTAGTAATATTTGTAATGAAGGACACCACCCTCATGATCATACATCAAGTGAAGAACCTGACCCAGACTGGCACAGTGAAGGAACTTACCCGAGCTTATGAGAAACTCCAACTATGTGCCCCCTTGGATATGGCTTTTGACACTCCAGCTACCCATCTCATGTACTATGACACACTCAAGTCACACATGATGAGGCACGTAAGTCTGGACCAAGTAATCATTCTGCAGAGCCTTTACCATGAGGTGAAGAAAGCAGAGCAAACATTTAATGCTCTCCTTGAGGCTCAGACTGGGAAGAGAGATAGGCCCAAAGACTCTCACTCAGCCAGGCGTTCCAACCAACCACCCCCTGGGAACAACAACAACAGTGCAAACTACAAACCCACAGACTCAAATGGACATGGGAATAGGAACAATGGCCAGTCAAATCTACTTATTTCTGTATCACTGCCACACAAGACAACCAAGACGAGGGAAAAGCCTGGGGAGAGCACTAAGCAAGCCAAACTCTCTCCGCACAACTCCCCCAACAATGAATACCAACCCAAGGACATGGACCAGTGTCCAATGATCCAATTGCCCTTGGAAGACCCAGTAATTTACATCATTGTCAGACATCCCAATAAACTGATGTCTTACCATTTTTGCTTTTGCAGTTACACAGGCTCAGCACTCCTGGACTCAGGCACAGATCAAACCCTAGTCAACAGCAGCTTTGTAGACAAGTTCAAGCTAACCACTAATCCTTTGTGGATTAAAAACATGGTTTTAGCTGATGAACATCACATTACCATGATAAGGGAAATGTCCCTTTCTCTATTACACTAGAGAACTTGCATTTCATCATCCAGGGCCCTGTCATCAAATTTCCCAAATTCAACCTTGTGCAGGGACTGGACTGGTTGCAAAAAAGACCCCTTATGTAGACTGGGTGACCTATTTTTTAACCATCAGGAGTGAAGGCAGCAATCACCAGATCTACCCTGACTCAGTGAATCAGCTCCTGTGCAACCACGTCTTTGTGTGCATTACAGAAACTTTTGATGAAAAGGAGAACCTCAAGGCAATTGATTGGGACTCTTGTCTTTACAAGGTCATACACTTCAAGGACCACCAAGACATAACCACCCCCAAGACTAGGAAATTGTGAACTGCTACCCTGAGATCTTCAAGGAAGCCTTACCAGGGTTGTCTCCAGAAAAACACATACAACACACCATTAAGCTCAAGAAAGCAGTATCTAAGGCCCACCCTATATACCAACTCATCCCAAATAAAGACAACACATTACACAAATATCTCAAGGAAGCATTGTAGAAAGGTCTAATCCACCCATCTCAATCTCTCATTGGCACATCTGTATTCTTTTTGGCAAAGAAGAATGGTTCCCTTAGACTTGTCACCAGCTATTAAGCTCTTAATAAAGTCAGCATCAAGAATTGCTACCTGCTCCTGCTTATTGACACTCTTTTTGACACCTTGGGCAGGGCAACTGTCTTCTCCAAGATTGATCTGAAGGCAGGCTATAGCCAGATCCAAATCAAGGAAGAGAACATACCCAAGGCAGCCTTCTGCACCAAGTACAGCTCTTACAAATGTGTTGTGCTCAACTTTGGGATGACAAATGCACCATTGACCTTTGTCACCTTCATGAATTAGGTCTTTGCACCTCACATCAGCAAACATGCATTGGTATACTTAGACAAAATAATTGTGTACAGCCCCTTAGTAGAGTAGCACCATAAGGGTTTGAAGGTGGTCTTTACAACCTTAGCACAACTTAAGCTCCTTGCCATGCTGTCCAAGTATCACTTTTACCATTAACAGCTCCCATTCCTTGACCATGTAGTGTCAAAAGACGGTATCAAACCAAAAAGCCAAAAGATTCAAGCAATATGCAACATGCTGCCACCCAAGGACACATCAGAACTACACACCTTCTTGGGAATGATGGCCTATGTACGACGCTCCATACCCGACTGTGGCGTCTTGACCGCCCCCTTGTCCGCCATAACAGGCGCCAAGTCTAAGTTCATATGGACCCCCCAACTTGACCTCTGTTTTAGACGCCTCAAAGAAAAGCTCATGACAGCTCCCATCTTACAATACCCCAAACAAGACGGGGAA
This sequence comes from Entomophthora muscae, assembly GCA_014839935.2. Lineage (NCBI taxonomy): Eukaryota > Fungi > Entomophthoromycota > Entomophthoromycetes > Entomophthorales > Entomophthoraceae > Entomophthora > Entomophthora muscae. Next base: position 155,468 of record QTSX02006463.1, on the reverse strand, counting down.
TACCAGATGGAAACCGACGCCTCAGATGCATCCATTGGGGGAGTACTACAAATTAAGAATAGTGATGGTGACTTCCTGCCTGTAGCCTACAAATTGCGCAAACTGACAGATGGCAAGTACCAATACCCTATCCACAACAAGGAACTGCTGGCCATTGTACACTGCCTAGTCAAATGGCGCTGTTACCTAGAACAGCAGGAAGAATTCACAGCACTAACCAATCACAAGTCACTCATCTATTTCAAGACGCAAGCAAATCTGTCACGCCGCCAAGTGCGGTGGATGGAAATACTAGAGAGGTTTAACATGATAATCCAATATATGCCTGGGGCTGAGCTTGCCATGGCAGATGCCCTGTCCCGCCTGCATGTCCGTGCTTCAAGAGGAGAGAATAGGCTCAACCCGACTGGCCTCTCTTAGTGCTATGTACAAAAGACAAAGGATTCCCCACAGGCACAACCAACATCACCAAAGAAACGGTCATCAAGAATGAACACTTCTTCACTGACATATATGGGACCCTTCACAGAAAAATGACAGATGGCACGGCCATTCCCTACATTCCCACACATCAGCAAGTTGACACCATTCTTTGCTACCACAGAGATCTTGGACATACTAAGAGCCAAAATCTATACAAGTTCCTAAAGCATGAAGCCTGGTGCCCAACCTTATACCACAATGTCCAGGAAGTTCTAGACTAGTGCAAGGTATTGTTGCAACTGAACCAATGAGAGTTCAGTATTTGGAATTGGGGAAGACAACAGTCCAATAGAAAAGGACAGAATAATAAGAATAAGGTATTGTTTATTGTAGGATATTGTGATTAATATACTAAATGGGAAAGCCACAAGGCCACAAGGGGGTGGCATAGTGGGGAGTTCCATGTAGGGTTTGGAGCCAAGGAATAACTTGTGCGGGGATCAGCAGGTCAAATTGGCAACGCTCCTAATTAGGATGAAGTGCCCACCATTTGAAATTGCCATCAGATTAACTCATAATGTTAGATACATTAGCAGGCGAGGCTAGAAACTCGGTTGCAACAGTATGCAAAAAGTTTGCTAAAAGCAAAACCCCACCAAAGTCTGTACTCCCTATTTTTACTCAACTACCGTTCAAAATATGGGTTCTTGACATTGTGGGCCCTATGCCAGGAAAGCACAACAACAAAAAATACATCATCACAGCCATTGACTTTGCAACAAGGTTGTCAGTAGCCCAAGCGGTGAAGGAACACACTGGCAATGACGTCTGAAAATTTATTGGCAAAGAAATAATCAGCAAGTTTGGAAAGCCAGAACTCCTGATAACCAATGGAGGCAAAGAATTGAACTCCAAAGACACCAATGTATACCTCACCAAAAATGGGTTCAAGCACACCATGATAACACCATACCACCCACAGGCCAATGGACGCTTAGAGCGGCTTAATGATAGCCTTGTGCAAGCCTTAGCCAAACTCACTGCCAGGAGACCTGAAGGCTGGTATAAGCAGCTACTGACTGCACTACTTGTGTGTTAAACCCAAGTGAACAGATCCACCAGGAAAAGCCTGTTTGAACTGATATACAGCACACAGCCAAATATCATTCAAGCATTGACAGGACCTTAATTGGAAATTCCAAGTCAAGTCTCCCTCGCTTGGATCCTCAAGTAGTAGAGGCTAACAGCAAGCAAACAGCCAAAGAAAAAGAACGCCTACAAAAGACATTTGTTCCCATCTGCAATAGACATAAAGTTGGGGACAAAGTATGGGTCATGAATGTTGACAAGAGCAAACTACAGCCCAAGAAAGTAGGGCCAGCAATTATTCTGAAGGTAAACAACAATAACACTTACCTTGTGCAAGGGCTTGGGAAACTTAAGTGTTGAGCAACTTGTGATATTGCTGATATGTTCAAAGCTACAGATAGATGTTAGCCTTGCCAATGTACTCTACATAATCCTATGCAAGAGCACTACAGGCTACAATAGAATAGAACTTAGAAGATAATTACGTTTATTGATACTGGAGTACAATCTAGCCAGCAGCTGCAATCTATCCAGGTGTAACTATGAACTTGTTGTTGTCCTTTCAGGTGTCTATATCAATATATACTGCAACAACCCTTGTTCTTTTTCTTTCAGACAGTTCTCAGTGGCTACCTTTGCAATAGGTCTATCTTTGCTGGCTATGCCCACCCTGATTGGCTGTCCTTGGCACGTGATATGCTACTGGCCTTAGCAGGCGTCCATGGCACTTCAGCTACAGCCTACGCTCTTCTTGAGCTAGCCTACTGTCATTTATTGATTGGCTGTATCTTACACGCCTATTATTGCGCTGGGAAACTACGCCATATTTAGTTGATGCTTAGAAATTGTCCTTGTTCAGCCCTCCTACATTGGAAGGTAGAATACTGGTATTCCATTTACAGGGCTTAATCAGTGATTCTTTTCTGGTTGGCAAACCTTCTGCTTATTAATGCAACAAGTCAAATTAGGAATTATACGCCGTATAATACAAGACTCAATCTATTAGTGACTCAGAGGATTATCCGCCATGTAATACTGACCCGAACTGATAAGGAACCCAATTATACGCCGTGTAATACTGATCCAAACTCGGTATTTCTTAGCCACTGGTATATCACTTGTTTGATATGGACATATAAGTCCATCAGGCTGTGTTGAGCTGAGTTGATACAACATCCAGTAGGGTAGGATAGGTGATATACAATTGATGATTTTGTGATTACACGCCGTGTAATCAATGAAAAACACTATATTGGCTAACGTTTATGCGGCGTATAATAAGTACATCAATTATAATATAGCAAGCAATATACAGCATATAATTGTATCACATTGGGACAATCAGTGATAATACAGCGTATAATTGTTACATCAATTATAATAAACTATCAATTACACGGTGTATACTAACTGCACTTGATGTAGTGATACCCAAATCATAATACAGCGTATAATTGCTACATCTATTATAATAGACTAGCAATTATACGGCGTATAACTGGGTGTGTAACTGAGTAAGATCTGCGTGCATGATTAGCCTGATCATTTGTGGTCAACCAGCCTAATCTCACATTAAGCAAGACAAGACTCTACACCATGATTGCCTACAACCCTGCAAAGCAAGACAGAAACAACAAGAAACCGCCCTGCCTGCCACCAAACAACAACTGGTTCAATACGGCGCCCGGGCCCCTGACAACCTCCCTGACAACCTCCCTGACAACCTGCCCCCAGAGGAGGCCAACCTTCAGCTGGGGGGTGTCAAAACCTCAGGCTCAACCCGCCAGCAAGGTTCCAACCAAGCAGGTTTGTGACCCGCAATCTGATTATCCGGTCACCCAAAGCCAGACTAGGAAGTCAACTCAAATTACCAAATCTAACAACATGAACAGATGATGATCCTTTACGGTGGATACCTCAATTTGGCGCTTGACTCATTACCAGGATCAAGCCACCCCCTTCTTCCATCCATCTGTGTGATCACCAATCTTGTTCCTACTATCCTTCATTCACATGAACTATTTAATCACTATCTTCTAATAAAGATTATTATCTAGCTTCTAAATATTTTTCCCCATGTAACTCTGCTAAAACAGCACAGTTACAACAATATGGTAGACTTGAACATTATTCTTCTGAATGATTGGTTAGACAGCCAATTGCCATACAGCTGGAAAGCTTAAAAAAGCATCAGCTGATCCCGCTCCACACTTTGGCTAATCAGTACATCAAGTATTACTCAGAAGATTGATCCTGATCCAATTCTGATCCTCCCATTGGATTGACTCTGATTGGATAAGCTTGATAGTATCTGACCAAAGCACAGCACGCCCATCAGCCAATAAGATGGAATGTCCAAGAATAATAATGCAAGATAGTTCACAGCAAAAATTTGCGCTTAGAGACACCTTGAATTCTATGACCAATATAGAAGGTTGTTTAAGAAGATTAATGCATGATGCAAAAACCCAGTTGACAGGGTAACCAAACTCACATATACATAAACCACAAACCAGATGCTGCCAATACACTGATGAGATAAGCTGAGGTCTGGTAATCTATTGAAGTCCCATGCCAGACCGGCATGGCTGCCTAACTCTGGGGGCTGGAACTAGCAGTCTGGGGAACAGATAGGCTGACTAGTAAGAGTTGGAAGTGTCAGATTATAATCTGGCAAGAGGGCTTATCCACCCTATATAAGGTGCTCTCCTGATTAGAGATTGAGCAGAATATTCACCCTTGAAGATAGAGATTAAAGGATCTTTATCTATTGTATCACTACTAGCCAATGCATAGTAGTCAGAAGTATCTGAGTAGAGCGCAACATTGTCTACTTGCAGAACTGTGTATTTTCTCCTACGTAATTGGGATAACGCCAGGCCGTAGCCCTGTCTAGACCTGATTGGTAGCAAAGATTGTCCTCATACAATCTATATCAACATCCCTACTATAATGAATAATAAAGATCTTTCCTCAAGACCACAAAATTTTGACAATATAGTTTAGGTGAATCCTTTAGGAGGAACAAGATACCACTGATCAATTTCTTGGACAGGTAGGGGCAGCTTGATTGTGTTATGAGTTAAGCGCTAAATTTAGTCTGTTCTGGATTTGAATTTCTGGCAGCTTGTGTTTCTTTGTGTTGCAATTCATGGTGACCTCTGCTCTTGGATTTATGTCCCAGGGTAGTTAAATTGAGGGGTAAAAGGTCTTTTGTACAAAGCCTTGCCAGAGGGTCAACCCTGAAGTTTCAAGATTAGGTTTGCAGACAAGGTTTTGATCTTGGCTGTAAAAATAAGTCCATAAAATAAATAACTCTTGAAGCTTAAATTTTTTTATCAACAATTTTTTTAATTAAAATGTGTGACATTTATATAATGCCTTATTTTTAATTAGTTTATCATTTTTTATTTAAAAAGTTCATGTTGATATAATAGCTAAAAGAATGATTAATATTAGGAGAAATTTTAAGTAAGAAATTCCAAGTTAAACTTGGAACCTTATTTCAGTATTTACACACAACTTTGCTTGAAGGTTCCAATGCTTGGGAGTCTAAGAAACAATACAGCATCAAGAAAAGTTCTATAAATAAGTTAGCATTTTTAACAGAATAAATGATAGTATGGTTGCTTGTTTCAACACTTTTCTTTAAGTCAAAGTTTTAAAAAATCTGTTTAAGGTTTTATTACCAAAGCAGTGGCTTTTAAAACACTCTTTTGCTCTTAAAATAAACTTAACATCTTTCTAAAACACCAATCATTTTTTTAAAAATTGAATGTAAATAGTTTACAAAGTAAATCACACCACTTTATTGTCCTATTTAAAACTTACACTATACTTGATTAATGTATTTAGGTTGAATTTTGTAATTTGTCTATATGAAATTTCTAGTGTAAAAATCAATACTGTAAATTCAGAACCTGAACGTAAAAATGCAGGATTGCCAAATCCTTGGTCCAAATTTTGAATCACTTTGGTGGGCAACTCAGCTGAGTGAAAAATAAAAAATTTAAAAAAATCAACCATTTAATTTGACTTTTTTGGTTTATTTAAATTGGCAAATTTTGAATCCCTTGAGCAGATAACTCAACTGTCAAAAGACAAAACTCTGCAAAAAAATGTGGGATACATGGATCAGAAATACAGGATTCTAATGTACAATTTGAGATTTTCTGTATGTCAAACAAATCATAGACATCATGTAAAAATTAATGAATCTGAAATTGCGGGATTGTCAAATCCAAGAACCAAATTTCAAATAAAAAATGTGGTAAATTCAAAATAAATATAATTTATGGGTATCTCAAAAAGGATGCTAAAGGATCTATAGTGGATTTGTGCTAGTTCTTTTAGGAATCATAGGCATTCTCAAAAATCACCCTATTCCATTTTAGGACGGCTAAAATTTAGATGCTTGATTACAGTAGATTTTAAAAAAAGCTAATAATAAAATAGAATTATATATTACAATCTATCTTATCATGTTGTCTTTCCCTTGATGTGTTGATAGTTCATTTGCTGTTGATAATGTGCTTGCAATTAATTGGATAGTTTCATCTCCAGTTGCCTTGGCAATAGGAAATCAAGTTGCCTCCCTGAGACCAGCTGTGGTCACGGAGGCAACTTGATTTCCTATTGCCAAGGTGACTGAAGGTGAAACTATCCAATTAATTGCAAGCACATTATCAACAGAAAATGAACATCCACACATCAAGGAACAGACAACACAATAAGATATATTGTAATATATAATTCTATTTTATTATTAGTGTTTTTTAAAATCTACTGTAATCAAGTATTCTTAATAGCAATACATGAATACATAGTGTAGTAAACTGATGGTTTATCTTCCCCCTCCTTTATTTCTTGGAAAGAAGTTCTATGGCCCCTGGCGTAGCCAGGGGCCAAAAACTTTTTAAAAATTTCTGCATCATCAGGAGGGTAGCTCATATATCATTATATGGTTTTGTGCTTGCTATATTAGTGATTTAGAGTGCAGAATATTGCATCATTTCCAGTTTAGACAATTTTACATTTCACTTAATTTCATGTCTAAACATGGTTGTTGAGATTGGATTTTTCATTTAATTTTGTCCAGAGTGGAGCTTCTTGATTTGGATTGATTTGCCCTAGTTTCTTACTGTACATTCAATTTGGATTCCAGTTCATGCAATTAATATCTGAGTTCACTAGTGGCATTCAAAAGTGATTTGAAATTTGGTTCTTGGATTTGACAATCCCGCAATTTCAAAAAACATAGTAAACTTAATGATATGGCTGATGGATTTGAACACTTCAAATCTGATTCCAGTTAATTCATTTTGTACATTAGAAATGTGCAGTTCAACTTGAAATTTTCAAAGTGTCTATGAGTTCCCGCATTTTCTAATATTAAAATAAAAATACAAAGAATTTAATTTAATTAAAAAAGGCCATCCTGCAAAAGTGATTCAAAATTTGGACTAAGTATTTGACAATCCCGCATTTTTACGTTCAGGTTCTGAATTTACAAAATTTCAAAGCTTAGATATATGAAAATAGCTTTTTCTTTTAATCAACTTTAGATTAGCAAAACTTTAGATCTAAAGACAAAAACCCCCCATTTTTACTACTAACTTTATCTAAAAACCTACTGTAAATTCAGAACCTAAAAGTAAAAATGTGGGATTATCAAATTGTTTTTGCGTGAACTTACCAACTTACTGGAATACTTTTCATCCTTTTATATAAAAAAGAAAGTTGTTCTGAGATGAAAATTACGCCATTAAGTTGGTGAGTTCAAGCAAAAATAACTTGACAATCCCGCATTTTTACCTTTAGGTTCTGAATTTACAGTAATACAACAATTATCTAACTTTTTTTAATTGAAATATACATGTTTTAAAAAAACTTAGATTGCATCATTTTCTTTCAAGCCTTTTTACTTTAATTTTGACAGAAATCAAAAATAATGCTAGTCTAAATTTGAGAAACAACTTACCAACAATATTAATATATTAAGCCTTTTACAGAACCTACAAAGGCTTGTCAGAAAAAAATTCTTCTCTCAGAAAAAAAATTTCAAAGCTTTCTAAAACCACAGTTACCTAAAAAAATATTCCTCTCCTAAGAAGTCCTCATAAAAGTCTTTTTATTACTTAGCTGTTATAAATCTGAAGTAGACAATGTGCCTATTATAAATGATGACAAAAAATTAAGAAATATGAATTCAGAAGCAATGTGAGAGACTGACAAAGAAGAAGATCAAGCATAGACAAGCTCTTTCAAAATAAAAACCTAAGCTTTACAGGCAAAAATTAAAATATCCATGATAAGTACTTACTATCTTCTGTAAATACCATCCTGGTCCTTAGAACTCACTGACAATACATAAGATATGCAATGTAAGGAGAAAATCATAATACTCCAAAAATAACACAAATAATTTTACTTAATTTCAGTGAAGAGATCCCAGGTTATGTATTTTATGGCTGCATCTTCAACTGTAATAGCCAGGAGAAAAATAAAAAAGAAACAAATTTTCTATGGAAAGACAAGGGATTTCCTGCTTTTCTTAACACAACATGGTGAGATAAAAAGATTGGTAAGAAGAGGATAACTTATTATCACCTCTTAATCTTATTAATAACTTAATGAAGAAGTATATTTTGCAGATGATTCTCATCTTCAAGATTATGAAGTTTACTTCCTTTGAAGTTAAAGACACTCCTCACCTGAGCATTGCTAGCTCAAACCTATAAAAACTATGATCAAATCATCAATCACATCAATATCAGGTGAAGAGAAGTGAATTCACTGAGAATAAGAGCCAAGAAGGGTGATAATATTACCCTAACTAAAGATAAAGTACAGTAGTTTTAAAAGCTATGGCATCAACCAAAAATACCTCAGATTTAAACAAATGATTTCAGATATGAAAAAAATCCAACTATCAGGTTAAAATATACAGTAATTTTAAAAGCTATGGCAACAACCAAAATACCTCAGATGTAAACAAAATGATTTCAGATTTAAACAAAATCCAAGTTGCGCTAGATTCAGGATTCAATTAATTTATAAAATTTCAGTTAATAAATGGACTGTCAAACAAAAAAACAAAATTTCACTAGCCCATTATATGAAATTATATCAAACATCAAGCGGTGTAGTTCAAATCACAAACAAAATGAACTGACACAACAAGTGAAATGGATGGATGCTTTTCTGGAGTTTATTATAATCCAATCAGGATTCATATGAGGCACTGACAGAAGAACTAAAATGAAACAAAACTTGAGCAATCTAGAAGCAAGATTACACAAGCACAAAACAAAATGAACTCAGACAAGATGTGTAGTATGAGAAGCCTAAAATAGAAAAATAAAAGTTTAACAGCCAATTGAAGGCTATCTAATTTAGAAACAGAGGCATTGTATCCATTTTCATGGCTCCTGATTTGTATGAAATGGTTTTGAGAACCTTTCAAATATGGAACCAAGATTACAATAAAAATAAATCATTAAATTTTTAAATTTCTACTTTTAGTGATTTTATCCTTTGTTTTTTACAATGGTTTTTAACAGCAATATCTTTGACAGCGCCAGCAGCCAAGCCAGCAGCAGCCAGACTAGCTTCAATGGAGGCAAGGCTCAGAACGTGGAGGCACCTGTTTACACCCAAGCCTTTGAGGCAGGTAACAAGGAAGCTGACCTGTACCTGACCACCAACCCCTATGGCTTTGACTTGTTCAGTAGTCACACAGTGTATAGCTCTGCCCCTGCTCCTGTACCCACCCCCACACAAGCTGCCCATCAACCAACCAATCAGGATGGCAACCTTGATTTGGAACAACTTCCTGCCACCAGCCAACCTGCCCCCTACAGCCAATCAGGCTTCAGCTCCCCTGGCTCAGCGCCCCAAGCAACAAATCATCACTGCCCAAATTCTTCAGGAAATTGTGGCACTGAATCTACAGGGTCTGTCCTGGGAACAGATTGCCACCCAGTTGCAATTTACCTGAGCTACTGTCATGCAGGAATTCAACAACCTGATGAACAGGGGGAATCTGATTGGGACAGCCAAGAAGCCCAAGAAGGCCCCCAAGTCACAAATATATGAGGCATACCCAATCATGCTTGACCTCCTCCAGAGGGATCCCAAGCTTCCCTTGACCCAGGTCCGGATACAACTTGCACATCATGGCATTTGGGTGTCTTTGTGCATGGTGCAGCTCTGGATGTATGGGAATGTGGCTTTAATACAGATTCTTACCAATTTTGCCAGCAACCAATGGGATGGCGCTGACAATTCCCCTTATGACACCGCCATCAAATCAACCCTGGCCTGATGCCTGACTAGTCTAACTGATGATGCCATATTCATCTCCTATTCCAAGCTATCAATAGCTTTTGATGATTTTGGCAAGCAAGGAAGAGCCGTCACTCAAAAAGGAAGGAATAAGGTCAAGAAGGAAACTTTTATTAGTGAATTTCTGGCTGTTTCAGTCAAGGGTTTTGTCTACTATCAAACAAACCCAGATTTCATCAATGACTACTCATACAGCCACATCCTCAGTGGATTACTTGACTCCTGGGATGGCTCAAATTACAAGTACTGGGGTTTCTTGATCCACCAGATGGAGGGTAGCTCCACCACCCTTGAGGCCATCCAGCAATGCGGGTGCCAGGAACCCATCTGCTCAGAAACATACCACCGAAAAGGTGTATGGCCGTGGATGGGTTCAACCCGGTGATTAGAGAACCAATTGGAAGGGAGACCATATCCATATGGAACAATTCTCCAATAAAACAATATTGACCCAAAAGGGGATTAAATCTTCCCAACAGGAAGTAAGCTCCAAGATAAATTAGGAGGAAAACAGAAGCCATGGGATGAAATAAAGAAGGACTGGGCGGACTGGCCCCCATGATCTGTGGTTCCTCTGTGGTTGGGGGATTCAATGACAGTGGGGTGGCGGTGTACCATACACCTGGTATCACTTGGCGCCACAACTTGGCCAAGTAATTGGGAGGAGGCAAATCAGAATCTGCTCTGGTTCCAAAAGAAAGGCTTGCAGTAAGGGACTGTACAAGGAGCAACCAAACCAACCATTTATACCCAAATGGTCCCCATTGGGATGACTTGGGTAGCATCATGGTGTTTGATTTCAGGATTTGAGAGCAGGCAAAAAGAAAAATCAACTAGGTTGGTAAATTGACTTTATTAACTGAACAGGTAACAATGCTGCAAAGCTGGGACATTATATAGGCTGTCATTGATGTCCAATTTGAAGTTGAACAAGGGAGTTTGGGGATAAAGTTGGGGCAAACTTGGCAGGGGGAGCTTTGATTTGAATTTCAGCAAAAGATTATTTTTTTAAATTAGTCTGGCCCCTGCTGAGGCTTCCCCAAACAGCTGGGTGTTATTTACCCCAGGTGTTGGAGAACCAACAGTTTAGGGAAGGCTTCTGGTGTGCAGATGCTCACCAGAAGCGGATAAACACTTGTTTACTTGTTGTAATTCAAGTGTGGAGCTTTCTGATATCTTAACGTTATTATCATTTGAATCAAATTTAAATTCAAAAGCTCCAGGAGCCGTTGCAACATCTTATTGGCTACAGGCAGTCATTTTGGGAATCAGCAAAGGTAAGTTCAAACTCAAATTACTAATATTATCTAGGTGATAAATAGACAATTGAGAGGACGTGGGTTTGATCCCCATGTTGGCCCAGAGAGTGACCTCTGGACTTAATTCCAGAGAAGTCAAAGGTAATTTAGAACAGTTATTACATACTAATAATTCCTTTTTAGGACCTGAGGAAAAGCCCAATTTAGGAGAAGGGGTTTCAGACCTTAGATCCAGAAAGATTCTGTTGATGTTGTCAGGAAAGAAAGCAAAAGCATTCCTGACAGCAGGCAACAGGCCTCACTCTATCCTGTCAGCCATGCAGACGTCCATCTGGCTGATGTCATCTTCTTCAACATGGGATCCACATTACAGGAGCGCCGCCCTCAGGCTTTCTAACAACCTCTATCTTGGGGTCCTTGAAACAATTTTCTCTTTGGCTGCCAGATGGTGGCTGACTTGTTTGCACAAATGGCTTTCCATGTGAACATGGGCAATCAATCACATAAGGATAAGCACCTTTCACCTTGGGCCACTGCCACTTAACAGCCCATCTAGCCAATGTCCAATGAGGAATACAATGAGTGTTATATAGCAGCCATCACACAAAATCCTCCTGCCTCCACCCCCACCACCAACGCCCCTAATCCGCAAGCCCAACACACCCAATCCCAGACCCCCAGGCCAGCACCACCTCTACGTCTTCCTTCCCGCGTTATTCTGCCTCCTAGGCATCACCCCCCTGCTCCAATAAACCCCTGTCACCAAACATTTTCTATTTATATTATCTTTATTTTGAATTTCAATTGTTCATGTTCTCTTTGTTTTTAGTTGGTTTTATTCTTTATGTTCAGCTTATTTCTATAAATTATATATTTACTATGGCATGTATCTAGATCCAGAACACAGTTATTTTTAACACTTAACATAGCCCCTTGTGAAAATATTAACAATGCTTTGGTGATCAGCTAAATTTGAATTAGAAAAAATATAGTATTAACTTTTTTAGATAAAGTTGTTACTGATCCAAATTCAAAACCTTAATGATGAACTTTAAGCCAATCAGGAGCCAAGTGATAAAGTGATTTTTGTGACATAAAGGGTCATTCAATAATTATTTGATGCATGTGCACTAATTAATATGATTGGCTGGATGTTTTGCCATTGTACGCTATTGTTGCTGTGGCAAGTTATTGATGGACTAGTGCCCAGTCAGCTGCTGGGTTAGCACTAGTCCATCAACAACTTGCCACAGCAACAATGGCGTATAATGACAAAACATCCATCAAATCATATTAATAAGTGCACATGCATCAAATAATTATTGAATGACCCTTTATGTCACAAAAATCACTTTATCACTTGGCTCCTGATTGGCTTAAAGTTCATCATTAAGGTTTTGAATTTGGATCAGTAACAACTTTATCTAAAAACAGTTAACACTATAATTTTCTAATTCAAATTTAGCTGATCACCAAATTGTTATTAATATTTTCACAAGGGGTGTGTTTAAGTGCTAAAAATAATATGGTAATCAAGGAAACAATGCCAACACAAAGCAAACAACACATATTGAGATTAGTGTAAAACATACAAAATGGGTAAAAAGATAGGATAATGTAGTAAATGGGAAAACAAAAAGGAATAAACAAAGAGGCAACAGTATCAAAATAATACAGAATTTATTGGGGCAAAAGCTATAAAAACATATGGAAAGGTTAGTAAAAATTAAATGAGAGAACTCAAAAAACTACTCAAAGACCTTGACTTGGCAATTGCCAAAATAAAGGAAATTGACCGCAGGGTCAAAGCCAAAGTGAAGTCTGCCGTCCTCACTGGGGACAAAATCAACAAGGTGTTTGCAAAGGCATAATGTCAAAAATTCCAGACACCCTAGAGAAGACCATTGAGCATCTTCTCAACATCCAGAGTACGCTGGTGGAGGGCCTGCAATTTAAGGCATACAATCTTTCTGTGCTGTCTGTCTGGGTTGATGACCCAGAGATGTATGAACATCTCAAACCTGCCAAGCGTGCCAGGGCAGAGGATACCAAATTTCCAGCACAATTCATTGCACCAAGAATAGCCAAGCCAGCCAAGGCTGCAGGCAAGGAAGAAACACATGAAGGTAGCCTAAAAAACAAAATTAATAAATTTTCAATAAACTTACCTTTTTTCTTAGAAAATGTAGACAGCAAACTCTGCCAAGTCCTGGTCCCCTTTGTCCTGGACACCTTTTATGCAAATTATGCCACTCACGTGGCCAAGCAAATGCATCTGTCCCCCCTGTCATGCAGGAGCTGGAGGACCGTATCTACGGGTCCTTTCCAATGTTGCAGGAGGCATTGGCAGAACTTACACACGTTGAGGAGGCATCCGAGTAGGCAGTTACTGCCTACAAGGATGCCCAACTGGTCCACCTGGACCAGTTAACCTCAGTGGAGTTTACTGTATAAACTCCATTGAGCTTGTTTGGGACATCCTGGCAATGCTCCCATTCAAGAATGTACCAGAGATGGGCCAGGCTCATGCGGCTGCCTGCTTCTGCTTCCTGTTGGAGCACACACTGTCTTACCTATTGGAGAACTTTGGGCGCGCGGTGGGAAAATTGGCTGTTGCAGACACAACAGCCGTCAAGAAGACAAAAATCCTCCTTGCCAACTTTGGGTTGGCCTGGAGTGCTGACAAGATGGGGGTTTCTGCAGCCATGGAGCTGACCTTTGCAAAGACCAAGTATGATAAGAAGATCAGTGTGGTTTTTAATAAATTATACAAGTTTACAGAAGCCTTTGCCCAGCAAAGGCTTCATCTGGTGGTTTACCTTGGGTATCTCTTCTACTTTGGAATGAGCGTCAGCGTGGAGGATCTTGATGGGGTCCTTCTAGGAATTGACAAGGCCAGGCTCTCCCTGGACAGGAAGAAGGTCCCCCCCCCCGGGTTTGACTTGGTGGATCATGTCATCCAGGACGCCCTGGTCCTGGCTGGTATCTATGGATTTGAAGCCCTGCCAGAGAAGCTGCTCCTCCATTTGCACCTGACCCTACTCCCATTCACCAGCAGGTGGGAGTTTTTTTAATAAGGGTGTATCCACTGTTCACAGTATGGCGGTGGAGGTTGTGCACCACCTCCATTGCGGGGTATGTCATACCAAAGAACCCACTACAGGTGCACACAATAAAAATATGATTCCAATAAATTTTATTACAATTTATAGTATTTTATTATAATAAATTTTATAATTTTTATTTCAGCAAACCAGTTTTGCAAAAAATAATGCAGAAACAGTTTTCATAAAAGCATAAAATTATACGTTAATAAAATAAATTCTAACTTGTACATTTTACGTTTAATTTTTTTAAAACTATTTTTATATTTATTTGACCAAAGTGATTTAAATATTTTTCTGTAATCCAGTATTGAGTGTTTGGGATTTTCTCAGATAGAATAATAAAATAATATATAATAAAATAAATAACTTACTTACATCTATTGATGGATCTTCTGAATGTGATTGCAGGCGTGAAAACATCTAAATATAAAATGATAATTAATAAATCTTGAATAGTAAATAAGAGAATATAAAAAATTGGACACACTAAGCCTTTAATTGATTGGCTCTTTGGCTAGGCTGCGGAGATGAATAAATCAGTGTGGCTATAGAATTTGGCCACAGTCTCAGCTGGGAGGGTGTGGATCCCGGTGTCAGGAATATTCCTGACATAAACCAGATTTTGACTGAAGAAAAACCCTGGAAACAAGTGAGAGAAGGCACAAATAAGGGGGAAAATTTGATAATGAATTTCCCCTATTATCAGGGGAAAAGAAAAATCAAAATTTGGGAAAACTGGAACTTCATAAAAACCAGAATATTTTATCATCCAAGCAGGCACCCGCGGCCACCACGCAGACGCCCGCCCCACTTGCCAGCGCGCCTGTTGCTGGCCACCTGTGCGCCCAGGCAGGCGCCAGCAGGCCCGCTGCCAGCTCCCAGGGTCCACTCCCCAGCCAACTAAAACCCACCATAACACCCAGCCAATCAGAAAAGTCCCCTGAAGCAGGGGAAAATTTCAAAAATAATTCTTGGACCCAAAGAGAAGGGCAAATTCAGATTTTATAACCCAGGCCAAATTCTAAAAATATACAGGAAAAGCCAAAAATAACCTCCAAAGATAAAAATAACTTGGCCTCCAGCCAATGGAACCAGGTGGATAGCAGCAATCAACTAGGCCTAGACTCCAATCAAACTAGCATCCCCAAACCAAAAATATAAGTGTTTAAAGCCAAGAGTTGTCATCGCCACCTGACCACCCATCCAGAGGAAATTATTGGCCCCAAGCAGAACTGTCTAAAACCCCAACAGATTGCCCAGGAACAAGGGTTTAGCCATCCCTTCAAACACCAATTCCCAAGTCCCATGACCAAACTTTTGGGGACTCCAGTCCCCTGTTTTTACTCCCATTTGCAAAACTTTGCAAGTGGGGGCTCACTATAAATAAAGGACCCCCTCTCAGTAATAGCTTGTGCTATTATTGAGACTAATACCCTCAATAAAGTGAAATTTCTAACTCCAACTACAGTTAAGCTTGCAGATCAAGCCCCTGCCAACCCTTTAACCAAGTGAAGATGAATCACCTCATCTTTACAGCTGTGCTCACAGCTTGCCTTGGGATTGGAGGCTACCAACAGAGTTCAGAGTTCTTTGACCCCTCCACAGAAGGACTAGGTTATGACCCATACCACAACCCTGGCCAACTTAACTTGTCAAACGCTGGACCCTGGCCGCCTCTGGTATCTCCCCATTTGACACTCTCTATAGCCATGTATATGTCTGATTACTACATCCTCACTTACTTTGCCGGGAGCTTCAGGCGTTTCAACATACACACCTAAGTATTTTGCTGGCTAATGAC
Organism: Entomophthora muscae; assembly: GCA_014839935.2. NCBI lineage: Eukaryota > Fungi > Entomophthoromycota > Entomophthoromycetes > Entomophthorales > Entomophthoraceae > Entomophthora > Entomophthora muscae. The sequence continues at coordinate 139,443 of QTSX02006463.1, read as the reverse complement.
AAAGTATCTCATAATCACTGCCTTGATGGGTTTCCAGTTCTCCAATTTGCTACCATACATCCTCCAAGTGGTGCCCACCATTCTAGGGTATTACACCTGGCCTGCAGCAAATAAAGAGGTCCTTGGTCCCAGTTGGGGTTCCTTTCTTGACAACTTGCTTAAGCCACCCAAAGACTTCCTCAATGGGATTTAGGAAGGGCAAATAGGCTGGGAGGAAATGAAGGTGTAAATTTGCTGTGGCCAATTGCTGGGGGCCCACTTCAATGCTTGTGTCAATAATTGGGAATTTCTCAAGAATGTCAGCCACCTTGTGAAGACCAACATTATCCAACACAATCACATTGATGAAGCCCGGGCTTGTGCGCCTCAGATGCTCCTGGACAAATTGGAGGAATGACAAGAAGGTACAGCTGTTGTGAGAACCCAATATCATTTGATAAAGCTCAACCCCTTTGGACCAAGGAGAGCCACCATTGAGTAGGCTGTGGCGCGTACTGCAGCACATCAAGCCATCCCGTCATTGGAGCCTTTGGGGACATAGCCATACCCATTGCGCATTGACAAGGCAAATGCCAATTTGTCAAAATAATAAAATTTGACTGTCCCCTTGGCTTTGAGGGCAGTGTACGCCTCTGCATAGTTTTTCTGGACGTCAATGTAGGCTGGGCTGTTTCTGTTGTAGGGGAATACCCCAAGCTTTTTCCAAGAAAATCACATTCCCTTCACCAGATGGTAGTAAAAGGAAATCAAGGCCTCAATCCCAAAAGTAGATTTAACCATGGCCTGTATATTTGCCAGTTCAAGATGGCAGTCCCAGGTGATCCACTGGCGGATTGCCCATTTGTGCTCCTTGGTGAGCATGGTAGAAACATGCAAGGATTTCTCCACGGCAAGGACACAACCAGTATTGATGAATTTTTGGAAGATCTTGCTGGCGTACTTGGAATCAACTCCAACAAGGGCTGTGGCCGCCTTTTAATCACCCAATTCCCGCATTAGCTTAAGCAGGATAATGTGTTTGATGTCAGGAATGCGCTTTTGGGCAGGCTTTTTAGCAGTGGGGATTGACTTGTTGGCATTGGGCACAACACAGGGCATAGATACCTTGGTATAGAAGGCTGCAACCTTTTTTAACACCAGCTGTCCCTCATTGGTTTGGTAGAACTGGAGCTTCTTGTCATCCTCCTGATTGCCATCACTGACGTAGGGCTCATAGCTAGTATCAAGTACAGGCTTCACCTTCTCCAGCATGGCTGACAGGACCAACTCTTGCCGGTACACAACGTTGAACACACATGAAGTAAGTTCTACCTCCTTGTTTCTAACTTTCTTTGTAGTGGTGACCTTGGTTGGCTTCTGGGTCAGCTTTGGGACCTGAGTGTTTATGCTTTGCACCCTAGCAGCTTGTGCTCCTTGAACCAGCTGTGTCAGTCCAGCGTCACTATGGAACTCTCTTCTCCTGCCTCCCTCCTGAGTAGGCACTTGTGTTTTACTAAGTCTATTCTTTGACCCGCGGGGGCAACTGCAACCACAGCGCACAACAGGTGCAATGGTAGTCTGTTGTTGTGTTCCTTCCATTTTAAATTTAATAAAATATTAAATAAAACTTAATTAAGTTACTCCCTATTTTTAATTTTTGCTTTTATATGTTTCTGGATATTAAATTAATATTTTTCCCACCCAATATCCCAATCATAGATTTTTTTATTTCTTAGTTAGTTGTTTTTGGTTTTACAAACCCCATTTTAGAATACTCAAAAAAATCCACCCATTTTCCTAGATTTTACTGCCAAATTCAAACACCCAACACAATATTTTTAAAATTTATGTTTCAGATCTTGTGTCTTATTTTAGATCCCTGGGTATCACTCATGATTAAAATCCATTGCACACATTGTGTGAGTGATTTTGTTTACATAGTGAGTTGCTATTGTGTTTTGTTTTTGGTTTGCGTTTTGACACACCTTGCTTGGGTGTATTTTGCCACCAATTCACATAGTAAACATATGCACACCAAAAGTCAACTCACACCATTTTTGTTTGTGAATCAATGTATTTTGGATTGTGTTTTAAATGATTTTGCTTTGTGTGTGAGTCTTTTGTTACTGTGTTGACTCATTTTGCCCATTAACACCAATAAACTCTGTTAACAGAGTGTATATTTTAACCTGAGAGATGGATTTCGTTTAAATCTAGAATCATTTTGTTTAAATCTGAGGGTTTTTTGGTTGTTGCCATAGCTTTTAAAACTACTGTACACTCTTTTAACAGGATTTATTGGCATTAATGGGCAAAATGAGTAAACACAGCAACAAAGGGCTCACAAACAAAGCAAAACCATTCAAAATACAGTCCAAAATACATTGATTTCAAAAACAAAATGGTGTGAGTTGACTTTTGGTGTACATATGTTTACTATGTGAATTGGTGACAAAATACACCTAAGCAAGGTGAGTCAAAACTCAATCCACAAACAAAACACAATAGCAACTCACTATGTAAACAAAATCACTCACTCAGTGTGTACAATGGATTGAAATCATGAATGATACCAAGGTATCTAAAATAAGACACAAGATCTGAAAAATAAATTTTTAAAATATTGTATTGGGTGCTTAATTTGGCGTAAATCTGGGGAAATGGGTGGAAATTATTTCAGGTATTCTAAAATGGGCGTTGTAAAACCAAAAACAACTAACTAAGAAATAAAAAATCTATGATTAGGATATTGGGTGGGAAAAATATTAATTAAATATTTATATTCAGACAAAAGCAAAAATTAAAATTAGGGAGTAACTTAATTGAAATTTATTTGATACTTTATTAAATTCTTAAAATGAAAGAAACCAACAACAGAGTACTAATACACCTGTTGTGTGCCGCGGTTGCAGTTGCCCACACGGGTCAAATAATAGAGTTAGTGCAACTCAAGTGCCTACTCAAGAAGGAGACAGGAGAGGAGAGTTTCATAGTGACGCTGCACTGACACAGCTGGTTCAAGGAGCACAAGCTGCTAGGGTACAGAGCATCAACCCTTGCGTCCCAAAGCTTACCTGGAAGCCCACCAAGGTCACCACTACAAAGAAAGTTAGAAACAATAAGTAGAACTTACTTCATATGTGTTCAACGTTGTGTAATGGCAAGAGTTGGTCCCGTCAGCCATGCTGGAGAAGGTGAAGCCTGTACTTGATACTAGCTACAAGCCCTACATCAGAGATGGCAATCAGGAAGAGGACAAGGAGCCTGAGTTCTTCAGAACTGACAAGGAACAGTTGGAGCTCAAAAAGGTTGCTGCGTTTTACACCAAGGTGCCCATGTCCTTTGTTGTGCCCAATGCCAATAAGTCAATCCCCACCGCTAAAAAGCCCGCCCAGAAGCGCATCCCTGACATCAAACACATCATCCTGCTTAAGCTAATGCGTGAATCAGGCAATTACAAGGCGGCTGCAGCCCTTGTTGGGGTGGATCCCAAGTATGCCAGCAAGACCTTCAACAAGTTCATTGATACTGGCCGAGTCCTTGCCGCAGAGAAATCCTTGCGCGTTTCCACTATGCTCACCAAGGAGCACAAATGGGCAATCCGCCAGTGGATCACCTGGGACTGCCATCTTATACTGGCAAATATACAGGCAATGATCAAGTCCACTTTTGGGGTTGAGGCTTCCATTTTCTTTTACTACCATCTGTGATTCATGCGCTTTTCCTGGAAAAAGTTTGGGGTGTCTCCGTACAATTGGAATAGCCCAACCAACATTGAGACCCGGAAAAACTATGCAGAGGCGTATAATGCCCTCAAAGCCAAGGGGACAGTCAAATTTTACTATATTGATGAATCAGCATTTGCCTTGTCTATGCACAATGAATATGGCTATGTCCCCAAAGGCTCCAATGACGGGATGGCTTGGCGTGCTGCAGCCCGCGCCACAGCCTACTCAATGATGGCTCTCCTTGGTCCAAAGGGGGTCAAGCTATATCAATGATACTGGGCTCCCACAACAGCTGTACCTTTCTATCATTTCTCTAATTGGTCCAGGAGCACCTGAGGCGTACAAGCCCGGGCTTCACCAACGTCATTGTGCTGGACAATGTTGGCCTCCATAAGGTGACTGATATTCTTGAGGAATTCCCAATGATTGATACTAACAGCACAGTGGGCCCACAGCAATTGGCCACAGCAAATTTTTGCCTTTTCTTCCTTGCTGCTTATTTGCCCTTCCTAAATCCTATTGAGGAAGTCTTTGGGTGGCTCAAGAGAGTTGTCAAGCAAGGAACCCCAACTGGGACCAAGGACCTCTTTAATTTTCTGCAGTCCAGGATCCACAACCTCCCAGCTGAGACCAAGGCCAAATTCTATGGCCACACTGATTTGTTCATCCCTGTGTGCCTAGCCAAACAGCCAATCAATTAAAGGCTTAGTGTGTCCAACTTTTTTTATATTCTCTAATTTATTGTTCAACATTTATTAATTATCATTTTATATTAAGATGTTTCCAAGCCCAAAATCACATTCAGCAGGACAATCAATGAAGGTTAGTAATTAAACTATTTATAATCATTTTTTATTGTGTCATCTAAGGGTATCCCAAACGCTTGATACTAATAATGAAAAAGCATTAATATCACTTTTGGCAAATAAATATAATAATCAAAAAAAGTTGAATGTAATGTATACAAAAAAGAAGTAGATTTTATTGAAATAAATTATTATGCTTTTAATAAGACCTTCTCTGGGATATATTCTACAAATCTCTTTTGGTAAAATAAGAATTAGAGGATTTTATTATAAAAATAATATGAATTGTAATGAAATTTATTAGAAGAGAGAATTTATTATGAGTGCCTGTAGTGAGTTCTTCTGTATGTACCCACCCCGCAATGAAGGTGGTACACAACCACCACCTCCACACTGTGGACAGTGGATACACCCTTATTAAAAAACTCTCACCTGCTGGTGAATAGGAGTAGGGTTAGGTGCAAATGGAGGAGCAGCTTTTCAGGCAGGGCTACAAACCCATATATCCCAGCCAGGTTAGGGCGTCCTGGATCACATGATCAACTGAGTTGTATCCAGGGGGACCTTCTTCCCTTCCAGGGAGAGCCTGGCCTGGTCAATTCCTAGAAGGACCCCATCAAGATCCTCCACGCTGACGCTCATTCCAAAGTAGAAGAGATACCCAAGGTAAACCACCAGATGAAGCCTTTGCCCAGCAAAGACTTCCGTAAACTTGCATAATTTATTGAAAAACGCACTGATCTTCTTATCATACTTGGTCTTTGCAAAGGTCAGCTCCATGGCTGCAGGGACCCCTGTCTTGTCAGCAATCCAGGCTAACCCAAAGTTGGCAAGAAAGATTTTTGTCTTCTTGACAGCTGTTGCGTCTACAACAGCCAATTTTCCCACTGCACACCCAAAATGTCCAGCAGGTAAGAAATCCTGTGCTCCAAAAGGTAGCAAATGAGCAGCTGCATGGGCCTGGCTCATCTCTGGTATATTCTTGAATGGGAGCGTTGCCAGGACGTCCCAAACAAGCTCAATGGAGTTTACACAGTAAACTCCACTGAGGGATACAGGGTCCAGTTGGGCACCCTGTAGGCAGTAACTGCCCACTTGGATGCCCCCTCCTCATGTGTCAGCCCGGCTAATGCCTCCTGCAACATTGGAAAGGACCTATGGATGCAGTCCTCCAGCTCCCGCAAGCCAGGAAGGGACAGATACAGCTGCTTAGCCACATAGAGGCGTAGTTGGCTTAGAATGTGGCAGGGACAAAGGGGAACAGGACTTGGTGGAGTTCACCGTCTATGTTCTCAAAAAAACAGGTAAGTATTTAAATTTTTATTAATTTCATTTTTTATGTTACCTTCACGTGTTCTTTCCTTGCAAGCCACTTCAGCAGGCTTGGCCATTCTTGGCAAAAAGCAGTTGTGCGGGCAATTCTTTATTCTCTGTTCTGGCACACTTGGCAAGTTTGAGAAGTTCATACATCTCTGGGTTATCAACCCAGACAGACAGTGCAGAAAGATTGTATGCCTTAAATTGCAGGCCCTTGACTACTGTCTTCTGGATGTTGAGAAGATGCTCAATGGTCTTCTCAGGGGTGTCTGGCATTTTTGTCATTAGGGCCTTTGCAGACACCTTATCTATTTTGTCTCTGTCAAGAATGGCATACTTACCTTTGGCTTTGACCTTGCGGTCAATGTCTTTGATTTTGGCAATTGCCAAGTTGAGATCCTTCAAAAGCTTCTCCAATTCTCTCATTGATTTAATACAAACATTTTCATAAGTTTTTATAGCTTTTTCCCCACTAAATTCTGTATTATTTTGATACTGTTACCTCTTTGTTTATTCCTTTTTGTTTTCCCATTTACTAAATTTCTCATCTTTTTACCCATTTTGTATATGTTTTACGCTCATCTCAATATGTGTTGTTTGCTTTGTGTTGGCATTGTTTCCTTGATTACCATATTATTTTTGCGCTTTGCACAGCCCCTTGTGAAAATATTAACAACAATTTGCTGATCAGCTAAATTTGAGTTAGAAAATTATGTGTTAACTGTTTTTAGATAAAATTGTTACTGATCCAAATTCAAAACCTTAATGATAAACTTTAAGCCAATCAGGAGCCAAGTGATAAAGTGATTGTTGTGACATAAAGGGTCATTCAATAATTATTTTGTGTATGTGCGCTAATTAATATGATTGGCTGGATGTTTTGCTATTGTACGCCATTACCGCTATGGCAAGTTGTTGATGGACTAGTGCCCAATCAGCTGCTGGGTTAGCACTAGTCCATCAACATCTTGCCACAGCGGCAATGGTGTACAATGGCAAAAAATCCAGCCAATCATATTAATTAACACACATACACCAAAGAATTATTGAATGACCCTTTATGACACAACAATCACTTTATCACTTGGCTCCTGATTGGCTTAAAGTTTATCATTAAGGTTTTGAATTTGGATCAGTAAAAACTTTATCTAAAAACAGTTAACACTATAATTTTCTAATTCAAATTTAGCTGATCACCAAATTGTTGTTAATGTTTTCACAAGGGGCTGTGTCTGGGTACTAAAAATAACTGTGTTCTGGATCTAGATGCATTGCATAGTAAATATATGATTTTATAGAAGCAAGCTGAACATAAATAATAAAACCAACTATAAACAAAAAGAACATGTCAATTGAAATTCAAAATAAAGATAATATAAATAGAAAATTTTTGGCAACAGGGGGTTTATTGGGGCAGGGAAGAGTGATTCCTAGGATGCAGAATAGCGTGGGAAGGAAGACGTAGAGGTGGTGCTGGCCTGGGGGGTCTGGGATTGGGTGGGTTGGGCTTGCAGGTGAGGGGTGGGGGTGGTGGGGTGGAGGCAGGATGATTTTGCGTAATGGCTGCAATATAACGCTTGTCGTATTCCTCATTGATCATTGGCTGAATGGGAGGGTAGGTGGCTGTGGCCCAAGGTGGAAGGCGCTTGTCTTTCTGTGATTAGTTACCCACGTTCACATGAAAGACAATTTGGGCAAACAAGTCAGCCACCATTTGGTGGCCAAAGAGAAAATTGTGGTCAAGGACCCCAAGATAGAGGTCGTTGAAAGCCTGAGGGTGGTGCTCCTGTAGTGTATCTCTAATGTTAAAGAAGACAACATCAGCCAGATATATGTCTGCGTGGCCAGCTGGGTACACAGAGGCCTGGTGCCTGCGTTGCTGGATGGCCTCAAGGGCGGTGGAGCTACTCTCCATCTGGTGGCTCAAGAAAACCTGATGCTTTGAATCTGAGCCATCCCAGGAGTCAAGTAATCCACCAAGGATGTGGCTGTACAAGTAGCCATCAATGAAATCTGGGTTTTTCTGATAGTAGACAAAACCCTTGGCTGAAACAGCCAGAAATGCACCAATAAACGTCCCCTTCTTGACCTTCTTCCTTCTATTCTTGGCAGTGGCTTTTCCTTGCTCATCAAAATTAATGAAAGCTATTGATAGCTTATAATACAAGACAAACATGAAATCATCTGACAGACTAGTCGAGCATTGGGCCAGGGTTAATTTGATGTCTAGATCATATGGGGAATCTCAGCGCCATCCCATTGGTTGCCGGCATAATTGGTAAGAACCTGTATTGAAGACACCTTCCCATACATCCAGAGCTGCACCATGCGCTCAGACACCCAAATGCCATGGTGCACAAGTTGCTTCCGGACCTGGGTCAAGGGAAGCTTGGGATCCCACTGGAGGAGGTCAAGCATGATTGGGTCTTTTAGATATTTGTGACTTGGGGCTTTCTTGGGCTTCTTGGCTGTCCCAATCAGATTCCCTATTGTTCATCAGGTTGTTGAATTCCTCTATGACAGTAGCTTGGGTAAATTGCAACTGGGTTGCAATCTGTTCCCAGGACAGACCATGTAGATTCAGTGCCACAATTTCCTGAAGAATTTGGGCAGTGATGATTTGTTGCTTGGGGCGCTGAGCCAGGGGAGCTGAAGCCTGATTGGCTGTAGGGGGGCAGATTAGCTGGTGGCAGGAAGATGTTCCAAATCAAGGTTGCCATCCTGATTGGTTGGTTGATGGGCAGCTTGTGTGGGGGTGGGTACAGGATCAGGGGCAGAGCTAGACACTGTGTGACTACTGAACAAGTCAAAGCCATAGGGGTTGGTGGTCAGGTACAGGTAGCTTCCTTGTTACCTGCCTCAAAGACTAGGGTGTAAATAGGTGCCTCCATGTTCTGAGCCTCGCTTCAATTGAAGCTGGCTTGGCTGCTGCTGGCTTGGCTTGGCTTGGCTTCTTGTGCTGTTGAAGATGTTGCTAGTAAAAACCATTGTAAAAAACAAAGGATAAAATCACTAAAAGTAGAAATTTTAAAATTTAATGATTTATTTTAATTTTAATCTTGAGCCCATATTTGGAAGGTTCTTAAAACCATTTCATACAGATCAGGATCCACAAAAATGAATAAAATTCCTCTATTCCTAAATTAGATAGCTGTTAATTGGCTGTTAAACTGTTATATTTCTATTTTAGGCTGCTCATACTACACATCTTGTGTGAGTTAATTTTGTTTTGTGCTTGTGTAATCTTGCCTCTAGATTGCTCAAATTTTATTTCATTTTAGTCCTTCTGTTGGTGCCTCATATGAATCCTGATTGGATTATAATATAATCCAGAACAGCATCTATCCATTTCACTTGTTGTGTCAGTTCATTTGTTTGTGGTTTGAACTACACCGCTTGATGTTTGATATAATTTTGTATAATGGGCTAGTGAAATTTTGTTTTTTGTTTGGCAGTTCATTTATTAACTGAAATTTTATAAATTAATTGAATCCTGAATCACACAAAACTTGGATTTTGTTTAAATCTGAAATCGTTTTGTTTAAATCTGAAGTATTTTTGGTTGTTGTCATAGCCTTTAAAACTACTGTAGGAGGTCTTGATAAAACATTTTACGCGGTTATTGCAACTGAACCAGCTATATTTCAGTACTTAAAGTTGGTTAAAGACACCAGAACAGAGTAGAAATAAAGTTGGAATAATGTGATTTTCCTTTTGAGAAAAGTGAGGATTTTTATTTTATGGGAAAATTAATTGGGTCACCAAGGGTGTGGCATATGTGGCATTTATATGAATAATATATGGCAGGGTTATTTATAAGGATTGTTGTTGGGATTTACATTGTAAGTAGCCTTGTTATATATAATAAACTATGAGATCTTATCAAGCTTGTGAGGTCAAGTAGATCATGAGGGTAGAAATGTCTTAGGATAACTTACTTGGTGCCTCCTATGTATTATGAGTTATTTTGGCAACTGAGGTGTTCATTTTTGGCTATAGTATGCTCATGGATATAAATATAATAAACTTGCCATAAAAATCAAACTAAAAATGAACTTTATTATCTAAGGAATTAAGATAATTAGCTGTGTGGTGTAACATGGGAAACTTGTCCCTACCTCTTCTATCTATTATGTATTGTACAGGTTTATTATGAAGCTGAAGGCATCTCACTTGTTGTCAGGATTGACAATTTTTCCCCTCTGGAACTTCAGGCCCAGGAGCAGGAATCAAACCCAGAACCTGGATTCCCCCGGGCCGCTGGGCTAGAGGACCACGAGACCAACCACCCGCATTTTTCTGGGATTGAGCCCCTGCAAGCTGAGGTCAAAGAAGACATCCCGCCAAGAAAAGTAGATTGAGCCAAGGACAGTACTGCACTAAGTGAAGTGCCAATCACAACACCTAATGAAGGTGACCCGGCAACTATTGGCCTTATGAGTTTGAAGTCTTCACCAGCAACCAATCAAGAGCCAACCCAAGGAAGAGGCACCAGCCCGCAACTTGGCCCCATGACCTCAACGCTAAAGCAAGATAATCAGGTAGCTAAATTAGGAGCTGCAACCAATGAAAGAACTCCCGGGCCAAGCACCATTTTGCTGCCTTTAGACCCAAGTCCCCAGTTTCCCGGCCCTGCCCTTCACAAATGCCCTGATGACTCACACAAAAAATGTTAAGTTTGGAGGTGGGATGCTATATAGAACCAAGGACCCTGCCCTCCAAACCTATTGCCATTTTGAAATAAAGGTTATGCTACTTTGGCTTATACAGCTATTACTGTGTTTTGTATTTGCCGTCTATCAGTTCAGCTCAAGATCTTCTGGTCCGCCTGCCCCTCTGCCCGCAGTATTCCGTCCAGTTGGTGTACCCTTTGGGCCTGTCCATTTCACCGAGTATCCTTTAAAACCCAAGTACAAGGACTACATGCCAGAGAAAATCATTGAACTAGATCCATTAGCCTGCATCCAATCTACCGTCAGATACAACCACCAGGGTCTGTGGATATTCTCTACACCCAAACTATTTAGAGGAAAGTTTAACTATCTCCTGCCCTACTATATCTACATGGAACCGCCACTAACACCTAAACCAATGCCTGCATCCTCACCCAACTTACCAACCAACCACACCGGCAAGCTTTTTGGTATAGTGTACATCACCCTCACAGGGGTGGTGGACACCATTATACCGGCCGCCGGCCCCTGGTCTTGGGTGGGGAAGTCTGCGTCCTACCTTCTCAAGTTAGCTCCTATCTTGTGGTGGGCCCTGCCCGTAAGAAACCCGGCCCAAGTTATCCCCAAAAACAACGGGCTGGCTGTCTGAGACTGGATCCATGACACATGTCTACTTTTTATTGCCCAAATCTTCCAATGAATTATGCAGAGAATCTTTAAAATTTTTAAAATATCACTTGAGAAATTTTTTGGATTCAGCCTTTCTAGTCTTTCTTAGTACATATTGATGTGTTTCTCTCTTACAGTTGTTTTAAAAGCTATGGCAACAAGCAAAAATAGTTCAGATTTAAAAAAATGAACTCAGATGTAAACAAATAAAATCATCTGAAAACAAAATTGAAATTAACCCAAATCTATTTTAAATTGATATAAATTCATTGAGCTCTAATTTAGTTTACAGATAAGCTATTTTCATTTAAATCTGAGTTAATTTTGTTTAAATCTGAACTATTTTTGCTTGTTGCCATAGGGTTTAAAGCTACTGTAAAAAGAACAGAAAATGCTTTAATTACATTGTCTTACTGCTGATAAGATGATCTTAAGACCTTTTATATCCAGTAGAGATAACAATCAATAGTGGTCAAATGTATATCAAGTAGCTAATTGTGTAAAGGTATATTTTTATTGTGACAAAGGGAAACTATCTATGCATTTTGCTGTATGATGGATGCAGAGGTGATTTTAGCACCTGTATCATCAATGTAAACATGCTATCATGTTCTGACAATCAGAGTGGGGCTTGCATTCACTTTATTTCCATATGTGTAATCTACAAAATCTGATATCAAAAAGGAATACTTAATATAAATGCAAGAAATTTACCGTGAAGCTACCTGATTTGACAATAGCTGCTTGTCTCTGAACCCAATTCATAGTTGATGCAACAGCTTGGCTGGAGTAATTTTACATCAGTGATTGATCAGTACATCAATTTCACCTGATACAAAAGAACCATAAGTGCAAATATAATTTGCATTAGCATCTGGGTTATCCATTGATTTTCTTTGACTATTCACATACAATTCAATTCACATAAAGAAACTTATAACAAAGTAATAAAATCACTAGTGCATTAACAAGGGCTGATTCATAAGATGCTTATAAATTTGAAAGTACTCTAGCAGTGTAGAAATAGCCTGCTCTTGTGCTCTTGGATCTAAAGGTATTATTATGGAATTTGAGGTAGCCTGGTACAATGGCTTTCCCACAGCATTTGATAGAGAGGTTCAAGGCTGATTCCTCATTTTTCAAGGCATCAACAGGCCTCTCAGGGGAAACCCAGCCTATTGCATTCAACTGGAGAGGATAATAAAAAATATTTATGAATGTTATACTAAAGGTTGTTGGCCTGATTTCACTAAAACCTAAAAATGTTGGTCAGTGGGCTTAGGAGCTATGTGAAGGTATCTGTGCTAAAATCATTTACAATCTTTTAAATGGTCAAATACATTTTTTATCTCTATTAGGTGGGGTACATAACAATCAGCTACTGGGGAAATATGTTGTATAAGGAAAAATCAAGCTGCTAAACTGGATTGCTCAGGAATGGAGTAAAGACAAATTTATCCTTAGAAGTATTAAACAACCATATCAAGTCATCTTTTGGAATCCAACCCAAGTTTGACCCCTTACTTGATCATCTTAAAGTCCAGTTGACATGATATCTTATAAATCCCAGATACTTATTGGTGAGCTCCTAAGTCTAAGAAGGCTGCCAGGGCTGATGGGTACCAGAAAAAACTCAAAGTTAAAGTCAAGAGTGAGCCCAAGATTGATGAGATCAGATCCTATCTTGAGAAAGTCTCAAAAACCCTAACTGTACCAAATCAGTTTAATTAACTATCAATAAAGTGTCTTTGCTATTTCTTATATATTAAGAATATTTTAGCTCTTATTAAATTTTAGTTCATTTTATTAAAACATTAGTATATTATTTATCATTGTTGGGTGTGAGGTTAGGCTGATTGACCACAAACAACAAGGCTAATCATTGCACGCAGATCATTATCATTTACACGCTGTACTATCACTAGGCTGATACTCTATTATGTGTAGTAATTATATGCCATATAATCACTAATATATTACAGTAGTTTTAAAAGCTATGGCAACAAGCAAAAATTCTTCAGATTTAAACAAAATCCAACTCTCAGGTTAAAATATATACTCTGTTAACAGGGTTTATTGGCGTTAATGGGCAAAATGGGTCAACACAGCAACAAAAGGCTCACACGCAAAGCAAAACCATTCAAAATATAATCTGAAATACATTGATTCACAAACAAAATGGTGTGAGTTGACTTTTGGTGTACATATGTTTACTACGTGAATTGGTGTAAAAATAAACCCAAGCAAGGTGTGTCAATACTCAATCCAAAAACAAAACACAATAGCAACTCACAATGTAAACAAAATGACTCACATAATGTGTGCAATGGATTATAATCATGAATGATACCAAGGTATCTAAAATAAGACACAAGATCTGAAACATAAATTTTAAAAATATTGTGTTGGGTGTTTGAATTTGGCAGTAAAATCTAGGAAAATGGGTGGATTTTTTTGAGTATTCTAAAATGGGGTTTGTAAAACCAAAAACAACTAACTAAGAAATAAAAAAATCTATGATTGGGATATTGGGTGGGAAAAATATTAATTTAATATCCAGAAACATATAAAAGCAAAAATTAAAAATAGGGAGTAACTTAATTAAGTTTTATTTAATATTTTATTAAATTTAAAATGGAAGGAACACAACAACAGACTACCATTGCACCTGTTGTGCGCTGTGGTTGCAGTTGCCCCCGCGGGTCAAAGAATAGACTTAGTAAAACACAAGTGTATACTCAGGAGGGAGGTACAGGAGAGTTCCATAGTGACGCTGCACTGACACAGCTGGTTCAAGGAGCACAAGCTTCTAGGGTGTGGAGCATAAACCATTGGGTCCCAAAACTGACACAGAAGCCAACCAAGGTCACCACTACCAAAATGGTTAGAAACAAGGAGGTAGAACTTACTTTGTATGTGTTTGACGTTGTGAAGCGGCAAGATTTGGTCCCGTCAGCCATGCTGGAGAAGATGAAGCCTGTACTTGATACTAGCTATGAGCCCTACGTCAGTGATGGTAATCAGGAGGATGACAAGGAGCCCCAGTTCTACTAAACCAATGAGGGACAGCTGGTGTTCAAAAAGGTTGCAGCCTTCTACAACAAGGTGCCCATGCTTTTAAAACCTGTCATCAATTGGGATCCTGGCTTGTCTGAACCCTCAAAGCCCACCCAGAAGCACATCCCTGACATCAAACACATCATCCTGCTTAAGCTAATGCAGGAATCAGGTGACTACAAGGCGGCTGTGGCCCTTGTTGGAGTGGATCCCAAGTACGCCAGCAAGACCTTCCAAAAATTTGTCAATACTGGTTGTGTCCTTGCCGCGGAGAAATCCTTGCGTGTTTCTACCATGCTCACCAAGGAGAACAAATGGGCAATCCACCAGTGGATCACCCAGGACTGCCATCTTGAACTGGCAAATATACAGGCTATGGTTAAATCTACTTTTGGGGTTGAGGCTTCCATTTCCTTTTACAACCATCTGGTCAAGGGAATGTGCTTTTCCTGGAAAAAGCTTGGGGTATCCCCATACAATTGTAATAGCCCAGCCAATGTTGAGACCCAGAAAAATATGCAGAGGCGTACACTACCCTCAAAGTCAAGGGGACGGTCAAATTTTACTATATTGACAAATTGGCATTTGCCTTGTCTATGCGCAATGCATATGGCTATGTCCCCAAAGGCTCCAATGACGGGTTGACTTGGCGTGCTGCAGTCTGCACCACAGCCTACTTGGTGGTGGCTCTCCTTGGTATAAAGGGGGTCAAGCTCTACCAAATGATATTGGGTTTTCATAACAGCAGGACCTTTCTATCATTTCTCCAATTGGTCCAGGAGCACCTGAGGTGCACAAGCCCTGGCTTCACCAATGTCATTGTGTTGGACAACGTTGGTCTCCACAAAGTGACTGGCATTCTTGAAGAATTTCCATCAATTGACACCAGCATTGCTGTGGGCCCCCAGCAATTGGCCACAGCAAATTTGCGCCTTCTCTTCCTCCCTTCTTATTTGCCATTCCTAAATACTATTGAGGAAGTCTTTGGGTGGCTCAAGTGAGTTGTCAAGCAAGGAACCCCAACTGGGACTGAGGACCTGTTTGATTTGCTGCAGGCCAGGATCCACACCCTCCCAGCTGAGACTGTGGCCAAATTCTATGGCCACACTGATTTGTTCATCCCCGCGTGCCTAGCCAAACAGCCAATCAATTAAAGGCTTAGTGTGTCCAACTTTTTTTATATTCTCTTAATTACTATTCAAGATTTATTAATTATCATTTTATATTTAGATGTTTCTATGCCCGTAATCACATTCAGAAGATCCATCAATAGATATAAGTATTTTATTGTATATTATTTTATTATGCCATCTGAGGTAATCCCAAACGCTCAGTATTGGATTACGCAAAAATATTTAAATCACTTTGTCAAATAAATGTAAAAATTAATTTAAAAAAATTAAACGTAGAATGTACAAGTTAGAATTTATTTTATTAGTGTGTAATTTTATACTTTTATGAAATCCATTTCCGTAATATATTTTGCAAATCTTGTTTGCAAAAATATTATTTGAAAAATTAATTATAATAAAAATATTGTAGAGTATAAAGATGTTTATTTGAAGAGAATTTATTAAGAACACCTGTAGTGAGTTTGGCAGTATGTACCCACCCCACAATGGAGGTGGCGCACAACCTCCACTGCCACACCGTGGACGGTGGATACACCTGTATTAAAAATACTCCCTCCTGCTGGTGAAGGGGAGTAAGGTCAGGTGGGAGTGAAGCAGCAGCTTTTCAGGCGGGGCTGCAAACCCGTAGATATCAGCCAGGACCAGGGCGTCCTGGATCACATGATCAACCGAGTCATATCCAGGGGGGACCTTCTTCCCGTCGAGTGCAAGACAGGCCTTGCCAATCCCCAGAAGGACCCTGTCCAGGTCCTCAACAGACACAACCATCCCAAAGAAGAATAAGAACTCCAGGTAAACAACCAGATGAAGCCTTTGCCCTGCAAAGGCTTCTGTGAACTCACACAGTTTATTATAGACCGTGCTTATCTTCTTGTTGTGCTTTGTCTTGGCAAACGTGAGCTCCATAGCTGCTGGAGCCCTGTCTTGTTGTCACTTCAGGCCAGCCCAAAGTCCACCAGGAGGATCTTGGTCTTCTTTACAGCAGATGCATCTGCAATAGCCAATTTGCTCACCGCGCCCAAAGTTCTCAAGCAGGTAAGACTGGGTGTGCTCTACTGGGAAGCAGAAGCAAGCAGCTGCGTGAGCCCGGCCCATCTCCAGTAATTCTTGAATGAGAGCATCACATGAACGTCCCAAACAAGCTCAATGGAGTTTACGCAGTAAACTCCACTGAGTGATACTGGGTCCAGGTGGACCAGTTGGGCATTCTTGTAGGCAGTAACTGTCCACTCAGATGCCCCCTTGGCATGCGTCAGCCCGGCTAGTGTGTCCCTTGTCATTGGGAAGGCCCCGTGAATTCTGTCTTCAAGCTCCCACACAATAGGAGGGACAGATAGAGCTGCTTAGCCACGTGAGTGGCATAATTAGCATAAAAGGTGGCCAGGATAAAAGGGACTAGGACCCGGCGGAGTTCACCGTCTACGTTTTCTAAGAAAAAAAGGTAAGTTTTTTTGAAAATTTATTTGTTTTATTTTTAGGTTACCTTCTTGTTTTTCTTCTTTGCTGGCGGCTTCAGCCGGCTTGGCCATTCTTGGCGCAATCAATTGCGCTGACAATTTGGTGTCCTCTGCCCTGGCGCGCTTTGCTGGCTTGGGATGTGAATACATCTCTGGGTCATCAACCCAGACAGACGGCGCAGAAAGATTGTAGGCCTTGAATTGAAGTCCTTCCATGATGTGCTTCTGGATATTAAGTAAGTGCTCAATTGTTGTTTCTGATGTGTCAGGCATTTTTGTCATTAATGCCTTGAATGTCACCCTGTCAAGTTTCTTGCCTTCAAGGATGGCAGACTTCACCTTTGCTTTGACCTTACGGTCAATGTCTTTGATTTTGGCAATTGCCAAGTCAAGGTCCTTTAGAAGCTTTTTGAGTTCTCTCATTTTATTTTTTACTAACCTTTCCATATGTTTTTATAGCTTTTGCCCCAATAAATTCTGTATTATTTTGATACCTTTGCCTCTTTGTTTATTCCTTTTTGTTTTCCCATCTACTACATTATCCCATATTTTTTCCCATTGTGTATATGTTTCACGCTCATCTCAATATGTGTGTTGTTGGCTTTGTGTTGGCATTGTTTCCTTGATTACCATATTATTTTTAGCATTTAAACACACCCCTTGTGAAAATATTAACAACAATTTGGTGATCAGCTAAATTTGAATTAGAAAATTATAGTGTTAACTGTTTTTAGATAAAGTTGTTACTGATCCAAATTCAAAACCTTAATGATGAACTTTAAGCCAATCAGGAGCCAAGTGATAAAGTGATTGTTGTGACATAAAGGGTCATTCAATAATTATTTGATGCATGTGCGCTAATTAATATGATTGAATGGATGTTTTGCATTGTACGCCATTGCCGCTATGGCAAGTTGTTGATGGACTAGTGCTAACCCAGCAGCTGATTGGGCACTAGTCCATCAACAACTTGCCATAGCGGCAATGGCGTACAATGCAAAACATCCATTCAATCATATTAATTAGCGCACATGCATCAAATAATTATTGAATGACCCTTTATGTCACAACAATCACTTTATCACTTGGCTCCTGATTGGCTTAAAGTTTATCATTAAGGTTTTTAATTTGGATCAGTAACAACTTTATCTAAAAACAGTAAACACTATAATTTTCTAATTCAAATTTAGCTGATCACCAAATTGTTGTTAATGTTTTCACAAGGGGCTATGGTTGGGTGCTAAAAATAACTGTGTTCAGGATCTCAATACACAACATAGTAAATATATGATTTTATAAAAAAAGCTGAACATAAAGAATAAAACCTACTATAAACAAAGAGAACACAAACAATTGAAATTCAAAATAAAAATAATATAAATAGAAATTTTCTGGAACCAGGGGTTTATTGAGGCGGGGAAGAGTAATGCCTAGTAGGCAGAATGGCGCAGAGGAGGAGGACATAGAGGCGGTGCTGGCCTGGGGGGTCTGGGATTGGGTGGGTTGGGCTTGCAGGTTAGGTGCGTTGGTGGCAGGGGTGGAGGCAGGAGGATTTTGTGTGATGGCTGCCATATAACGCTCATTGTATTCCTCATCAGTCATTGGCTGGATGGGCTGGTAGGTGGCTGTGGCATGGGATGGGAGGCACTTATCCTTGCGTGACTGCTTGCCCATGTTCACATGGAAAACCATTTGTGCAAACAAGTCAGCCACCATTTGGTGACCAAAGAGAAAATTGTGGTCAAGGACCCCAAGATAGAGGTCGTTGAAAGCCTGAGGGCAGCGCTCTCATAGTGTATCTCCAATGTTGAAGAAGACAACATCAGCCAGATGGATGTCTGCATGGCTGGCGTGGTAGACTGAGGCCTGGTGCCTGCGTCCCTGGATGGCCTTGAGGGCGGTGGAGCTTCCCTCCATCTGGTGGCTCAAGAAAACCCGGTATTTGGAATTTGAGCCATCCCAGGAGTTAAGCAATCCACCGAGGATGTGGCCATATAAGTACCTATTGATGAAATCAGGGTTTGTCCAATAGTAGACAAAACCCTTGGCTGAAACAGCCAGAAATGCACCAATGAAAGTCCCCTTCTTGACATTCTTCCTTTCATTCTTGGTGGCAGCTTTTCCTTGCTCACCAAAATTGTAAAATGCAATTGATAACTTGTAGTACAAGACAAACATGATGTCATCTGTTAGACTTGTCAATCATCTGACCAGGGTTGATTTGATTGCAGTGTCATATGGGGAATCCTCAGTGCCATCCCATTGGTTGCTGGCAAAATTGGTAAGAATCTGTATTGAAGACACTTTTCCGTGCATCCAGAGCTGCACCATGTGCTCAGACACTCAAATGCCATGATGTGCAAGTTGCTTCTGGACCTGGGTCAAGGGAAGCTTGGGGTCCCGCTGGAGGAGGTCAAGCATTATTGGGTAGGCCTCAGTTATCTGGGACTCCGTGACCTTCTTTGGCTTCTTGGCTGTCCCAATCAAATTTCCCTTGTTCATTAGGTTGCTGAACTCCCGCATTATGGTGGTGTCAGGAATGCCTTTTTAGACATTCTTGATAACAAATTATCCTTGTCTGCAGATTCAGAATGGTTGGTTCCTTCATTTTCTCTTGATTCTGCTAAAAATAATGAGTTAATAAGTAATATCTTCTCTATATTACCTTGCTTTAAACCGGAAATGACTTCCGGGTCTTTGCTTTCAGCAACAAAATTTGAACCCGGTCCATCTTTTAGTTTGACTGATGTAGATTTGAATTTAATAACCGTTAATTCAAGTTCAAACCAATTATTTCCACTTAAACTGGGTTCTAGCCAATCAAAAGTTTGCAACAATAATTCAAATTGTTCAGTAATGACTCCCGGTGACGTTGGGAGCAAGAGTAAAGTGGATGACGTTCTGTGCCCTGTTTCAGGTTCCCTGATGGTCTCTCCTTCCGTTGTGCCCATAATTCCCCTCCTAAAGTCTCCAGTTTCCTGTGGGGATGATCTTTTACCAGCCAAAGCCATGTCAGAGTATGAAGTTTAAGCTAAGGAAAATATGATACCTGACTAGTGATTATTGAAGACCATAAGAAAATAAGTAGATTCCCCAGTTTTGAATGTCCCAACTGTTTAAAATCTCTATTTTTATCTCCAATTCATCTCCAACTTTCCCAGTCTCTTTTTCTTATATTATTTCTGCTACCATGCTATAAAAAGCTGGTAAGCTTCATTTTAGTACTTGTTCAATCAATAAAGTCTTCATTCACCTAAGTGACTGTTGTTAATTTTTATTCTTATACAACCTCTAAATTTCCAAAGGCCATGAAGTTGCCCAAGACTCCTCATGGGGAGTGGCTTGGGTATAAATGATTACTATGGTTTGTCTTGTCTTTGATGGCGTTTGCTAGTGTCTCAATAGGTTCCCGTGCGGATTCTGGTACAACTGCAGACTCCCAATTCCTGGATAGATCTTGGCGCCGCGTGATTCCGGGAGTCTGGTATACAGCCAGTCCCATCTCAGCAAATCCTCCTGTGCGTGAGGAGACTAAGTTTTATGGTTCTCCTCCTTTGGTGAACAAACCTCAAGTGTTCCGTCCTTTGGCTTTGGCCTTTTTGTTAAGTTATCTTGGCGCGTACTTTTTCCTGGGCCGCTTTAACCCTCTCCTAGGTTGGTACCAACTCATCGGAGAGCTATTCCATCTTGGAATGGTTTCTGTACCTGTGGGATCCCTGGTTACAGGATTAAATCCTTTGGCAATTGTTCACCACCTAGGAGGGTTACTTCCTAGTGGGTGGGTGCCTGACAGGTGGCTTGGGTAAATTGCAACTGGGCGGCAATCTGGTCCCACAACAGACCCTGTAGGTTTAGTGCCACAATTTCTTGAAGAATTTGGGCAGTGATTATTCTGCGTTTGGGGCGCTGGGCGGCGGGAGCTGAAGCCTGATTGGCTGTAGGAGGGCAGGTTGGCTGATGGCGGGAAGTTGTTCTGGATTGAGGTTGCCATTCTGATTGGTTAGTTGGCGGGCAGCTTGTGCAGGGGTGGGTGTGGGAGCAAGGGCAGAGCTAGACACTAAGTGACTCTCAAACAAGTCAAAGCCATAGGGGTCGGTGGTAAGGTACAGGTAGCTTCCTTGTTACCTGCCTCAAAGGCTTGGGTGTAAACAGGTGCCTCCATGTTCTGAGCCTCGCTTCCATTAAAGCTGGCTTGGCTGCTGGCACTGTCAAAGATACTGCTTGTAAAAGCCATTGTAAAAAAACCTAGGATAAAAACACTAAAAGTAGAAATTTTAAAATTTAATGATTTGTTTTTATTGTAATCTTGAGCCCATATTTGGAAGGTTCTCAAAACCATTTCATACAGATCAGGATCCACAAAAATGAATAAAATGCCTCTATTCCTAAATTGGATAGCTGTTGATTGGCTGTTAAATTGATGGTTTTCTATTTTAGGCTTCTCATACTACACATCTTGTGTGAGTTCATTTTGTTTTGTGCTTGTGTAATCTCGCTTATAGATTACTCAGATTTTGTTTCATTTTGGTCCTTCTGTTGGTGTCTCATATGAATCCTGATTGGATCATAATATACTCCAGAATAGCATTCATCCATTTCACTTGTTGCGTCAGTTCATTTCATTTGTGGGTTGAACTACACCACTTGATGTTTGATATAATTTTGTATAATGGGCAAGTGAAATTTTGTTTTTGGTTTGACATTTCATTTATTAACCAACAATATTTAAATTATTTGAATCCTGAATCTCGCGCAACTTGGATTTCGTTTAAATCTGAAGAATTTTTGCTTGTCACCATAGCTTTTAAAACTACTGTATAATGGATATGACAGTTATACACCGTATAATTGTTAGTTTATTAGGATAGATGCAACAATTATACGCCATATTATCACTGATTATCATTCCAATGTGTAGTGATTATACACTGTATAATTACTAGTTTATTATAATTGATATTAGCATTATACACCATATAAATGTTAGCCAATATAGTGATTATCATTGATTACACAGTGTGTAATCACTAAATCATCAACTGTATATTGCCCATACCATCCTTCTGGACGGTGTATCAACTCAGCCTTACCCAGCCTGATGGTGTTTATGAATATATCAAACAAGTGATGCACATATTTCAAGGAAATGCTGAGTTTGGTTCAGCATTACACAGCGTATAAGCGGGTTTCTTATTGGTTTGGGTCAGCATTACACGGCGGATAATCCACAGGTTGATACTGGATTGAGTCTGCTATTATACGGTGTATAATCCCCAATTTGATCCGTTGCATTAATAAGCAGAAGGCTTGCCAGCCAGAAAAGGATCACTGATTAAGCCCTACAAATGAAATACTGGAATTCCACCTTCCAATGTGAGAGAGCTGAACAGGGACAATTTCTAAGCATCAACTAAATACGGCAAGATTTCACATTGTAATAATAGGCATGTAATATACAGCCAATCAATAAATGACAGTAGGCTAGCTCAAGAAGAGCGTAGGCTGTAGCTGAAGTGCCATGGACGCCTGCTAAGGCCAGTAGCATATCACGTGCCAAGGACAGCCAATCAGGATAGGCGTAGCTAGCAAAGATGGACCTATTGCAAAGATAGCCACTGAGAACTGTCTGAAAGGATAAGAACAAGGGTTGTTGCAGTATTATTGATATAGACACCTGAAAGGAGAACAATAAGTTCTTAGTTACACCTGGATAGATTGCAGCTGCTGGCTAGATTGTACTCCAGTTTCAATAAATGTAATTATCTTCAAAGTTCTATTCTATTGTAGTCTGTAGTGCTCTTGTATAGAATTAGGTAGAGTACATTGGCAAGGCTAACATCTATCTGTAGCTTTGAACATACCAGCAATTACCCAAGTTGCTCAACATTGAGTAAATACTTCTGGCTTGTATAGTAAACAAGATAACAGGAAAAATTAAGAAAAGAATGATATTTTATTGGATATGAGTTTGGAGTATTATATAGTATCATGAGAAGCCACATGTTGTACATGTACGTCATGGCATCATGAGGCTTGTCCAAGTAGTGTTTTGCTTAGGACATGGAATTTTTGATCTCTGTAATAGGTGGGTGATTGATAAGAGTGCCACCAACTTAATGATCAGTCAGGAAATCATTCAGGGATTTAATTGGGGATTTAATTTCCCAAGAGGGAGTAATCAAAGATGTTGCAGCACTATCTAAAGTTATGGCTCCTGATTGTTGTGCTCTACCTTGAAAGCAGCCAATGAACACAACCAGGAAATCCTAACCTCTGGATTGGGTTTTTACTAAGCTTAGTGGTTAGTCTTTAGGGATAAATAAGGGTATTACCTTAAGGCCCTAGAAAAGATTAATCTTAGATTTGTCTTATAGACATGGCTAAAAGATGGGTGCAGAAGAACTGAAGAAGCACACTAAGAATGAATGTGGAATGAACTTGGATTTTATTGAGGAATAAAAGTAACTTATATAGTATCCCATGTTACATAAATACTACCAGGGCAGAAGATCACTGGTCACCTGTGCATGTGAAGTACAGATCACTGTGGCACAAAGCATGAAGGAAAATTGGAGCAATCCCTTTACAGAACTATCACAATTTTGAGGGACAAAAGGGAAGGAGAGGATTCTTGACTTGGGTTTGAAATGAAAATCCACCAAAGCAAAGTTGAAACAGCAACAATGTGGCCGTTCATGACACTGATCAGCCAAAAGCATGTTTTGGATTGAAAAATATGGCTTTATTTTGTTAATTTTTTGTTCTTATACCTCTCTGAGAGGTTGCTTCCTGGGATGCTAGCAATGTCTTCTAGAACATTCTAGCAAGCCCTTACTTAATGGGTAATTATGCTCTAGGTTTGGTGCTTAGCCATACATCAGCAGATGTGGCCCTTGCCGGTGTGGGTGTTTGGTAGGATCAGGACCACAATGTCTGTTTCTTGATGTGCATTCAATTTTGCTGCTCAGTAATATGGCTTAATTTGGGAATGTGAGAATTTGAACCAGGTGCCTGATGTTAACTTGAGGTGGCAGATCGGCGCCTAAAATGTTTGCTAGGTGGTGCCAGGAGATTTTACTATGTGGTGTATGACACTTTAAATTGGTGGCTCAACTGCAATGGTTTACAGTCCACTTATTGGTTCCATACATCTATTTTTTAAAGGGGTGATCATTGTAGTTTAAGCCATAAGCTCTGCCATGATTGCGGCATACTTTGTCAACAACCCCAGCACAACTAATTGGCTTCTCCACAGGATCTATTTTGAAGTTTACCCTTTAAATATGAAGTGAGCTTTGCTTAATCTTCAGTAGCTTGGTTGCAATCAACATCAAGCCACAATTTGGGCCTAAAAGGAAGGTTCACTCTGATAATCCATCTTTGATTCAGTTGGGATTGGTGCAGTTTTGAATCAAGTCAGACTCCACCACGATGGGCATATTTTAATCAATTTTAGTTGAAAAAATAGAATGCATTATCAAAGTAAACCATACTTGTTAAACTGTAAATTCACTATGCAGCATTTAGTTTAATGGTAGCAGCTCTTAGAAATTAGATGATTATCATTGAATAAACTCCAAGTCATATTTTTTGCTTCTACCAATGGTGTATTTGGCCTACTTTAAAAAGGCTTATCTGTGCTTGGCCTATGTGAAAGTAAGTGTGAAATAAAAAGTTAAGTTTGAAGATTTGAATTCAATGATCAAACTTAAATGTTCCAGCCAAACCCTCTCTGGTCAAATGTATATTGGTAGGTGCATGTGATTGGTCATATGATTTAATGGGGAACTTGGAAGTGGAGGCATACTGCTTCACGCTTAAAGCCACCAGATATTCATAATTTAAGCAAAATCGATAGAATGGGAGATTGGTCGGGAGATAAGCAAGCTGGGCGCAAAGGGAATGAGTCATGATGTGATGGATAATCTAAAGCTGCAGTCATATCTCAGTGGTGCTGATTGGATCTAAGGTGGACTGCGTTTATGGACGGTGGCGTAGATGAATAGTTCCTAGGATCATATATATAGCCATTAAACTTTAGCAAACATTAGTATTGGGCTCTGATAAAGTATTCTTTAAAGCAAAACTGAATTTAGGTATATATCGTATCTGTTATTGACAATACGTTTAATGTAGCACTGGTCATTACCAACATCTTTTTTGAAAGAAATATTTAAATTGATCCTTTAGTTATCCAGATCCCTAAGGTTATAAAATCCTCTGCCAGCAAATAAGAATGAGAAATATCAATCCCAATAAAATTATAAACGGAAGGTCAACGTTATGCATCAATCTATTGATGAAGGTATTAGAGCTTTCTTCAACTTATGCAAATGAATTTTATAATAAGTTAGTCAATACTATTACTATTATATTTTTCTCGTTTGATATTTTAATTGAAAAATTTCTAGAAGCGATACCTTGCTACTGGGTCACCCAGCTCAGTTAATGAGCCAGGGCTTTGTGGAACGCCCAATTATAACCGACTGACGGATAACTTGGAAAAGTTGAAAACCCGCTGGGGGAACCCTTCGCTGACTCTGGCTGAAAAGATTTTATATGCTCATTTACGGGATGGACCTGGGCTCGAAGTACCACCCACACGCCAGAATACTTATTTACAGCTCGCCCCAGGTAACTGAGACTCCATTCTTGAGGTTGACTTTCAATTTTTATAGATCGAGTGGCTATGCAAGGTACAGTTCTATTATTTTATCATGGTTCTGAGTGTTAGATGCGTCTGCTCAGATGGCGGTTTTGCAATTCATGCTGTGCGGAAGAGACCGGACTGCAGTTCCTACTTCAATCCATTGTGATCACTTGATTGCTGCTCAAAACGGGGCTGCTGAAGATCTAAGTTCTGCTAAAGTCACCAATAAGGAAATTTCTGAATTCCTTGAATCAGCAGCTCGGAAATATGCCATGTCCTTTTGGAAGCCTGGAAGCGGTAAGAAGCTTGTGCAAAGATATCTAACAGGAGCCAGGGATTATCCACCAGATCGTTCTCGAAAACTATGCATCTCCTGGAGCCTTGATGCTGGGCACAGGTAATTTAATTTCAACAATAAAGGCTAATAGTTAGATTCCCATACTCCTAATGCGGGTAACTACCTTTTTTTGGGGTTCTCTAAGAGATTTTAGGGGGTCTAGGGTTATTGGCTATAGGTGTTGGTGGTGCTGATGCAGTAGATGCCATGGCTGATCTTCCTTGGGAATTGCAGTGCCCTAAGGTTCTCGGGGTAAAGGTAATTGGCAAACTTCAGGGATGGGCGTCTCCAAAGGATGTGATTTTACATATTGCAGGGTTACTTAGCGTCAGGGTAATTCCATAAGCTTAAAGGGTCTAATTCAAATAGGGTGGTACTGGACATATCCTTGAATACTTTGGGCCTGGTGTCGAGACTTTATCTTGCACCGGCATGGCTACGATCTGTAACATGGGTGCCGAGGTAATAAAGGGTGTTTTAAAGCGCTAAAGATCAGGTTGGTGCCACAACGTCGGTATTTCCTTTCACTCAAGCTATGGGGCGCTACCTCGAGGCGACTGGCCGAGGAGCTCTAGCAAAGGTATGCGGCAGAATAGCTCCAAGCTATTTGAGTGCAGATCCCGCTTGCCACTACGATCAGGTTTTGGAAGTTGATCTCAGCAAATTAGAACCCCACATCAATGGTCCATTTACACCAGACTTGGCAACTCCCCTTTCAAAGTTTGCGGCATCAGTACGCGAAAACAAATGGGCTGAAAAAATCAGTGTTGGCCTGATTGGGTCCTGCACCAACTCTAGCTACCAGGATATGTCACGCGCAGCTTCAGTTGCACAGCAAGCGCTTGACAAAGATATTCGCCTCCCCTCCCATACGCAATTCCTAATCACCCCAGGCTCCGAACAGATTCGCGCAACCATTGTCCGCGATGGCCAAGCTGACACGCTTGCCAAGCTAGGCGGGAAAGTGTTAGCCAACGCCTGTGGCCCGTGCATTGGTCAGTGGAAGCGCAATGATATCCCTCCTGGCACTCCAAACTCTATTCTGTCCTCGTTTAACCGTAACTTCAGGGCCCGCAACGACGGATCAGCCGCAACTCTCAACTTCCTTGCCTCTCCAGAAATTGTCACTGCTCTTTCGCTAGCGGGGCGACTCACGTTCAACCCTGCCACTGATCTCCTCCCCAACACTTCCGGGGACAATGTTCGTTTAGACCCCCCTCCTGCCTGTGCAGACCTTCCATCATCTGGATTCACTCCAGGGGATGTCCAGTACCGCCCCGAGCCAGCATCTCCTGATGCCTCAACTCTAATCACTGTCGATCCAAAATCCGACCGACTTCAGCTACTTGACCCTTTCTCCGCCTGGGACGGTCAAGAGTTCAAAGAATTGCGAGTTCTTGTAAAAGTCCAAGGGAAATGTACCACTGACCATATCTCGGCTGCAGGCAAGTGGCTCAAGTACAAAGGACATCTCGAAAACCTTGCCAACAACACGCTCATCGGGGCTCTTTCGGCTGGAACAGGCAAAGTAAACTGCATCATGAACCACCTCACCAATGAGCTCGGATCTATCCCTGATACTGCTAGGCATTACCAAAAAAACAATGTGCAGTGGGCCATTGTGACTGATTTCAACTATGGAGAAGGTTCTGCTCGTGAACATGCCGCCATGCAGCCTCGGTACCTTGGCTGCAGACTTATCATTGCTCGTTCCTTTGCCCGCATCCACGAGACTAACCTTAAAAAGCAGGGTGTTTTGGCTTTAACATTTACTGATCCAGAAGACTACCACAAGCTCCAAGAAGGCGATAGTATAACCACAATAGATCTCACCCAATTGGCTCCAGGAAAGCCACTCAGAATCAGCATCTCCCGCCCCAATGAAACATTTGAGCTCTCCCTCAAGCACACATTGTCTCCTGCCCAAATATCATGGTTCAAGGCTGGTTCTGCTCTAAATGCATCAGCACAAACCAGCCGCGTGTAAACTCCCTTAAACAATGTCCCCTGTATTTTTGGTATGTGTACAAAAATTATTAAGCCAAACATTTGCCGATAAGGTGCTTTCTAAAAAGTACAATTTTTTTAAATTGGCATTATTTCACAGCACATGCTTAAGCAAGTCACGAGTAACATTTTATTCTCGTTGATTTAATAAACAATTTAAAAAACTGCAAATTTATATGTTCCCTTTATCAGATGGCTAACCAACCTCTTTTAAAAACATACAGTAGTTTTCAAGCCTGTTGAGATAAACGTATATTAGTGAGTTTAGAGCATATAGGTTCAGTCACAAAACGAATTTCAACTCGATAGATCTAAATAGAAGATAATTCCATGGAAAATGAGCGCTATTTGGCAAACATGTCCAGTCATACAGCGACCTACTCAAACTGGGGACAAATGCTTAATGATTCAACAACGAGTGTACCAAACACTAGAACACATGAGTTTCAGCCACAGAACACATCTACTATGTTTTTGGTGAACACATGGAACTCAGTCACAAAAGTTACAAACTCGGTCCAACAACAAGCCTCAATAGCAAGTGAAACAGACAACGCAAATATCAAATACCAAAACACATGAATGAATCTATAATACTGTTACCTGATCATCCCCATTAAGAATGCAATCTAGAATACAAAAAGGAAATAAATATTCTGGGCGTCTGTTTTAGGATTAGAATCAATAAAAATATCAAATTTATCCAAACTCATGATCAACAGTGCACATTTACCGCCAAAATAACCAACATAGAAATCTAAAAATCTAATTCAAAATAAACGGTAGCGACTACCAGCTTTCATGCTACTATATGTGGAGAGATAAAAATCAAAATAAATAAGTTCTATAGACAAGCTGTTCTAATTTTATTTCGCTTTTATACCAAAATGGAAGCTTCACAACAACAGAGTGACAACAGACCCATTGTGTGCCGCGGTTGCCCCCACGGGTCAAAGAATAGACTTAGTACAACAGAAGTGCCTACTCAGGAGGGAGGTGGGAGAGGAGAGATCAATAGTGACACTGCACTGAAACAGCCAGTTCAAGGAGCACAAGCTGTTAGGGGGCAGAGCATCACCCCCAGGTCCAGAAGCTGACCCAAAAATTCACCAAGGTTATCACCACCAAAACAGAAAATGATGTCACCACTGAGAGTGTGTCCTTGGTTTATAACCCCATATATCACTGTGATGATGTTTCAGCAACCCTTCTGGAGAAGTTTAAGCCATTCCTTGACACCATGTATGAGCCCTACCTCAGTGATGCCAAAGAGGGAAACAGGGACGAGCTGCCCCAGTATTTCCAAACAACTAAAGGGCAGAAGATGCTAAAGAAGGTTGCTGCATTCTACAGCCAAGTGCCTATTCCCTGTGTTGTGCCCAATCCTGTTAAGTTGCTTCCCAATGCCAGAAAGGCCAAGTACCACATCATCCCTGACACCACCCAGGAGACCTTCATGAGGCTCATGAAGGAGAGACCAGACTACAAGAAGGCCACAGCCATAGTCAGGATCTCAGAAAAATCTGCCCACAGGCCCTGAAAACCCTATCTGAAAACAGGTACTGTTCTCCTTTCAGAGAAATCCAAGTGCAAACCAGTTCTATGGGTTAAGTAACACCTGTGGGCCATCCGGCAGCAGATTGAGCAGAGCTGCCATCTTGAACCAGAAAATAAACAGTCAAAGTTTGAGTCCACTTTTGGAATCCAGGCTTTGGTTTCCACATGCTACCCCGCACCCAAGAGCTTACAGTTCTCCTGGAAAAAGCTCAGAGTACCTCTGTAAAATTGGAATAGCCCATACAATGTCAAGTACTGCCAGAAATACACCAAGGCAGGTACTGCTCTCAAGGAAAAGGGCTCAGTGAAGCTCTTTTACATCAACAAGTCCTCCTTTGCGTCCTCCATGAGAAACAAGTATGGGTATGTCCCAAAAGGTGAAAAGAACGGTATGGTCAGGCATGGAGCTGTCCGGTCTTTTGCCTACTGTAATACCCAGACATTGTAGGAACTACTTGAAGAAGGTATGGCAGAAGGTTGGAGAACCGGGAGCCAGTCAAAGCGGTGACAATTGGGTAGGTGGTCATCAACCACCGGAAGACTTTGGCGTGGATGTTGTATCTCCTGAAGCTCCCTGCAAAGTAGGTCAGCACGTAGTACATGGAGGTATACACCACAATGGACAGGGTGGAGTGTG
Organism: Entomophthora muscae; assembly: GCA_014839935.2. Lineage (NCBI taxonomy): Eukaryota > Fungi > Entomophthoromycota > Entomophthoromycetes > Entomophthorales > Entomophthoraceae > Entomophthora > Entomophthora muscae. The sequence continues at coordinate 109,436 of QTSX02006463.1, read as the reverse complement.
GAGATACCAGGTGAGGCCAGGAACCAGTGTTGGAAGAGTTGAGCTGTCCAGGATCATAGTGGCAGTCATGACCTAACACTTCTGGTGAATGGCCAAAGAACTCTGGTCCCTGTTGATATCCTCCAATCCCAAGGCAAGCTGTGAGCACAGCTGTGAAGATGAGGTGATTCATCTCCCTTAGATTGGAGGTGGTTGGCTGGGGAAAACTAACTAAAGTTGACTTAAAGGTGTTAAGTAGGATTAGCTTTATTGAGGGTATTAAACTCAATAATAGAACAAGCTATTACTGAGGAGGGATCCTTTATTTATAGTGCTCCCCTCTGTGAAAAGATTTGCAAATGGGAGTGGAGAGCAGGAGATGAGGGATCCCAAAATCTTAGAAGATAGGAATGGCAATTGGTTTTTGGGAAGATGGCCAAACTCTTGTTCTTCTGTTATCTGTTGTGTGTTTGGTCATTTTTGACTGGGGCCAATGATCTCTTCTGGACATGGGATCAGGTGGTGGCAACAACTCATGGAACTTCCAAGATCTATTTTTGTCTTGGAAGGCATAGTTTGGTTGAAATTTGGACCCAAACATGTGACCTGGGGCTCAGGATCCCATTGGTTGTGGTTAGGATTGCTGCTCACATTTAAAACTTGAGTTTGTCCCTCTTCTGATGGGCAGAGGTTGCTCTCTAATTTTTGCCCTTCTAACAGGGAATTGTCTGATTGGCTGCATTAGGTGGGGGCCTCTTATTGGCTGGGGAGTGGGGACTGGGCCCCAGGGGGCAAGTGGGTGGACAGGAGGCTGGCAGGAGGCCCACTGGCGGCTGGCTGGGTGCTGAGGGGCTGGCAGGGGGTGCTGGCGGGCGCCTGCTCAGATGATAAATTGATCTGGCGTTGATCAAGTTATGTTCTGTTTTGTCTTTTTTATTTTTCACAATTAAAGGGGGAAATCCTGATTAAAATGTGCATTTTTGACAGGAAAATCCTCTATTTTTCCCCAGAGTTGCACTCCAATAACAATATGGTTTATGTCAGGAATATTCCTGACACTACTCAATAGTAGCCCTTCTTGGTCCCCTCAGCATTGAGCTCTATCAAATAATCAAGGGTTCCCACAATAGTGTGACCTTTCTGGAATTTCTCCAATTGGTTTGGGAGCACATGCGGCGCACAAACCTGGGCTTCACTAATCTCATTGTGTTGGACAAGGTTGGACTCCACAAGGTGGCAGATATTCTCAATGAATTCCAGGTGATTGACCTGGTGCTAAATTGTCTCCCAATGATTGGGAAATCAAAAATTGCATTTTCTCTTCCTCCCTGCTTATTTGCCATTCCTAAATCCCATCAAGGAAGTCTTTGGGTGGCTCAAGAAAGTTGTCAAGCAAGGAACCCCAACTGGGACCAAGGACCTCTTTAATTTGCTGCAGGCCGGGATCCACACCCTCTCAGCTGAGACTGTGACCAAATTCTATGGCCACACTGATTTGTTCATCCCTGGGTGCCTAGCCAAACAGCCAATCAATTAAAGGCTTAGTGTGTCCAATTTTTTCATATTCTCTTATTTACTATTCAAGATTTATTAATTATCATTTTATATTTAGATGATTCCATGCCCGCAATCACATTCAGCAGGACCATCAATGAAGGTTAGTAATTTATTTATAATCATTTTTTTATTGTGTCATCTAAGGGTATTCCAAACGCTTGATTCTGGATTACACAAGCGCATTAATATCACTTTTGGAAAATAAATATAATAATCAAAAAAAGTTAATTGTAATGTGTACAAATCAGAAGTAGATTTTATGGAAATATATTATTATGCTTTTATTAAGACCTTCTCTGGGATATATTCTGCAAATCTCTTTGCTAAAATAAGAATTAGAGAATTTTATTATAATAAAAATAATATAATTGCAATTTAATTATTTGAAAGAGAGAATTTGTTAAGAGCGCCTGTAGTGAGTTCTTCTGTATGTACCCACCCCGCAAAGGAGGTGACGCACAACCTCCACCGCCACACCGTGGACAGTGGATACACCCTTATTAAAAAACTCCCACCTGCTGGTGAATGGGAGTAGGTTCAGGTGCAAATGGAGGAGCAGCTTTCCAGGCAGGGCTGCAAGCCCGTAGATACCGGCCAGGACCAGGGCGTCCTGGATGACGTGATCCACCGAGTCAAACCCGGGGGGGGGACCTTCTTCCCGTCCAGGGAGAGCCTGGCCTGGTCAATTCCTAGAAGGACCCCATCAAGATCCTCCACGCTGACGCTCATTCCAAAGTAGAAGAGATACCCAAGGTAAACCACCAGATGAAGCCTTTGCCCAGCAAAGGCTTCTGTAAACTCGCATAATTTATTGAAAACCACACTGATCTTCTTATCATACTTGGTCTTTGCAAAGGTCAGCTCCATAGCTGCAGGGACCCCCGTCTTGTCAACACTCCAGGCCAACCCAAAGTTTAAAAAGAAGATTTTTGTCTTCTTGACGGCTGTTGCATCTGCAACAGCCAATTTTCCCACCGCACGCCCAAAGATGTCCAGCAGGTAAGAAATCCTGTACTCCAAGGGGTAGAAAATGAGCAGCTGCATGGGTCTGGCCCATCTCTGGTATATTCTTGAATGGGAGCGTTGCCAGGATGTCCCAAACAAGCTCAATGGAGTTTACACAGTAAACTCCACTGAGGATATACAGGGTCCAGTTGGGCACCCTGTAGGCAGTAACTGCCCACTTGGATGCCCCCTCCCCATGGGTCAGCCCAGCCAATGCCTCCTGCAACATTGGAAAGGACCTGTGGATGCAATCCTCCAGCTCCCGCAAGCCAGGGAGGGACAGATACAGCTGCTTGGCCACATGAGTGGTGTAGTTGGCGTAGAATGTGGCAGGGAAAAAGGGGACCAGGACTTGGCAGAGTTCACTGTCTATGTTCTCTAAAAAACAGGTAAGTATTTACAAATTTTTATTAATTTTATTTTTTTATGTTACCTTCATGTGTTTCTTCCTTGCCAGTTGCTTCAGCAGGCTTGGCCATTCTTGGCGCAAGCAGTTGTGCGGGCAATTCTTTATCCTCTGCTCTGGCACGCTTGGCAGGTTTGAGATGTTCATACATCTCCGGGTTGTCAACCCAGACAGACAGTGCAGAAAGATTGTATGCCTTAAATTGCAGGCCCTTGACCACTGTCTTCTGGATGTTGAGAAGACGCTCAATGGTCTTCTCAGGGGTGTCTGGCATTTTTGTCATTAGGGCCTTTGCAGACACCTTGTCTATTTTGTCTCTGTCAAGGACAGCATACTTCCCTTTGGCTTTGACCTTGCAGTCAATGTCTTTGATTTTGGCAATTGCCAAGTTGAGATCCTTCAAAAGCTTCTCCAATTCTCTCATTGATTTTTTACTAACCTTTTCATATGTTTTTATAGCTTTTGCCCCAATAAATTCTGTATTATTTTGATACTGTTGCCTCTTTGTTTATTCCTTTTTGTTTTCCCATTTACTACATTATCCCATCTTTTTACCCATTTTTTATATGTTTTATGCTCATCTCAATATGTGTTGTTTTCTTTGTGTTGGCATTGTTTCCTTGATTATCATATTATTTTTGGCGCTTTGCACAGCCCCTTGCAAAAATATTAACAACAATTTGGTGATCAGCTAAATTTGAATTAGAAAATTAAGTGTTAACTGTTTTTAGATAAAGTTTTTACTGATCCAAATTCAAAACCTTAATGATAAACTTTAAGCCAATCAGGAGCCAAGTGATAAAGTGATTGTTGTGACATAAAGGATCATTTATTAATTATTTGGTGTATGTGCGCTAATTAATATGCTTGGCTGGATGTTTTGCCATTGTATGCCATTGCCACTGTGGCATACAATGGCAAAACATCCAGCCAAGCATATTAATTAGCGCACATACACCAAAGAATTATTGAATGACCCTTTATGGCACAACAATCACTTTATCACTTGGCTCCTGATTGGCTTAAAGTTTATCATTAAGGTTTTGAATTTGGATCAGTAAAAACTTTATCTAAAAACAGTTAACACTATAATTTTCTAATTCAAATTTAGCTGATCACCAATGTGTTGTTAATATTTTCACAAGGGGTGTGTTTAAGTGCTAAAAATAATATGGTAATCAAGGAAACAATGCCAACACAAAGCAAACAACACATATTGAGATGAGCATAAAACATATAAAAAATGGGTAAAAAGATGGGATAATGTAGTAAATGGGAAAAAAAAGGAATAAACAAAGAGACAACAGTATCAAAATAATACAGAATTTATTGGGGCAAAAGCTATAAAAACATAAGAAAAGGTTAGTAAAAAATCAATGAGAGAATTGGAGAAGCTTTTGAAGGATCTCAACTTGGCAATTGCCAAAATCAAAGACATTGACTGCAAAGTCAAAGCCAAAGTTAAGTCCACTGTCCTCACTGGGGACAAAATTGACAAGGTGTCCACAAAGGCACTAATGACAAAAATGCCAGACACCCCAGAGAAGACCATCAAGCGTCTTCTCAACATCCAGAAGACAGTGGTCAAGGGCCCCCAGTTTAAGGTGTACAATTTTTCTGCACTGTCTGTTTGGGTTGACGACCTGGAGATGTATGAACATCTGAAACCTGCGTGCGTGCCAGAGCAGAGGATACTGAATTGCCAGCGCAATTGCTTGCACCAAGAATGGCCAAGCCTGCTGAAGCAACCGGCAAGGAAGAAACACATGAAGGTAACATAAAAAAATAAAATTAATAAAAATTTGTAAATACTTACCTGTTTTTTAGAAAATAATGATGGTGAACTCCGCCGGGTCCTGGTCCCTTATGTAACAGCCACATTCTATGCAAACTTTGCCAGCTATGTGGCTAGGCAGCTGTTTCTATCCCTTCTGTCTTTCAGGAGCTGGAGGACTGTATCTAAGGGTCCTTCCCAATGTCAAGGGAGGCATTGGCTGGGCTTTTGCATACTTAGAGGGTATTTTAGTTGGCTGTTATTGCCTACAAAGATGCCCAACTGGTCCACCTGGACCTGGTATCTCTCAGTGGACTTTACTGTGTAAACTTCATTGAGCTTGTTTGGGACATCCTGGAGACGCTCCCATTCAAGAACATACCAGAGATGGGCCGGGCCAATGTGGCTGCTTGCTTCTGCTTCCCGGTGGAGCACACACTCTCCTACCTGCTGGAGAACTTCAGGTTCATGGTAGGAAAATTGGCTGTTGCAGATGCAACAGCTGCAAAGAAGACCAAAATTCTTCTGGCAGACTTTGGGCTGGCCTGGAGTACCAACAAGATGGGGCTCCCTGCAGCCATGAAGCTTCTCTTTGCAAAGACCAGGCACAACAAGAAGTTCAGCGCAGTCTATAATAAATTGTGTGAGTTCACGGAAGCCTTTGCTGGGAAAAGGCTTCATCTGGTTGTTTACCTGGGGTTCCTATTCTACTTTGGGATGGGCGCGTCTGTAGAGGACCTGAAAAGGGTCCTTCTGGGAATTGAGAAGGCCCATCTTGCACTCAATGGGAAGAAGGTCCCTACTGGATATGACTCAGTGGACCATGTAATCCAAGACGCCCTGGTCCTGGCAGGGATTTACGGGTTTGCAGCCCCGCCCAAAAAACTGCTCCTCAGTTTGCACCTTACCCTACTCCCCTTCACCAGCAGGTGGGAGTTTTTTAATAAGGGTGTATCCACTGTTCACAGTATGGCGGTGGAGGTTGTGCGCCACCTCCATCACGGGGTGGGTACATACCAAAGAACACACTACAGGCGCACACAATAAAAATATGATTCCAATAAATTTTATTACAATTTATATTATTTTTATTATAATAAATTTTTATTTCAACAAACCAGTTTTGCAAAATATATTGCAGAAACAGTTTTCATAAAAGCATAAAATTATACGTTAATAAAATAAATTCTAACTTGTACATTTTATGTTTAATTTTTTTAAAACCATTTTTATATTTATTTGACCAAAGTGATTTAAATATTTTTGCGTAATCCAGTATTGAGCGTTTGGGATTGCCTCAGATGGCATAATGAAAAATGATTATAAATAAATAAATTACTAACCTTCATTGATGGTTCTGCTGAATGTGATTGTGGGTGTGAAAACATCTAAATATAAAATGATAATTAATAAATCTTGAATAGTAAATAAGAGAATATAAAAAAATTGGACACACTAAGCCTTTAATTGATTGGCTTTTTGGCTAGGCACGCGGGGATGAACAAATCAGTGTGGCCATAGAATTTGGCCACAGTCTCAGCTGGGATGGTATGGATCCCAGCCTGCAGCAAATTAAAGAGGTCCTTGGTCCGAGTTGGGGTCCCTTGCTTGACAACTTTCTTGAGCCACCCAAAGACTTCCTTGATGGGATTTAGGAATGGCAAATAAGCAGGGAGGAAGAGAAGGCACATATTTGCCGTGGCCAATTGCTGGGGGCCCATAGCAATGCTGGTGTCAATTGATGGAAATTCTTCAAGAATGTTAGCCACTTTGCGGAGACCAACATTGTCCAACACAATGACATTGGTGGAGCTAGGGCTTGTGCGCCTCAGGTGCTCCTGGACCAATTAGAGAAATGATAGAAAGGTCCTGCTGTTATGAAAACCCAATATCATTTGGTAGAGCTCAACCCCCTTTGGACTGAGGAGAGCCACCATCAAGTAGGCTGTGGCGCAGACTGCAGCACGCCAAGCCATCATGTCATTGGAGCCTTTGGGGACATAGGCATACCCATTGCACATTGACAAGGCAAATGCCAATTTGTCAATATAATAAAATTTGACTGTCCCCTTGGCTTTGAGGGCAGTGTACGTCTCTGTGTAGTTTTTCCGGACGTCAATGTTGGCTGGGCTGTTTCTGTTGTAGGGGGATACCCCAAGCTTTTTCCAAGAAAATTGCCTTCCCTTCACCAGATGGTAGTAAAAGGAAATCAAGGCCTTAATCCCAAAAGTAGATTTACCATGTCCTGTATATTTGCCAGTTCAAGATGGCAGTCCCGGGTGATCCACTGGCGGATTTCCCATTTGTGCTCCTTGGTGAGCATGGTAGAAGCACGCAAGGATTTCTCTGCGGCAAGGACACGACCAGTATTGATTAATTTTTGGAAGGTCTTGCTGGCGTACTTGAGATCCACCCCAACAAGGGCCGCAGCCGCCTTGTAATCACCTGATTCCTGCATTAGCTTAAGCAGGATGATGCGTTTGATGCCAGGGATGCGCTTCTGGGCGGGCTTTTTAGCCGTGGGGATTGACTTGTTGGCATTGGGCACAACACAGGGAATAGGTACCTTGGTATAGAAGGCTGCAACCTTTTTTAACACCAGCTGTCCCTAATTGGTTTGATAGAACTCAGGCTCCTTGTCATCCTCCTGATTGCCATCACTGACGTACAGCTTGTAGCTAGTATCAAGTACAGGCTTCACCTTCTCCAGCATGGCTGGCGGGACCAACTCTTGCCAGTACATAATGTCAAACACATACAACGTAAGTTCTACCTCCTTGTTTATAACTTTCTTTGTAGTGGTGACCTTGGTTGGCTTCTGGGTCAGCTTGGGGACCTGAGGGTTTATGCTCCGCACCCTAGCAGCTTGTGCTCCTTGAACCAGCTGTGTCAGTGCAGCGTCACTATGGAACTCTCCTCTCCCGTCTCCTCCTTGAGTAGGCACTTGGGTTGCACTAGCTTGTATTCTTTGACCCGCAGGGGCAACCGCAACTGCGGCACACAATAGGTGTATTGGTACTCTGTTGTTGTGTTCCTTCCATTTTACAATTTAATAAAATATTAAATAAAACTCAATTAAGTTACTCCATAATTTTAATTTTTGCTTTTATCTGAATATGAATATTTAATTAAAGTTTTCCCCACCCAATATCCCAATTGTAGATTTTTATTTCTTAATTAGTTGTTTTTGGTTTTACAACACCCATTTTAGAATACTCAAAAAAAATCCACCCATTTTCCTAGATTTTACTGCCAAATTCAAACACCCAACATAATATTTTTAAAATTTATGTTTCAGATCTTGTGTCTAATTTTAGATACCTTGGTATCATTCATGATTACAATCCATTGCACACATTGTGTGAGTGATTTTGTTTACATAGTGAGTTGCTATTGTGTTTTGTTTTTGGTTTGCGTTTTGACACACCTTGCTTGGGTGTATTTTGTCACCAATTCAAATAGTAAACATATGGGTCATTATTTTAGGGATTAGGTCATTTTCTAATGCACATGCTGCTCAAGTCGCAGCATAACACAGTTCAATTTTGAAAAAGTAACTAATTACACAATTTATATTTAAAACATTAATAACTCAATGAAAAATTAATATTTTTTCACACTGTAAACTATCAAAATGAAGCTAAGAATCTTATCTTTCTATTGGTGTATAAATTTTAATATGTATACTATGCTTAATATTAAAGAGAAAGTAATTTAAAAGAGCATAATCCAGATTTTATTATATGATTATATCTAATGACATAAAGTAGATCACTTCAAAGCTAATAAATACTCTTTTTCAATACACAACAGATGTTTTTATTTGACAAAATTAAAGATAAGATTGAGAGCTTTATTTTCGCATTTTATTTTATTTAAAAAGCTCAATTCTCTAGGATTTTATGATAGTTTGAAGTTAGGATGTTTTTATCACTGTTTAGATTGATTTTAAGGTTCAAGTGAGCTTTGAACCTCAAATTAAGCATTCTTTAAATGGAATCCTTTAATATTTTATCATTTTAAAAATATGCGGAAGAGTTACAATTAACTGAATACATCATTTTAATTGATTTGCATTGATTACAAAGAGGATATAATGTAATAATAATGCTTAGCTGCTTCACATATATCACTTGTGCATGAAAACTGGGTATTTAATTAATTTCTGCAAACATAAATTCAAGTTCAAACTATAATAAAAGCTATCACACCATTTCTTTCAGAATGGTGTCATTTAGCTTGTTATATAAGAGCTAAAGCACCACAAAGCTTCTAATCCAAAAGACCCCATTCAAAGACCACATTCTGATCATAACTACTCCATCATTAAGGCACACATTAGAGATCTGACCTAATTACAGATTCAAAATACTACCATGTCCTCAGTTAAATTTACTTCTTCCATGCTACCCTTTTTTTCCTTGGGAGCTTCAACAAAAAGAGAGAGAATTGCAATTTTAAAAAAGGCATTCCTCTTTATTACTGGTGATGATCTTGATAATTTCATCAAGCACTTCCTTACTCAAACTGAATTTGGGAAAGCTCAGTTCCTGCCAACTATTCAAAATCAAAAAGGCAATGAGTTCATTGAAAACTTAAAGGATCTCATGAAATCTTCTCCCCAAAAACATCTCCCAGCCTTGCAATCTCTGGTTACTTCCAGTTACTCTTTAAAAGAGCTTAATGATATGGGGTTTAATATAACCAAAAGTGAGTTTGAATACTCAAGAAAAATAAATAAAAATAAAAATGTAAGCTTAAACAAAAAAAGCCAAAAAAATAATAACTATTCATTAAAAAAAGAAATAACTAAAAAAATAATTAAAAAATTGCTGGAAAATTCTTTTGAAACAAGTCAGTTTACAAAAAAAGTGCCTGAAAAAATTTATAAAGATATAGAAAAAGAGATGAGCAATTACTCAACTGAAATTAAATACTCTCTACTTAAAACAAAAAAAGAAATATATGAAAATATGAAAATAAAAAATGAAATTTCAGTTTCAATTTCCACTTACTATAAATTAATCCCTAAAAATATAATAAAAAGTAAAAAACAAACCAATGTGTGCAATATTTGTAATTTAAAAAATTCACTAGAAAAAAGAAGGAAGAATGTGAAAGTAAAAACTTACCATTACCAGAATCTATAGACAATGACTTAAAGACTATTAATCAGCACCAAGACTTTTATGTTCATCAAAATTGTGAATATAAAAAAGATATTAATAAATTAGATGATGAGTCTTGTGTTGTAGTTATAGATTATAAAGAAAACTTAAAGGTTGGAGGTGGTCCAATTGAGACCAATAATTGTTTTTATTCAAAAAAACCAATCTCATTATTAGGGTTTGCATTAGTTTTTAAAGAAAACAATAAAATTAAATATGAATATCATGATTTTTTGTCCCAAATATTATCACATGATTCTTTATTTTCAGATGAATGTCTAATAAGTCTTCTTAAATTAGATAGATTTAAAAAAATAAAAAATATAAAAGTATGGACGGATAATGGAAATCATTTTAGATCATATGAATTTTTATATTACTTATTTAAAGAGGCACCTAAATATATTAAGGGTTCTATAAAATATAACCGTTTTGTTGAATGCCATGGAAAAAGCATTGTTGATGGTCACTTTGGTGTAATATCAAAAATTTTAAAGGAAAAAGAAAATGTACTTTATATTAACAATATTAATGATCTAAAAAATATTTGTGAGAAAGAAGAAAGAAGAAAATAAATATACAATTCAGCTTTAACTGGTTCAATTGTTTCCCAAAAAGCATTTTTTTATATTTATGAAAGGAAATTTAGGCCTATAAAAAGAGAGCTTGAAGTTAAAAATCTGCGTATTAATCTTTCATATTTGATGAAAGATGGGAAGTTATATACTTTACCTTTAACATTTGAAAGCTTCTCAGAATATTCTGAGATAAATTATCATTTGAAATCACGTGATGATACCAGAGAAACAAAAATATCAGAAGATGCTAGTAGTGTATTGGGGCAAGTTCATGAAGTAGGGCAGCTTACTAGAGGGTGTATTTTAAATAGAGTTATCAGTCTTTCATAATTAACAACCTTTTTTTCTGAAACAAACTAAAAATATTTATGATGAGCCAAAGATAGGGTAATAGCATTTATAGCTTTGGGGCTGCTATTACTCTCCCATGCAACTCATCATAAATATTTTTGGTTTGTAGTAGCACTTAAGATATTTTCAGTAGTACTATGAGTTGCAATTTTCAATTCTAAAATTGATGCCCTATTTTTTAAAAAAGATCATTTTAGCCCAAGATCAATTAAATATTTGGGATTGATTGTATTTTACTCTTTCTGAATAATTTGAATATGAATAATGTGATTAAGTTATAAAATAACCAATCTGGCGCCTAGGCATAACAGGAAAAATAATGTCCCATATGTACACCAAAAGTCAACTCACACACTTTTATTTTGAATAGTTTTGCTTTGTGTGTGAGCCCTTCGTTGCTGTGTTGACTCATTTCGCCCATTAACACCAATAAACCCTGTTAACAGAGTGTATATTTTAACCTGAGAGTTGGATTTCGTTTAAATCTGAGGTATTTTTGGTTGTCGCCATAGCTTTTAAAACTACTGTATAGTCTCTAGGGTGGAAATAAATTTATTCAAAGGCATTGGTCAGTCTCACTGAGGGATCTTTTATACTTGGTGCCACATGCGTAGATTTCAGAGTCCCTTTTAGGCTCAGTCTCAAGCTTGGGAACATTGTGTGAAGCAAAGGCTTCGGGGTTGGAGGGATGACTGGTGGTTTGGGAAAACGACGTGATGATGTGATCACCACCGTAGATCAAGGAGAGGGCCAGGGAGTGGTCGATGGATTTTATCTTCTGTAGAGCAGCGGGGTTGATTAAAGGAGAGATGATAGCTGGCTTAATAGCTTTTGTTCTTGAAATCGCGATGGGGTAAGCGGTTGGGGATCCTTGGGCGTCAGGAAGCTGCTTATCTTTTTATCCAGCAGGATTAATGTGTTGTTGCAACTGGAAAACATGAAGAAATGCCTTTTTGAGCTCAAATAGACTGTTGGAAGCCTGGGCTCCATCGAATGGGTGTGCTTGGATGTTTGCAAGAGTATATAGTGCAGCTAGAAAAGAGAAAAAGGCAGAAAACATGTCTGCTGGATAATTACCATTTGGAATTTATACTATGTTTTGAAACGCTTGAATGTTTTCTTTCATGAGTATGTTATTTTTTCATAATCATAAATGTGAATCACCTTTAAAAATGCCCCTCCGAGTTGTGAGTCTTCGGAAGAGAACAACCTGGGGAGAAGCACAAGAGCAACATACAATGATTGTGTCAGCTAGTTGACTTTAATAGAAATGTAGTTTAACTTTGCTAATAAAGCGGAATCTGCCACTGGCATTCGACCTGGTCAGTTTTAAGCACAAATGGAGGCACAGCTGTTCCGATACAGAGATGGAATTGTTCCAAAAAGGAAGGGCATTTAAACATGATTCTTTTGTGTGGTTTATAAATTTACCCACTTCCCTAATCTAAACATACTGAGCTCAAAAAATCTTCTCGGAAGCGCTAGCCCCGCCAATAATCATCCAAGTATCTATCGGATTCATGTTAGCACAGAAAGGACACATTCAATTAAACTAGTTGACATATAACTCGGAAGTGAACTTAAGCTGAAATGCCTTCGCAAAACAACTTAAATAAATGATCTAGATAAAAATAATTTCAGCTTTAAAAAGCAAATTATTTAAAAAGAGTAGCTGCAAAATCCAATTTGAATAGACTTTTAAACGTAGGTTAATCCTGGAGATTGCTCTAGTGAAAACAATTTTAAATATCCTATTTTAGTCTAATTTCAATCCCTTTTTAGTGTTTTTAGCGATTTATTATATTAATGGTATTTTATTTTTATTTACATTTAAAGATGCTAATTGAAGAGATTTGTTTGTTATTTATTGTTGACCGAAGGCGTTTTAAAATACAATATAATTCTTGATTAGGGTAGGGACAGGAACAGCAATTGTGTGAACACAGAGTCACAGACCTGTTTTTTTGTATGTTTTGGATTGGGTCACAAAACAATCTGGATGGATTTGTGCTACAACTTTTGGAGTAGGTCACAAAACATAAAAGGAAGGCAGTTTAAATATGAAACAGATTATTTCATTTTGTGCCAGCCACAGGATGCAAAATTAGAGCAAGTTTAGTTGCCAGATTGTCATAAATGTGCTGTTTTTAGCAGAGTTACAAGGGGAAAAATATTTAGAAACTAGATCATAATCTTTATTGGGAGATAGTATTATATAGTTCATGTGAATCAAGGATAATAGGAACAAGATTGGTGATCACGCGGCTGGATGGAAGAAGGGGGTGGCTTGATCCTGGTAATGAGTCAAGCGCTAAATCAAGGTATCCACGGTAAAGGATCAACATCTGTTCATGTTGTTGGATTTGGTAATTCAAGTTGACTTCCTAGTCTGGCTTTGGGTAACCGGATAATTGGATTGTGGGTCACAAATCTGTTTGGTTGGGACCTTGCTGGCGGGTCAAGCCTGCGGTTTTGACACCCCCCAGCTGAAGGTTGGCCTCCTCTGGGGGCAGGTTGTCAGGGGCCCGGGCGCCGTATTGAACCAGTTGTTGTTTGGTGGCAGGCAGGGTGGTTTCTGTCTTGATTTGCAGGGTTGTAGGCAATCATGGTGTAGGGTCTTGTCTTGCTTATGTTTTCCAAGCCCTTGCACAAGGTAAGTGTTATTGTTGTTTACCTTTGGAATGATTGCTGGCCCTACTTTTTCAGGTTGCAACTTGCTCTTGTCAGCGTTCATGACCCATACTTTGTCCCCAACTTCATGTCTATTGCGGATGGGGACAAATGTCTTTTATAGGCGTTCTTTTTCTTTGGCTGTTTGCTCACTGTTAGCCTCTATTACTTGAGGATCTGAGTGAGGGGGGACTTGACTTGGAATTTCCTGTTCAGGTCCTGTTAAATGCTTGAATGATATTTGGCTGTGTGCTGTATACCAGTTCAAACTGGCTTTTTCTGGTGGATCTGTTCACTTGGGTTTGGCACACAAGTAATGCAGTTGGTAGCTGCTTATACCTGTCTTCAGGTCTCCCGGTGGTGAGTTTGGCTAGGGCTTGCAAGAGGCTACCATTAAGTTGCTCTACGCGTCCATTGGCCTATGGGTGGTATGGTGTTGTGACGGTGTGTTTGACCCCCTTATTGGTGAGGTATACATTGGTTTCTTTAGAGGTCAACTCTTTGCCTCCATTGGTTATCGGGAGTTCTGGCTTTCCAAACTTGCAGATTATTTCCTTGCCAATAAATTGTCAAATGTCATTGCTGGTGTGTGCCTTCACCGCTTGGGCTACTGGCCACCTTGTTGCAAAGTCAATGGCAATGCTTATGTACTTTTTGTTGTTGTGCTTTCATGTCATGGGGCCAACTATGTTGAGAGCCCATAATTTGAACAGTAGTTGGTTACAAATGGGAAGTACAGACTTTGGCGGGGTTTTGCTTTTAGCAAACTTTTTGCATACCTTGCACTGGTCTAGGACTTCCTGGACATTGTTGTATAAGGTTGGCCACCAGGCTTTATGCTTTAGGAACTTATATAGATTTTGGCTCTTAGTATGTCCAAGATCTCTGTGGTAGCAAAGAATGGTGTCGCCTTGCTGATGTGTGGGGATGTAGGAAATGGTTGTGCCATCCGTCATCTTTCTGTGAAGGGTCCCGTATACGTCAGCAAAGAGGTGTTCATGTTTAATGACCAATTCTTTGATGATGACAGTTGTGCCCACGGGGGATCCTTTGTCTTTTGTACATAGCACTAAGAGAGGCCAGTCTGGGTTGAGCCCATTCTCTCCTATTGAAGCACAGACATACAGCCGGGACAGGGTGTCTGCCATGGCAAGCTCGGCCCCAGGCTTATACTGGATGAGCATGTTAAACCTCTCCAATATTTCCATCCACCGCGCTTGGCGGTGTGACAGATTTGCTTGAGTCTTGAAATAGATGAGTGACTTGTGATTAGTTAGTGCTGTGAATTCTTCTTGTTGTTCTAGGTAACAGCGCCATTTGACTAGGCAGTGTATGATGGCCAGAAGTTCCTTGTTGTGGCTAGGGTATTGGCACTTGTCATCTGTCAGTTTGCGCAATTTGTAGGCTACGGGCAGGAAGTCACCATCACTATTCTTAATTTGTAGTACTCCCCCAATGTATGCATCTGAGGCGTCAGTTTCCATCTGGTATTCCCCATCTTGTTTGGGATATTGTAAGATGGGGGCTGTCGTGAGCTTTTCTTTAAGGCATCTAAAACAGAGATCACGTTGGAGGGTCCATACAAACTTAGACTTGGCGCCTGTTATGGTGGACAAGGGGGAAGTCAAGACACCACAGTTGGGTATGAAGTGTCGTACATAGACCATCATTCCCAAGAAGGTGCATAGTTCTGACTTGTCCTTGGGAGGTGGCATTTTGCAGATGGCTGTATCTTTTGACTGTCGGGTTTGATGCTGTCTTTTGAGACTATGTGTCCCAAGAAGGGTAGTTGCTCCCAGAAAAAATGGCATTTGGAGGGCTTGGTCAACAGTTTGTGTTGTGTCAAGGTTGCAAAGACCTCTTCCAGGTCTTTGTGGTGTTGTTTCACCAGGGGGCTGTAGACAATAATATTATCCAAGTACACTAGGGCATGTTTGCCTAGGTGTGGTGCAAACACTTTGTTCATGAAGGTTACAAAGGTGGACAGGGCATTGGCCATTCCAAAGTTGAGTACCACGCATTTTTAGGGACTGTAATTAGTGCAGAAGGCTGTTTTGGGGATGTCTTCCTCCTTGATACAAATATGATTATAGCCTGCAGTTAGATCAATCTTGGAGAAGACAGTGGCCCCTCCCAAGGCGTCAAAGAGGCCATCAATCAGTGGCAGTGGGTAACAATTCTTAATGGTGACTTTGTTTAAGGTGCAGTAGTCTGTGACCAGGCGTAAGGTACCATCCTTTTTGGCCACAAAGAATACAGCAGCCCCAAAGGGAGACTGTGAGGGGCAAATAAGTCCTTTTTCCAATGCCTTCTTGAGATAGGTGCGTAGGGTGTTGTCCTTGTTCAGGGTCAGTCTGTAGATGGGGTGTGCCTTGGGTACAGCCCCCTTGAGTTGGATGGAGTGTTGAATGTGTTTCTCAGGGGGCAGCCCAGGTAACGCTTCCTTAAAGATTTATGGATGGCAGGCCACAATGTCACAGTCCTGAGGCGTGGAGGTATCCTGGTGGTCCTTGAAGTGTATGATCTCATACTGGCAGGAGTCCCAGTCAACTGCCTTCAAATTTTCCTTCTTGTCCAAGGTTTCAGTGATGCGTACAAAGACGTGGTCACATAGGAGTTGGTCCACGGAGTCAGGGTAGATCTGGTGGTTGACGCCTTCATGCTTGATGGTCAACACAGAGGTTGCCCAGTCCACATGGGGATTGTTTTTCCGTAACCAGTATAGTCCCAGTACAATTTCAAAATTAGGGAAGTCAATGACAGGACCTTGGATGGTGGAGTGGAGGTTCTAAAGCATGACAGAGAAGGGGGCAGTTTCCCTTGTCACAGCAATGTGGTGTTCATCAGCCAGGACCACATTTTTAATCCACAAAGGATTAGTGGCCAGCTTGAATTTATCCACAAAGCTACTGTTGACTAAGGTTCAATCTGCGCCCAAGTCCAGGAGTGCTGAGCCTGTGTAACTGCAAAAGCAAAAAGGGTAAGACATCAATTTATAGGGATGTCTGGCAATGGTGTATAGTACTGGATCCTCCGAGGACACTTGGATCATTGGGCATTGGTCTACATCCTCAGGTTGGTATTCATTGTTGGGCAAGTCAGGAGTTGCATGGGGAGAGCTTGGTTTTTTTAGTGCTCTCCCTGGGCTTTTCCCTCATCTTGGTTGCCTTGTGTGGCAGTGACACAGAAATGGGTGCAATTTGACTGGCCATTGCTTACATTTCCATGCCCATTTGAGCCTGTGGGTTTGTGATTGGTGTTATTTCTGTTGCCTCCAGGAGGTGATCAAGAAGAGCGCCCACTTGGATGGGAGTCCTTGGGCCTTTCTCATTTCCCAGTCTGTGCCTTGTGCAGAGTGTTGGATGTTTATTCCGCTTTTTCTGCTTCACAGTACAGGCTTTGCAGGTTGGTTACCTGATCCAGGTTCACATGTCTCATAATGTGCAACTTCAGGGCGTTGTAGTACATGAGGTTTGTGGTTGGTGTGTCAAAGTCCATGTCAAATGGGGCACAAAGACAGAGTTCCTTGTAGGCGCAGGTGAGTTCTTTAACAGTGCCTGTCTGGGACAGGTTCTTTACTTGGCGTATGATCATGAGCGCTGTATCTTTAAGCACAAAACTTGCCAGGAAGTCCTTCTTAAAGGTATCCCAGTTCTTGTCAGTGTGCTCTTTGTGCCACTTGTCACACCAGGTGCCAGCGTCATGGGACAGGTGAATGGAAATCTCTGTGATCCAGAATTGCTGTGGGCATTCCATCTGAGCCAGCTTGCTCTGGGCGGACTGGATCCATGCGGCGGCGTTGTTGTTGGCTCCAGCAAAGGGTTCCAAGGCGGTGCTTTGAAGCCTTTGTGCTACATAGGCAGGCATGGTGGTTTCATCAGCTGGTCACGGTATTGAGGAGGGGGCCTGGAAGAACCCTTGCACAGACATGGCGTTGAAGGCAGGTAGCGGGATTACCGTGTTTTGGTATAGGACAAAACCATCAGGTATCTCGGTACCAGGAGTATACGGAGTCCAGTTGGGTGGGAGGCCAGACATGATTCTGTTGAGGGTTTGTTGGCTGCAGAGTGTGCAGGCAACAGGAAGAATTTTTCAAGGTAAGGCAGGATGAATAACCTACCTGTGCTACCAATGTTGTAACTGTGCTGTTTTAGCAGATTTACAAGGGGGGAAATATTTAGAAGCTAGATAATAATATTTATTGCAAGATAGTGATTATATAGTCATAGTGAATCAATGGGTAACAGGAACAAGATTGGTGATCACACGGCTGGATGGAAGAAGGGGGTGGCTTGATCCTGGTAATGAGTCAAGCGCTAAATCAAGGTATCCACGGTAAAGGATCAACATCTGGGACATTATTTTTCTTGTTATGCCTAGGCGCCAGATTGGTTATTTTATAACTTAATCACATTATTCATATTCAAATTATTCAGAAAGAGTAAAATACAACCAATCCCAAATATTTAATTGATCTTGGGCTTGGGTGATTTTTTAAAAAATAATTCATTGATTTTATAATTGAAAATTGCAACTTATAGTACTACTGAAAATATCTTAAGTGCTACTACAAACCAAAAATATTTATGATGAGTTGCATGGGAGAGTAATAGCAGCCCCAAAGCTATAAATGCTATTACCCTATCTTTGGCTCATCATAAATATTCTTAGTTTGTTTCAGAAAAAAAGGTTGTTGTTTTTGAAAGACTGATAACTCTATTTAAAATACACCCTCTAGTAAGCTGCCCTACTTCATGAAATTGCCCCAATACACTACTAGCATCTTCTGATATTTTTGTTTCTCTGGTATCATCACATGATTTCAAATGATAAAATATCTCAGAATATTCTGAGAAGCTTTCAAATGTTAAAGGTGAAGTATATAACTTCCCATCTTTCATCAAATATGAAAGATTAATGCGCAGATTTTTAACTTCAAGCTCTCTTTTTATAGGCCTAAATTTCCTTTCATAAATATAAAAAAATGCTTTTTGGGAAACAATTGAACCAGTTAAAGATGAATTGTATAATTCTTTTCTTTTTTCTTCTTTCTCACAAATATTTTTTAGATCATTAATGTTGTTAATATAAAGTACATTTTCTTTTTCCTTTAAAATTTTTGATATTACACCAAAGTGACCATCAACAATGCTTTTTCCATGGCATTCAAAAAAACGGTTATATTTTATGGAACCCTTAATATATTTAGGTGCCTCTTTAAATAAGTAATATAAAAATTCATATGATCTAAAATGATTTCCATTATCTGTCCATACTTTTATATTTTTTATTTTTTTAAATCTATCTAATTTAAGAAGACTTATTAGACATTCACCTGAAAATAAAGAATCATGTGATAATATTTGAGACAAAAAATCATGATATTCATATTTAATTTTATTGTTTTCTTTAAAAACTAATGCAAACCCTAATAATGAGATTGGTTTTTTTGAATAAAAACAATTATTGGTCTCAATTGGACCACCTCCAACCTTTAAGTTTTCTTTATAATCTATAACTACAACACAAGACTCATCATCTAGTTCATTAATATCTTTTTTATATTCACAATTTTGATGAACATAAAAGTCTTGGTGCTGATTAATAGTCTTTAAGTCATTGTCTATAGATTCTGGTAATGGTAAGTTTTTACTTTCACATTCTTCCTTCTTTTTTTCTAGTGAATTTTTTAAATTACAAATATTGCACATATCGGTTTGTTTTTTACTTTTTATTATATTTTTAGGGATTAATTTATAGTAAGTGGAAATTGAAACTGAAATTTCATTTTTTATTTTCATATTTTCATATATTTCTTTTTTTGTTTTAAGTAGAGAGTATTTAATTTCAGTTGAGTAATTACTCATCTCTTTTTCTATATCTTTATAAATTTTAGGCACTTTTTTTGTAAACTGGCTTGTTTCAAAAGAATTTTCCAGCAATTTTTTAATTATTTTTTTAGTTATTTCTTTTTTTTAATGAATAGTTATTATTTTTTTGGCTTTTTTTGTTTAAGCTTACATTTTTATTTTTATTTATTTTTCTTGAGTATTCAAACTCACTTTTGGTTATATTAAACCCCATATCATTAAGCTCTTTTAAAGAGTAACTGGAAGTAACCAGAGATTGCAAGGCTGGGAGATGTTTTTGGGGAGAAGATTTCATGAGATCCTTTAAGTTTTCAATGAACTCATTGCCTTTTTGATTTTGAATAGTTGGCAGGAACTGAGCTTTCCCAAATTCAGTTTGAGTAAGGAAGTGCTTGATGAAATTATCAAGATCATCACCAGCAATAAAGAGGAATGCCTTTTTTAACATTGCAATTCTCTCTCTTTTTGTTGAAGCTCCCAAGGAAAAAAAGGGTAGCATGGAAGAAGTAAATTTAACTGAGGACATGGTAGTATTTTGAATCTGTAATTAGGTCAGATCTCTGATGTGTGCCTTAATGATGGGGTAGTTCTGATCAGAATGTGGTCTTTGAATTGGGTTATTTGGATTAGAAGCTTTGTGGTACTTTAGCTCTTATATACCAAGCTAAATGACACCATTCTGAAAGAAATGGTGTGATAGCTTTTATTATAGTTTGAACTTGAATTTATGTTTGCAGAAATTAATTAAATACCCAGTTTTCATGCACAAGTGATATATGTGAAGCAGCTAAGCATTATTATTACATCATATCCTCTTTGTAATCAATGCAAATCAATTAAAATGATGTATTCAGTTAATTGTAACTCTTCTGCATATTTTTAAATGATAAAATATTAAAGAATTCTATTTAAAGAATGCTCAATTTGAGGTTCGAAGCTCACTTGAACCTTAAAATCAATCTAAACAGTGATAAAAACATCCTAACTTCAAACTATCATAAAATCCTAGAGAATTGAGCTTTTTAAATAAAATAAAATGCGAAAATAAAGCTCTCAATCTTATCTTTAATTTCGTCAAATAAAAAACATCTGTTGTGTATTCAAAAAAGAGTATTTATTAGCTTTGAAGTGATCTACTTTATATCATTAGATATAATCATATAATAAAATATGGATTATGCTCTTTTAAATTACTTTTGCTTTAATATTGAGCATAGTATACATATTAAAATTTTTACACCAATAGAAAGATAAGATTCTTAGCTTCATTTTGATAGTTACAGTGTGAAAAAATATTAATTTTTCATTGAGTTATTAATGTTTTAAATATAAATTGTGTAATTAGTTACTTTTTCAAAATTGAACTGTGCTATGCTGCGAGTTGAGCAGCATGTGCATTAGAAAATGGCCTAATCTCTGAAATAATGACCCATCTGTTCATGTTGTTGGATTTGGTAATTCAAGTTGACTTCCTAGTCTGGCTTTGGGTGACCAGATAATTGGATTGTGGGTCACAAATCTGTTTGGTTGAGACCTTGCTGGCGGGTTGAGCCTGCGGTTTTGACAAGATCTTATTTTTTTAGCTAAAATTTATTAAAGCTTTACCTGTCATTATCTCATAATGATAGCTTTGATTGTGACACAGTTTTCTTTAGATAATTATAATGAACACCAATAAAAATATACAAAATCCATTTCAATTGAAAGGAATAGTTTGCATACCCATGATCAGACACAACTCAACACCACATGAGATTATGCTTGGCCACATCAAAATTCATGCATATTGTTTTGTGACTTTAGGAGCAGGGCAAAAAACGTGGCAGTTGAAGTTGTGACCTGTCCTTAAAAACACAAAACGAATCTGCATGAATTGTGATGTGACATGTAGGTCACAAAATGATTCTTGTCCAACTGTCTAAGCCACAAAACCAATTGTGACAGGCAAAGCTTGGTCACAAACTAACTTGTGTGATTCCGGTACCTGTGCCTACTCTATTCTGGATGCACTGGTGCCATAGAGATCAAAGTGCTGGCTGGAATGTATAGTTGCATAAAATTTATGCTAAATAGATTCATAATTTGATGTTGGCAAATATTTACTAGGTATAATGGTTTATGTTAAAGCCTCTTAATAATTGATTTTTAGCATATCAAATTTTTTTAGCTGAGATAAAAGAGTGAATATTGTAATGTCCTATACCAGAGTCCAGCTGGACTCCCACAGGGGAGGTGGGCCAATCCTGAAAGGCCATGTAGATAATTGATGCAATCCTGACAATGTAATTCATGGCAGTAGCCAGAGGATACCAACTTTCAGTATGGGGAATAATCAGGTTGATCAGCCCTAATACAGTGATGTAGACAAAACCAAACTTACTGAAGTCTTGGGCAGGAGGCATGTTGGGCAAGGGGGAGTGGAGGGGATCTTCTTCATGGTAGATGGAATTGGCACTCTTGGGTTACCAGGAGGAAGATCCAGATGGTGTGGTGAAAGAACTTTAAGTCAATGGCGCAAGGTGGCTTAACCAAAGTGACAGGAGCAGACCAGAAGGGAACATATATGCATGGTTTTATTGTGTGGTAGATTCACAAATAGATGCAAGCAGGATGATTATATTAGTGCAAAAATACATAATCTGTGCAAGAAAATAATGGTTCCTGGGCATAAAATTGTTTATTTAATATTTCAACAGTGAGAAAGGCTTCTCCTCCTCACTATTTATACTTACTGGTAAATACTTAGCCTAGTGTGCCACCAGAGGCCTGGTGGCATCATTTTCAGTGATGCTTGAAAAATGGTTTGTAAATTGCACGCTGGGACCTGGGTGGAAGGACATTGTCTGGTATATCATGAACATTGTTTTGGCTGCAGCATGCAAAAGTGCCACAGCTATTATTAGAACCTGCAAGCAATCAAGCCCCTGATTGCACAATCAAACAATCACTTTCCCAATTTACAATTTCCCAATAGCAAATGTACCCAATTTTGTGTTTAATCTCAATGCCAGAGTTTTGCGGCATGTGGGCCTTGCAAACCACAGGCCATTCACAGTCATAAAGGGGGGTTTCCCTCCAGGAAGACAGTTGGCAATGCTTCCCACGCTGTTGATTTTTATTCACCTGGCAGGCTAGCTGATTGTCTAGGGCATTCTGGGCCCTGAAAATTATAGTGCCTTATTTTTGGATAAAAATACTCAGCTTATAAATAAAAGCCTAAATGTTTAATTTTTGAAAAGCAAATAAAATTAACCAAAAGTGTACTAGTGTTTTAACTAAACTAATTATAGCTCAGTAAATGAAGTTAGAGGAATAAAAAATCCAAGAGAGAATATAAAAGGGATATTTAATATTGGTATTTATTATAATTATTGAAAATATAGGCCCAAAAATGACAAATACTATCACTGATCATTGAAGGAGCAAGCAAGCTACTTGACCAATGGAAACCAACACCCATGCTTGAACTAATAACCAGTCACACTGGATAGCAATTTGCAAATTTCAGTCCATATCAGGAGTTGACTAGACTAACCCTTTCCCTACAAGACCAAAATCACACTTCAACAACTTATTGATCCTTGATGAAGGAATTCATAATGACCCAATTGGGACAGTCAAATCCTCAGAAATACTCACTACCCAAAATCATACACCAACATAGTGAACTCCTAAAACGTTAAAAAACCCTTAGCCAATCTTGGAGTATGAACTCCCTTTAGAAAATTACTATTTTCTAAGCAGCCAGTGTGATATTGGGCTGATTAACCACAAAAGATTAGGCTAATCATCTACACAGGTCTTATCAGCTACATACATATTTTCATATTGTTCAGCCTATTAAGTATACACTGTTTAACTACCAGTTTATTATAATTGATAGGCCTATTATCAAGTGTATAGTTGTTAGTCCAAAGTGATTATCACTGTTTACATGCCAGGTAATTGATAGATGATCAATTGTGTTACAATTGCTCTATCCTATTGAATATTATATCACCTAAGCCCTATCCCCAGCCTAAGAGGTGCATATACACATATCAAACTAATGGAAGTGAAAGGCTATGGAATACCTATTTGCAACAAAATTACACAGCAGATAATTATTGGTTTAATACCAGATTGAGTCAGCTATTATACAGTGTATAATTCTTAACTCAATCTGCTGTATTAGTAAGCAGAAGGTGTATCATCCAAATTACGATCATCAATTAGATCCTAAAAGAAATGCCAACATTTCTATTCCCATGAGCAGAGAGACAAGGTTTGGAATATTCCTGAGCAATAACTGATTACCATGTAAGGCCTTAATGCCATCAGAGGCACGTAAAGATTATGCCAATTGATAATTTCCAGTGTTGCAATTGAGTTTCCCTCCCTGCCTGCCAACATATCTTACAATACACAGGGGCGCTCAAAGAGCCGCCTCAGGACGTATCTAACAGCATGGATCAATCCAATGGTAATGTCAAATTGCAGGCACTATCTCCTAATTAGGAGCGTTGTCAATTCAACTTTCTAATCCCTGCGCAAGTTATTCCATAGCCCAAACCTTATTTCAAACCTACCAACATGTCACTCCCTGTGGCCCTGTGGCTTCCCTATATGGTATATTAATTGTAGTATTCCTTAATAAACCATATCTAATTCTATTCATTCTTGTCCTTTCTATTAGACTGTTGTCTTCCCCAATCAAATACTGAACCCTCATTGGTTCAGTTGCAACACCAGTAGGCTAGCTCAAGAAGATAGTAGGCTATAGCTAGAGCTCTATGCAGTTCTTTAGAAGGCCATTAGTGATACACATGCCAAGGTCATCCAATCAGGATAGATGTAGCCAGCAAGAATAAGAAAAATTGTAAATGTGGCCACTGGGAACAGTCTGAAAAGCCAATAGCAAAAGGTTGCTACAGTACATATAGATACAGACACCTTGAAGCAAGGTAATCAAGCTCTTAGTTACCCCTGGGTAGTTTGCAGCGGCTGGCTAGATTATACTACAGCTTCAATAAATGTAATTATCCACTAAGATTTATTCTACTGTTGTCTATAGTGTCCTTTGCATAGGATAAATATAGTGCATTGGTAAGGCTAACATCTCTCTGTAGCTTTGAACACACCAGCAATAACCACAATTGTTCAACAGGTGTTGTTCAAACCAGTTGCTCACAAAGAAGGTGGCCCTGGAACTTTGCAAGGCAATTTCACTTGCCCAGAGTTTCCGGAGGTAGCCCACTTGTGTAAACTTATTTTGGGTGCTTTGAATCCAGAGATTGGTATTTTTATGTCTTAGTTCTTAGAAATGTCAATTTTATACTTATAGGAAGTATAATAAACAAAATAAAGGGGAATATTAAGAAGAGAATGATACTTTATTGGATATGAATATAGAATATTATATAGTATCATGACAAGCCACATGTTGTCCATGTACGTCATGGAGATCATGGGGCTTATCTGAGTAATGTTCCTCTTGAGTCACAAGGCTTAATCAAGTTGTGTTCCATTTAGGACCTGCATTGAGTGATCCCTGTCATGGATGGCTAACTGATAATGGTGCCACCAGTTTATTGACTGGGCAGTGAACCACTTGGTGAGCTGCTTGGTGATTTACTCGGGGTAATAATTCCCTGAGAGGGAGTAATTGAAGATGTTGCAACATCTCCCCCTGGGGTGCTGGAAGGCGGAGCCTTGGGAATCTTCTTGAGAGTATCTGGTATGTGGGCTTGGTATTGATTCAGTTTGGCATTGGGTACAAGGAGCCTTGAATTTTGTTGGGCTGCTCTTGCCTTACACAAATGGAGTTGGTTGTGATGCATATGTTTCAGTTTGGTTCAAGCTCCAATCCCTTTAATGAGGTAGGTGTTATTGGGCTTAACTTCCATGACAATTCCTGGTACGGTAACCCTGGGTCTAGTTTGTGTTGGTTGTGATTGTCAACCCAGATCTTGTCTCTGGCTTGGAACCTTTCTTGTTGCAGTGGGATTGCTTCTCGCTGAACCCTTTATTGTTCTCTCACTTCTTGGTCCTTTCTGGCTTGTAGTACTTTTGGGTCATTACTGTCTGGTATCTTCTTTGGAAGTGGCAGTTGTGGTCCCATGGTTGTACTGACAAGTGAGGGTTTCTGACCATAGACAAGTTCATAAGGGCTTTTGCCCGTATTACAGTTGACTCGTGTTCTGCAGACCATTTGGGCGGTTGGTAGCATGTCAACCCAGGCCTTTGGATTATTGGAAGATAAATTACTGAGGGCTTCCACTAGAGAGCCGTTTGGTTGTTCTAGGTGTCTATTTGCTTGTGGGTGATATGGGCTGGCTGTGACGTGTTTTATTCCATTTTTGGCAAGATAGATGTTGGTGTCAATAGCTTTGAGTTCAGTGCCTCCATCTGTGATTGAGAGGTCAGGCTTTCCAAACTTTGCTATGATCTCCTTGCCAATGAATTGTCTCACATTGTTGCCTTTGTGCTCTTTTGTGGCTTGCACTACAGGCCATCTGGTTGCATTGTTGATGGCTGTTATGATGTAATTTTTGCCTTTGCTTTCACAGGGCATAGGTGCCACGGTATCCAACAACCATACCTTGAAGGGTTGTGTGATGGATACAGGTACCACTGACTTGGATGATGCTTTGGTTTGGGTGTACTTCTCACAGACCTTGCGTTGTTCCAGTACCTCTCTGATATTATCTACCATGTTGGGCCACCAGTAGCAAGTCTTGAGATATTCATGCAAGTTTCTACTACAGGTGTGTCCCAAGTCTCTGTGATATTGGAGGAATGTGTCAATCTTTTGTGTTGACAGGACGTAGGGTACTGTGTCACCATTTGGAAGTATTTAGTGAAGGGTACCATATACGTTTTTGAACAGATGTTTGTTCTTGAGGACCTTCTCTTGGATGTCCATTGGTGTGCCAGGTGGGAACCCTTCCTGGAGATTCCCCATAATCAACATGGGCCAGTTAGGGTTGCCATCAGTGCAAAGGATGTGTTTATTGTATAGCCTTGATAGGGCGTCTGCAGTAAACATCTCTCTGCCTGGCTTGTATTCAATTTGCATGGAGTATCTCTGTGTGAGACTCATCCATTTGGCTTGTCTTCTTGACAAGTGTTGTTGTGTCTTAAAGAATATCAACAACTTGTGGCCGGTGAGTACTTTGAACGTCTGGGCTCCCTCCAGATAGCATTGCCATTTCATGAGGCAGTGTATGATGGCAACCAATTCCTTATTGTGTACAGGGTATCTTTGTTTTCCATCTGATAGCTTGCTTGATTCATATGCCACAGGGAGGAAGTCCTTTTGGGCTGTTTGGATACAGAGGACTCTTCCTATGGCATAGTCAGAGGCGTCAGTTTCTAGCTCATAGATACCCTCACAGTTTGGGTATTGCAGGATGGGGAAAGTAACCATGCGCTCTTTCAGTTGGCAGAAATGTTGATCTTGTAAAGGTGTCCAGACAAAGTTGATTGTATTCCAGTGATGGCTGACAAGGGGGCTGTCAGGGCGCCCCAGTCAGGGATGAACCTGTTTACATAGGCTACCATTCCAAGGAAAGTGTGGAGTTTGCTCTTATTTCTTGGGGCTGGCATCTCTGTTATAGCGTGTAATTTGTCTGGATCTGGCTTGATACCATCCTTGCTGATGATATGGCCAAGGAATGGAAGTTCAGTCAAGAAGAACTCACATTTGGACAGTTTGGCAATCAGTTGGTTTTCCTGTAGGGTACAGAAGACTGCATGGACGTCTTCCCAGTGTTGTTGCAGGTTGGGACTATAAATGATGATGTTGTCCAGGTAGATGATTGCTCTTTTCCCAATGTGTTCCTTGAATACTTAATTCATGAAGGTTAAAAAGGTACTGGGAGCGTTTTTCATGCTGAAATTGAGGACAACACATTCAAAGGATCTGTATTTAGTTCAAAATGTGGTCTTTGGAATGTCTTCAGGTTTCACGCAAATTTGGTGGTGACCTGCTGTCAAATCAATTTTTGTGAAGATTTGGGACCCCCCAGGGCATCAAAAATGTCATCAATTAGGGGCAGGGGATACCTGTTCTTTATTGTGACCTTGTTGAGGGCCCTGTAGTCTATGACCAGGTGGAGGCCTCCATCTTTCTTTGCCACAAAGAAGACATCAGCACCAAAGGGTGATTTCAAGGGTCTGATGAGGCTTTTCTTGAGTGCTTTGTCAAGGTAAGCTTTCAGGGCGTTGTCTTCTTGTGGTGTGAGGCAGTAGATGGGTTGTGCTTTAAGCACACTACCTTTTATATTGATCTTGTGTTGTATGCCTTGATCAGGGGGCAACCCAGGTAGTGTTTCTTGGAATACAGAGGGAAACTCACTGACTAGCTGGTCTCTAATTGGGTTATGTTTGTGTTGAGCTTCTGTGTTTTTGAAGGTTATGGCCTCATATGCACATGTGCTCCAATTGATTTTGCTGATGTCAGTTTCTTTCTCTGTTTCCATGATCTTTACAAATATGTGGTTCCTTATAAGGGTGTCAAGATGTGTTGGGTACACGTGATGGTGGACTTCTCCTTGCTAGATAGTGAGGGTGGCACTGTCTCAGTTGATGTGAGGCTTTGCCTTTCAAATCCAATCTAATCCAAGTATGATGTTGTATTTGGGGATTGGAATGATGGGGCCACTAATTGTTGTTTGTATGTCTCCAATTTGGGCTCGGAAAGGTTTTGTCTCATGGGTAACTGGTGTGCTACGGTTGTCTGCCATGATGACTTTCTTGATGCTACTTTGAATGGTAAGTAACTTCATGAGGTCTGCAAAACTCTTGTTAGTTAGTGATTGATTGGCTCCAGTGTCAAATAGTGCTGTGCCCTGGTATCTGCAAAAACAGAAAGGATAGGTAAGGAGTTTATTTCCAGTTTGGGCGGCAAACAGTAGAGAATTGCTGGAGGGAACCTGGATCATGGTGATTGAGTCCACGTCATGTTCTCTGTACAAGTCTTGTGAAGAGGGGGGAGGGCAGCTCGCCTAAGCACTCCCCTGAGCTTTTCCCTTCTTGTTGGTATCTTTGGTGCTGGCCTGGTTGGCTTGTGCAGTGCAATTCACGGTTCAAGAATGAGTACTGTTGGCTCAGTTGTTTTGCTTATTGGGGTGAGGCTCTCTCTTAGCTGCAGGGTTTTCCTTGCGCTTGTTGGTGGCGTGTAGATTGTCAGACTTCTGAGCTGTGTGTTTTCCTTCTGGGAATACATCCTCAATGTCAGGCACCCACCCACTAGGAAGTAATCTCCCTAGGTGGTGAATGAATGCAGAGGTATTCAATCCTATGACCAGAGATCCTGGCAACTGCCAGAATTAACTCATTCTGCAAGTCAACTTACTATATGTCAATAATCAGAATTAAAAATACTTTAATGTCAACAGCATTGAAAAGTCAGAATTAAGTTTTAACTCATGCAGACTACTAAATGTTGACACTTTTTTAATAAGCAGAAACCTGTTTCTTGAACATTTTACTTAATAAAAATTAAGCTTCAAGAAACTTTTTAGGGTAATGTAACAACATAGATTTTAAAAGTCCATAAAAAATTATACATGAATATTAAAAAAATTCATAAAAATACCCTTTTATTTTATTTTACTATGAAATTAGCTATCTTTACTATAATAAATTTTTTCCCACTTATAAAAACAAAATAAATCTAATATACAAAAAGGTACTACATAAAATTTCATGTATTATAGCAAAATATAGCAATCAGAAACAAGAATATAAAGTTTTTTCTATATTGAAAACTACAAAAAACATATAATTTACTAGTAAAATACCAATATAGGCCATATAATACAGTCTAAAGCATCAAACTATCAATAGAAAATCAATTATTTTATAGAAACAGTACCATAAATTATTAATGAGTTATTTAGAATAACTATTTATTTAAAAATATTATACTTAATATATAAGAACTATATAAAAAATTAGGCAATACTCAATAAATTTAATGAAAAGCTAGACTGTAATAACCTGGTTGCCATTAAGAACTGTGGAAAACTTCTTGATGTATTCTCCAATCTCTGAAAGCTTATATTTGGCCTTAACAACGTCCTTAATCTTCTCTTGATACTGTTTCTCTTTGGTGGTTCTCTTCTTCTTAGATGGGCGGTTCTCAATATTTCTGATGGATGCAGCAGTATTCCCCTGTTGGACTTTGAGGTGCTTGTAGAAGGTGTTGTATCTGGGCTTGATTCCAAAGGAGGACTTGATATGCTTATGCCAGCCCTCCAAAGATGAAGTAGTTTTCATCTCATCCTTAAGAACTGCCTGGTAGCAGTTCCAGTTGGCTCTGGGCTTAGTGACCTTACGTCCAATCCACTGTGGTTCATAATATTCAATGAAAGGGTAGAGGGCACCATCATGTTTCTTGGCATATAGATCCTGGCATAGGAGCTCAAAGGATTGTCCAGCATGCTCTGGCTTTACAAAGGCTAGTGCTACAAACTGCTGAATTAAGAACTTGCAATTTCCTGATGTATCTAGACAGTGGAGCTTGCTGAGCTCAGGTAGACCCTTTAGTTGCCTGTTGACAGTCTGTCAATAATGGAAAAAACACCCCTGTACCTCTCCATCAAAGGTATTTATAAAAGCTTTATACTGGGCAGTTTCATAGTCCATGATTATAGTTGAGGGGCCAAGTGCTTTATCTTGAGCTTCTTTTTCTGCAGCAAGGGTGGCTTCATCCTTTTCATCATCATCTGGATTGGCTCTAGTGTTATGGACAGGGGGACTCTTTCTATTACTGGATAGGGCTTTGATGCCCTCCTGAAGGATTTTAAAGGCCCTTGTGTAGATCTCTTCTGTTGCCCCAGGAAGCAGAAAGTAGGCAAATGGGAGCACCTTGCCTTCAATAAGGGAATGTACAGCCCATAGTTGGTAAAAAGGTGGGGGCATACTGCAAAGGTACCATCACATAACCAGGTCTCTGAATCTCTTAACTGCTCCATGTTCTGTTGTGTAGCATAGCATATAATTCTTGCCTCTGCTGTAGGACCATCATCTTGTAAAAGGAATACCTCATCACCATTGAACATCTTTAACTCCTCTGTCAAGACTAACTCTCCTTGAACCATGGCTGATTTCTTATGGGGGACTGTCATGCCCTGCCCCAATGGGCAGGCTTCTTGAGATAAATAATTTATTCTTCAGTTTTTACTTATCTTTCAGTTATTTATTAATATCCAAAATTTAGGTTAAATTGTTAATGATTTAGTATTTTAAAGTACTCTTACCTTTGTTTCTTTATGATTTGCGTTCAAATTGTTGTTTTTGTTGCCTCTCTGACCGCCAATTCATTACCACATATATTTCTACTTTAAGTTAGAATAATTTTCATCTATCTTACCTATCAAACTCCCGCTTACATCTTTTCCAATCTCTCTCCAGCTTCAACGTACTAATCAGTGTATAGTACTAGCTTCTGTTTCCCCTTTTCTGGTTCTGGTTTTCCAACTTTCTCCAGCTTGCTCCTGTTCTTGGCTGCTGCTCCTTGAATATCACATCCAACCAAAAAGGCTTTTTATACTATAAATAAAGGAGCTTTTGAAGAGTAGGCTTTAAGCCAAAATTCTAAGTGATTTCTTCCCCTTCAATCTTTTCCAAATTTAACTTGAGATCTTAATTTTTAAGAATTTATACATTTTATTAGTTTCATTTTCAAGTTTAGTTTTTCCTTTCTTTTAAAACAGATGGAACTCGTAAAACAACAAGCCTTAGGCTTGTTGTATCCATTGTTTTCCTTTAAAGAAGCGTTCAATAGTTATATATACTAATTTGTGGATGGAGAATATCCTAATATTGACTTTCCCTTAGTTACAAATTGTTTGCTATTAAATACTTTATGTTATCTTATTTGCTTAGGGTTTTTACACTCAATCACTCCTTTTGTAACACAATATAGGTTTTTAGCAGGGTTCTGTAAGATTATCTTACAGACAGTTCCTACGTTTCTATATCTTTTAAATTTGAATCCTAATGCCTTGCACACCCTAGTTTATAACCTTGTGCCATTATGGGCAAGACCTTACATTATTTTGGCTTCACATGGGATTGACCCAGACAACACTTTTTCCATCTCTTCTATTATTTTTTTAGCCTTGTTTCTCTCTATTACTATTGTAACTTTGTTATCTTTAGTAGTTTTCTTACTTGGTTGGTTATATGATAAGATTTTTTGTAATAAGGAGGATCATACCCCCACTACTTACACCAACCAAACAGTAGTTCTCAATACCTTAGCCCATAGTTCACCACCTGTAGTATTTTTAACAATCTAGCTTACGCACAGGCCCACTTTACTGCTTATGGGTCTGAGTTCTCCACCAACTCCCAGAAGGTCCTCTACCTTGCTGGGAAGCTCACTGGTCACTACAGAGATTGCTTTTGCTCTCATTTGATACACAACCCGGGCATCCTTCAGAATTATGACCTCTTTGTCAGTTCACTCCTATCTTTCTCTGGAGAAGACAAGGAGTCATCCACTCCCTCTGCATCTTGGTTTGCAGGTCTCACACAAGGTTCTCTTCCACTTGGTAAATACAACTGGAAGTTTCACTCCCTTCAGTCAAGACTACAAGCCTCTGACGCTGAGGCTTGCAGCTTCTACAAGATAGGCCTCAACAGATTGCTCCAGGAATTTTTGGTCCACCACAACCTCCCTGAAGAACTAGAACCTCTTATCAGAGAAGTGGTTAAGTGGAATTGAAAATATCTTTCTTCAAAAACATCTCTCCTTCTAACCTATCTCCTACAGCCCAGTTGTTTATCCCAGACAAGGCCTCACTCTCTCCAACCCTTCCACCTGGCACCAAGCCAAAGTCTGTGGGAGGTTTTCACCTTAATGCTGAGGAAGTCCTTAGAAGAAGGAACAACAACCTCTGCTCTTACTGTGGATCAAAGGATCATCTTCTACCAGCCTGTCCTCTCTCCAAACGTCCCCCCTTTACCAACAAGACCTCCTCCCTTGCTTTGCTGTCCCTCAACAACACTTCCAAGTCACCTACTGTTCTAGTGACCATTCATGGATCCTTGGGAAATATCAAGGTGCTTGCTCTTCTTGACACTGGCGCTGATGCCAACTTCATTGAGGAGAAACTTGCTAAACTACTTGGACTCCCCGCTTTTGGATCTCTTGACGTTAAGGTGGGAAACAGTAATCTCATTGGCGCCACACCTATCCTCCAACCTTTCACCATCAACTTGGAGGGCTCTCCATTCCGCGTCACGTGTAACTCTTCCCCCAACTTATCCTTTCTGTTCATCCTTGTATTCCCTTGGCTAAGAGAGTCTTCAATTAACTTTGATCACCTAAACAACAAGATATCATTTACATGCAATGACGTTGTCAAATTGTTATCCCTAGTACCTGGTACCCTTGGCTCAACCCCTCCCAAACCAAACCTGACTGCTATCTCTAGTACCATCCCAGATACTCTTTCCTCCAAGGACAAAGATGGATTACCTTATTGTTACTCTGACTTCAAGGATTGTTTTAGTGAGGAGGAATGTAACCTTCTACCTCATCATAGGCCCTACAATATTCAGATTAACCTTAAGCCAGGCACCACTCCTCCCTGGGGAAGGCTTATTCCTCTCTCTGACTCTGATAACACTCTACTAAAGAACTACATCAACAATGAACTCTCCAAGGGTTTCATCTCTCAAGCAACTTCCCCATGTTCTTCCCCCATCTTCTTTATCAGTAAATCCAATGGCTCCAAGCAACCTTGTGTAGACTATAGAGCTCTCAATGAGATCACAATCAAGGATAGATGCCCCATTCCTTCTGCTGAGGATTCTGAAAGATTGCCTCGCTGGTAGTTCCATATACACCAAGATTGATCTCTGAAGTGCCTTCAATCAGATCAGAATCTCTCCTGATCACAAATGGAAGACCGCTTTCCGTACCCTGTTTGGGTTATATGAGTACAATGTAATGCCATTTGGATTATGTAACGCTCTGTCAACTTTCCAGGCCTTGATGAATGAGGCACTTCTGCCCTTCCTTAACAAGTTTGTTGTTGTCTATCTCAATGATATCCTTGTATACTCCTCTTCCATTGACAACCATGTCACCCACGTCTGCCAAGTACTCCAGAGACTTTGAGACTACAACCTGTTTGCAAAATCTTCTAAGTGCTCATTCTTTTGCACCGGGATTGATTTCCTTGGCTACATTGTCACTCAAAACGGTTTTGCTGTCTCCCCTAGCAAAGTGGATGCTATTCAAAGCTGGCCTGTTCCCAAGACCTGCTCACAACTTTGTGACTCCCTTGGATTGGCAAACTATTGCCGTAAGTCTGTGGAAATTTTTCTTCTCTAGTTTTGCCACTCACTACCCTCACTTCTCCTTCCGTTCCTTTTGTCTGGACACCTGAGGCCCAGCTTGCGTTTGATGCTACAAAGGCCGTCTTTGTCTCCACACCTGTCCTTCTGATGCCTGATCCTTCTAAACCCTTCTTGGTTGAGACCAATGCCAGAAAATATGCCGTTGGCGGTGTTCTCCTTCAGCTTGGGGGGAATGGGATGCAACACCCTGTTGCATACTTCTCTCAAAAACACCTTCCAGCTGAACAAAACTACCCCGTACATGACAAGGAACTTCTTGCCATCATCAAAGCACTCAAGCATTGGCATTGCTACCTTGAGGGACTTGAGGAGCCTTTTCTCATTTACACCGACCATAAGAACTTGCTTTACTTCACCAAGTTACACCACATTTCCCAAAGACACGCTAGATGGGTACTGGAGCTGTCAAATTTCTGCTTCAAGCTTGTGTACAAAAAGGGTGTACTTAATACCCTACCTGACGCTCTTAGTTGTCATCCTTCATTATCCAATATTGACAAAGACTACAAACTCCTTAACACCAAGATGATTCTTCCACCCAAGAGCTTTCTGAAACTTAATGATATCAGTACTACAACCCCCAATATACTGAAGCAAATCCACAAATCTCAGCTTTCTGATAAGACCTTGTCTCAGATCATTGATGCTCTTACAAATAATAAGACAGTCAAAAACCCTTCATTCTACCTGATGGATGGTGTGTTATACTTCAACAACCTTCTGGTAGTTCCTTCTCTGGATCTTCAACAGGTTCCAACTATCATGTTCCATGACTCCCTTGCTGCAGGCCACTCTGGATACAAGAAAACGCTTTCTAAACTCCGCAATCACTTCTGGTGGCCAAAGATGTCCACCTTTGTCAAATCATACGTCAGCAGTTGCCTAGTTTGCCAGAGAAGCAAACACTCCACCCAGAAACCCGTGGGTCTTCTATGTCCCCTTCCAGTCCCTGAAGGTCCTTGGCAGTCTGTCTCATTGGATTATATTGTCCAGCTTCCTCAGTCCAAAGGTTTTGACGCCATACTGGTCATTGTAGATAGATTCTCAAAGCAGGTTATTTTTGCTCCCTGCAATTCTAACATCACCGCATAGCAGAATGCTTTCCTCTTTGTCAAGAACGTCTTCATCCACCACGGTACTCCAAGAGACATTGTCTCTGACCGTGGACCACAATTCCTTTCCCTGTTTTGGAAGGAGTTTATGACTCAGCTAGGTGTTCACCTTTCCCTTAGCACCTCTTATCATATCCAGTCTGATGGGCAAACCAAATGTATCAATCAGATACTAGAATTTTTCCTTTGCTGTTTTTCTAACAAACAACAAGACAATTGGGCTTCTCATTTACCTTTGGCCCAGTATTCCTACAATGCTACTCCCCATTCTTCTACCAAGATGACTCCGTTCATGGCAAATTTAGGCTACACTCCTGCCTTTGTTCCTTCTGTCACCTCCTTGGTTTGTTCCCCGTTAGCCAAAGAGTTTCTTGTCCAGCTACAACTCATCCAGAATTCCTTAAAGGAGAATCTCTCTAAGGCTATTGAGGTTTGCAAGGTCCAGGCCAACCGTCATTGTCAGGAGGGAAAGGGCATTCAGGTCAACAATCTTGTATATCTAAATACAAAGAATCTTCCTATCAAATGGCCTTCCTGGAAACTTGGTCCACGGTTCATAGGGCCTTTTCCCGTAACAGAAAGGGTTGGGAAGGTTGCATATTGTATCCAGCTTTCTTTAGGGTATCACATTCATGATGTCTTCCACATGTCTCTCCTCAAACTCCAGACTTCTCCTCCTCCTTCTCATCAGAACAACAAAGCACCTCCCCCTCACATGGTCCAAGGGACCCCTGAATATGAGGTCAATTGTATTATCAACCATTTTTACCACTATGGTAAACTCAAATACTTGGTTCTTTGGAAGGGATATTCCGTTGAGGAGAGTTCTTGGGAGCCATTGTCAAATCTTGAGAACTGTCCCAAGGCCATCAACTCTTATATTCAAGCACATCCTGAGCTTGGATCTGGAGGGGGTAATGTCATGCCCTGCCCCAATGGGCAGGCTTCTTGAGATAATTAATTTATTCTTCAGTTTTTACTTATATTTTGGGTTATTTATTAATATCCAAAATTTAGGTTAAATTGTTAATAATTTAGTATTTTAAAGTACTCTTACCTTTGTTTCTTTGTGATTTGCGTTCAAATTGTTGTTTTTGTTGCCTCTCTGACTGCCAATTCATTACCACATATATTTCTACTTTAAGTTAGAATAATTTTCATCTATCTTACCTATCAAACTCCTGCTTACGTCTTTTCCAATCTCTCCCCAGCTTCAACGTACTGATCAGCGTATAGTACTGGCTTCTGTTTTCCCTTTTCTGGTTCTGGTTTCCCAACTTTCTCCAGCTTGCTCCTGTTCTTGGCTGCTGCTCCTTGACTATCACATCCAACCAAAAAGGCTTTTTATACTATAAATAAAGGAGCTTTTGAAGAGTAGGCTTTAAGCCAAAATTCTAAATGATTTCTTCCCCTTCAATCTTTTCCAAATTTAACTTGAGATCTTAATTTTTAAGAATTTATACATTTTATTAGTTTCATTTTCAAAGTTTAGTTTTTCCTTTCTTTTAAAGCAGATGGAACTCGTAAAACAACAAGCCTTAGGCTTGTTGTATCCATTGTTTTCCTTTAAAGAAGCGTTCAATAGTTATATATACTAATTTGTGGATGGAGAATATCCTAATATTGACTTTCCCTTAGTTACAAATTGTTTGCTATTAAATACTTTATGTTATCTTATTTGCTTAGGGTTTTTACACTCAATCACTCCTTTTGTAACACAATATAGGTTTTTAGCAGGGTTCTGTAAGATTATCTTACAGACAGTTCCTACGTTTCTATATCTTTTAAATTTGAATCATAATCCTTGCACACCCTAGTTTATAACCTTGCACCATTATGGGCAAGACCTTACAGGGACTAGGTCACGGTGTTTGTCACATATGTACTTCACTAACTGGTCGCGGTCAGGGATGAGCTTCAGGTTCTCATTACTTAGGTGTGTGGTGGCCTTAACTGCCAGATCAGAAGCCTTGACATCTTTGGAGACTGGGACCATTTGGTAGAGGTACCACTTTAGAAGCTTTTCAATAAGATTTATTGGAGCATTGCATGTGTGCTCTCTTTTTTCACTAGTGACTTTATCCCATCCTTATGTATTGATTCTGGCAGCACAGCTTCTATCTTCACATACATAATGCTTGCTTCTTCCTGCTCTCTTCTGATTGTTGCAATTGAAAACATAGCCATCACAGACTAAACTTGCACCTCTTTTGACAGACATTAGAGGGAAAAACCAAGGGAACTTCTTTGGGAGCTTAAACTCTCCTTTGGCATTACATATATTGTGAACCTTTAGGGAATCCCATGGGCCAATCAGTGCTTGATGATAGTCAGACAGGTAATCATCAGGATTTTCTTTATTGATACTTGATGAGGAGGATGGAGGTGCAGATTTGTTGGGCGGTGGAGGGGAATTATCTGGAGTTGAATTCTTGCGCTTTCTGGACTGGGATGAGCTTGATCCCTTGGGACTTGATTCCTTTGAGCTTGATTTATCTGGGCTTGGCTGGGGTTCTGGACTCTTGGGTATCTTCTTTCTTTCTTCCTTGCTTGTTTAGTGGAACCTCATCTCCTTCTGATTGGTACCAGCTTGGAGAAGAGGAGGGGGCAGGAGAGGGCTCTTTGCTTTCAGGGTCTGGGATCTTCTCCTTTGTCTTCTGTTATGTTGAGGGCTCTTTGGCTGGTTTTTTGTTGGGGTAGGGACATTGTGCCTTTCCAGAGGCTTTGGGTACTTTCTTGGTTGATTTGGGGTTGTTTTGTGGTTTCTTGGAAGATTTTTCCTACAATAATTAGAGTAGAGTTCATAAAGTAAGAATAAGCATGTGAGACATGAATAAAATTAAATAATAATTACTTGTTTTAAATTTTATTATTAAATAAATAGTTTATAGAAGTATAGAAAGTAATTTTAGAGCTAGTTTACTATTAAAGAATAGAAAAAACCCATGTTTAAATAAAAAGTTGGCGTTCTGGTAGTCACAGTAGTCAAAAATATTTAATTTAGTTTGTCAGCATAAAAAACGCTTTAATTTTGACGTCAACATACTGACAGTCAGCATTAAAGTGGAAAAACACTATGTAAACCACTTATAAAGCTTGGTTAATATTTTCTGGAGTTGGTTTTTTAAGGCAGAAATTGATTATTTTTAAATTTTAAAAAATTAAAGAGTTGTATATATAACTTATGAAAACTAAATGATAGGGATTGTAGAGGGAAGTCTGAAGTACAGCCCTGGATACTTTGGCCTGAATTACCATACCATTGTATGTGTGCTTTTTGTTAAGCGGCAGTGTTTTACTAATAAATAAGTGAAGGTGTTGACATTCAGGCAGTCAGCATTCTTTTATAGCAACTCTCCTATTAAATCTCACTTAAATTATGTCACTTTGTTTGCTTAGCCAAACCCCTTTGTTGCAATTTAGGCAACACATCAATTTGACACAAAGTTGACATTATAATTACATATATAAATTCTAGTTTTAACATATGTGTGTTGGCTTAAGTGGACTTCCAGAAATAAGATATGGTTTATCCAGTGAGTTTAAAATAACAGTAAATATCTAAATAATACAAAGAATGCTCTTAAAGTTGGCATATGTCTTTATTTAATGCTTATCTTAATATATATTTAATAAAAACAGTAGTATAAAATATAAAAAGTAGTTATTTTTAGAATATTGTGTATTTTATTAAGAAATTTATGGATTCTTATTTGGGGTCGACATCCAGATATTACTTACTGTAGTTGACCTTAATGTAAAAGTACAAAGAAACTTAAATTTTCATAGTAAATTATATTAGTTTTTTGGCTTAAAATTTAGCATTTGTTTAAATGGTGTTGACATTATGTCTGTTACTTTTTGATTTTGCAATTCTGACTTAATAGTTTGCTATGAAAAATTAGCTTAGGTTTGGAAATGCCCAATTCCGGCGGATAAATCCCAAAATAATGTCGGCTTACTGAATGTCAACAAATTGTCAACATTCAGTAAGTTGACTTGCGGAATGAGTCAATTCTGGCAGTTGTCGAGATCCTACAGGCAAGGAGACCATTCCTAAATAGAATAACTCTCCTAGGAGCTGGTACCTGCCTAGCAGGGGATTAAAGCGCCCCAAGAAGAAGTACACTCCCAGATAACACAATAAAAAGGCCAAAGCCAAGGGACAGAAAACTTGGGGCTTGGTAACCTGGGTGGTGGAACCATAGACCTTGGTTTTCTCCTAGACAGGTGGGTTGTTTGATAGTGGAGTGGCGGTATACCAGACTCCCGGAATCACTCAGCGCCAGAAGCTGTCAAGGAATTGGGACTCTGGTGTTGTACCCAAATTGGCGTGTGAGCCCATAGAAGCGCTGGTAAACACCGTTGTTGTCAGGATTATCCAGAGTAACCATGTATATCCAAGATTCTCCCAAAGAGGAGTCTTGGGTAATTTCATGGGTTGGAAGTTAGAGGTTTAAGTCAAGATAAAAGATAAGCAAAAACAATTCACTTGGGTGGATGTAGACTTTATTGATTGAACAAATACTGAAATAGAGCTTACCAGCTTTTTATAGCATGGTAGCAGAAATAATATAGGAAAAGGAGATTTGGAAAGTTGGAGATGAAATGAGGGGATTTGGCAGTTAGGATCTTCAAAACTGGAGAAGGTAAATTATTCCTTATGTTTTTAAAATTCTTCTTAGCAAGTATCATAATTTTCTTAACTATCTTTCATCTTCTGGCATGGATTGGAACTGTAGTTACTCATCCCCACAGAAGCTTGGGACCAGGAGGTGGTTTTAACAGAAACAATGGAAGGAACGGCAAACAAAGGACCCAAAACCAAGCAAAGAAGACGACACACTTCCCCCAAGCTGCCAATGTCACCAATTGTCTTCTCAAGTAGATTTGAATTGGCGTTGTAATCATTTGATTGGCTGAACCCCTGTACAAAAGGTAATGATTGGTTCAAAGTTGTTTTAACACTCATAAAATTTTGATCAGTTTTACAGACCTCAGAAGAAGAACTGGGTTTGAAACCCGTAGCTGAAAAAGATGCATCAGAAACCACTTCCGGACATGAATTTACAGGTAATTCTGAACAGATACTACCCATTAACACATTCCCTTTAGAAGATTGCAAAGAAGAAAAATGATAAATTGGAGTCCCCTTTTCAACTAAAAACAAGTTGTTGGCAGGAAGTATATTCCTGATGCTTGAGGTTCTTGCAGCAGGTCATGCTGAACTGACGTCTAATGTGTGTGGGAAGGCCATTGTAGAAGTCCAGGCATGGCCCAGGTTCATCAAAGTTGATGGTGTTGGGTGCAAGGTCACGTAGTCCTTCATATGCTGCAATGTATTCTTTGATGGTTCCTGTCATTTTGAAGGTTCAAAGCTCGGTCATAATCACTATGTACAAGTCCTTCATGGAGAACTTTTTGAGGAATGCGGCCTTGAACACTTCCCAATTTTCCTTCTGGTCAGGGTGTTGGACTAGCCATTTGGTTACAAAACGTGAAGCAGTCCCTGTGACGCAGAGGGCAATCTCACTGACCCAGAGTCTTTGGGGATACTCCACTTGTTTAAACTTGTTCTCAGTGCTGTTGATCCAAAGAGAAGCGTTCTCGCAGCATAGTCCTTCAAAGGCACCAATCTCAGCGGTACATAAGTGTTGAAACACAATATTGGGTATCTCAGGTTGCATAGGTGCTGTTGTGGTAGGGAAAAGTCTGCGGGCTTTGAGAGCATTGTACTGGTCAATGGGTACAAGGACGTTATTGTAGATGACAAGGCCTGGGGGAACGTCTTGTCCTACTTTGTAATCTCTCCAGCCGTTAGGGAGTGACATTGTTTGGGTTCTTTTCTTGGGAGGAATTTTTCCTTTGAGTTGGGTAAGTATGGATAACCTACCTGTGCTACCACTGTCAAGTTTATACTTCTGGGAAGTATAATAAACAAAATACAGAGGAAAATTAAGGAGAGAATGATACTTTATTGATATGAGTTTAGAGTATTATATAGTATAACAGTAAGCCACATATTGTTATGCACCTCATGGTAGTCATGAGGCTTATTCAAGTAATTCTTTCATTTAGTATTTGAATTGTTTGATCCCCATATCAGATGGGTACTTGCTAAGAGTACCACCAACTTAATAATTAGTTGGGGAATCACTTCCCAAGAGGGAGTAATTGTAGATGTTGCAATAAAAATCTACTATATTGATTCAATATATTATATTAGAGTTTAGGCTGATATTATTTGATACTGGTTTTATCTAAAAAAACTTATTTAAAAAGGCTTTATTTAAAGGTAATTTCGATTTTATTTATTTAAAATAAAATTGCATTTTCTACGTATAAATATACAATTATAAATCTAGACAAGTGGAGTATTGAAATTAATTTTAGTAAAGCTGTATTTTTTTGAAAATATGAAATTTTAGGTTCTCTAATTTTTTTCAGATATAGAGCTGATTTGTAGCTTAAAAAAAGCTATTAAACACTAAGATTTGCTTGATATTCACCGAGATATGTTGTTTTAGGGTTTTGGTGTGTATCAAGGGTGAATTTAGATGGATCTTGTTGAGTACAACTTCACTCTATATCTCAGCATCTAGAGCCGTCATGCCTAGCATCATTTTGATTGGGATTATCTTAAAATTTTATCTGGGTACTCTCACTTTTATGAAATTTATTTCATGGTGTCTTAATATTGTTAAAGCTTGGCTACTCTGCTCACATGTTAGTTAGGATGATGTAATGGCAAGTAAACTTAGCTCTGAAACAATCTGCACTGATTGGATCAGGTGATGCATTCGACCGTATTTATATTATTTCACTTCAAAATAAATAAAATCAAAATTACAAGCCACCCATCTCTTACTTAAACTAACAATTATACTAAACCAATCTCTTTTAATTAATCAACCTCTCTTTTCAAAAGTAAGTCAATACTCAACATAAAGTTTAAATTTTAATCATATAAAGACGTAGCAAATCAATCTGAATTTCAATCTTACTTTTAAACCGTCTGCTACTCCACTTTCAATTTTAATCCATGCATTCTGGAGTTAAATAGTCTATACATATAAGCCTCTTAACCATGGTTGCAAGGATTGAATCACTATTCAAAAATCAACCAGTTAATATGAATTGACTAGTATAAGTAACCCAAATTATCATTTAATAAAATTTAGGCAACACTCATCTTGATTCAACATTCATGCTTTCAGAAGTACTAGTGAGACATTACATGTAAGCATGGGCCAATTCAAGCCGTTAGCTTGGCTATTGAGTTGATGCAAAATAGATGGAAATTTTAGTTCAATTTTTACACCTCGAGTGCACTCAAGCTGACATTACAGACAGACTGGCTTTTATATATTAATTTATTAGGAAACGGTGCTTTCTAGATCTTATTGGCTTCTAACTTAGCTTTGTATCCAAGCTTGTGGATGGTAGAAGATTGGGTAGAATTGCTTGGTGCTGAAATAATTTAAGCTTTTCAGAATTGCAAGAAAAATAAAGCAATGGTTTGATTTTTTTAACAAAAATAATGGGCTAGTATT
The DNA here is from genome assembly GCA_014839935.2 of Entomophthora muscae. Taxonomy (NCBI): domain Eukaryota; kingdom Fungi; phylum Entomophthoromycota; class Entomophthoromycetes; order Entomophthorales; family Entomophthoraceae; genus Entomophthora; species Entomophthora muscae. Next base: position 67,052 of record QTSX02006463.1, on the reverse strand, counting down.
GCTTTATATGCGCGGCTTATTGTAACGCTGGGTATGAGTATGGGATATTTCAAGAATAATAGGATAGTCGTTATTTCAGATCATTTGAGGTGTAAATATTACGTTGTTTATTTGATATGTGACATCAAGAAATCGTCATTACAGTATGCGCTTTGGTTTGGTTGGTTGCATAAGAAGCTTATATACTGTTTCACACACCCCTTTGCTTTTAAAGGGCGAGCACCCGCCACCGCTCTTCACACTTTTTCGTCTCCCAGTTGAAGCGGTAGCATGGGAATAATTCCTGGTACATGCCGGTGACCGGGTTAAAGTAGTGGCAATCACAGGTTCAAATATTGAATCCCTAACTTACCCTGTCGATGCATCGGAAGAAAGAACCCCAGATGTTCGAGATCATGTTGCCTTGTTGCTGGAAATTGTTAGTTGGGGCCAGGGCATGGCTTACTCTGTGATTTCGCCAGAAGAGGGAGGAGGGATGCAAGCGTTAGACTGAATTCCATATGCAATAAAGTCGAGCGAAATCTGTTGCTCCTGTTTATCTAATTTAAATGCTTTCTTCAAGTGATCAGGTGCTATATAGCCATTAACCACCCACAAGTTCATTCTGCCACTCTTAATAATGCTAGGCTCCATCAATCTCCGCCTCGGCTACTGTTGAGTCCTTGTCACCTTGATGCCTATTTGTGGAGTTTATTCACATCCGCCCTTGAAATAGCTTTATCGATGCTACTGTATAGCCGCAAAAAATTAACTCCTTAAAGGATTAAAAAATGTTCATATAAAAATAACTAAAGTCATCATGAAAAATTAACTCCTTAAAGAATTAAAAAATGTTCATATAAAAATAGATAAAGTCAGCCTGAACAGATGAAATAAAAAATTAACATGTAAAGAGAAAAATAACAACAAAAATAAACGCAACAAAAAATAAATATACTTCTCAAAAAAAGAAATTAAAGATTTAACTCAAAAAGTATTTATGAAATTAAAATTGCATAAGACCTAACCTCTTAATCAAACTTACCTAGTAATAGGATTGAGGATAAAAATCTAAATAAAAAGTAGTTTAAAAAAGTGAAATAACTGAGCACATTTATGATTAAACCATCCAAGCTAGAAAAACGGCTATCTTATAAAAAAGCAAAGTATATTGAAAAAATTAGCCAAAGTCTAAAAAAATTCTGGAAAAGAATCCAAGGTCAGGCTTTACTACAAAAATACTTAAAATATAATACTTTTATAACCAGAATATTTAAAAAAACAGCTATAAATCTACTTGGATCAGGTGATGCATCTAGGTCATTATTTTAGGGATTAGGCCATTTTCTAATACACATGCTGCTCAAGTCGCAGCATAACACAGTTCGATTTTGAAAAAGTAACTAATTACACAATTTATATTTAAAACATTAATAACTCAATGAAAAATTAATATTTTTTCACACTGTAAACTATCAAAATGAAGCTAAGAATCTTATCTTTCTATTGGTGTATAAATTTTAATATGTATACTATGCTCAATATTAAAGTGAAAGTGATTTAAAAGAGCATAATCCAGATTTTATTGTATAATTATATCTAATGATATAAGGTAGATCACTTAAAAGCTAATAAATACTCTTTTTTAATATACAACAGATTTTTTATTTGACAAAATTAAAGATAAGATTGAGAGCTTTATTTTTGCATTTTATTTTATTTAAAAAGCTCAATTCTTTAGGATTTTATGATAGTTTGAAGTTAGGGTGTTTTTATCACTGTTTAGATTGATTTTAAGGTTCAAGTGAGCTTCAAACTTCAAATCAAGCATTCTTTAAATGGAATTCTTTAATATTTTATCATTTTAAAATATGCGGAAGAGTTACAATTAACTGAATACATCAATTAATTGATTTGCATTGATTACAAAGAGGATATGATGTAATAATAATGCTTAGCTGCTTCACATGTATCACTTGTGCATGAAAACTGGGTATTTAATTAATTCTGCAAACATAAATTCAAGTTCAAACTATGATAAAAGCTATCACACCATTTCTTTCAGAATGGTGTCATTATAGCTTGATATATAAGAGCTAAAGCACCACAAAGCTTCTAATCCAAAAGACCCCATTCAAAGGCCACATTCAGATCATAACTACTCCATTATTAAGGCACACATTAGAGATCTGATCTAATTACAGATTTGAAAAACTACCATGTCCTCAGTTAAATTTACTTCTGCCATGCTACCCTTTTTTCTTTGGGAGCTTCAACAAAAAGAGAGAGAATTGTAATGTTAAAAAAGGCATTCCTCTTTATTGCTGGTGATGATCTTGATAATTTCATCAATCACTTCCTTACTCAAACTGAATTTGGGAAAGCTCAGTTCCTGCCAACTATTCAAAATCAAAAAGGCAATGAGTTCATTGAAAACTTAAAGGATCTCATGAAATCTTCTCCCCAAAAACATCTCCCAGCCTTGCGATCTCTGGTTACTTCCAGTTACTCTTTAAAAGAGCTTAATGATATGGGGTTTAATATAACCAAAAGTGAGTTTGAATACTCAAGAAAAATAAATAAAAATATAAGATTAAACAAAAAAAGCCAAAAAATAATAACTATTCATTAAAAAAAGAAATAACTAAAAAAATAATTAAAAAATTGCTGGAAAATTCTTTTGAAACAAGTCAGTTTACAAAAAAGTGCCTGAAAAAATTTATAAAGATATAGAAAAAGAGATGAGCAATTACTCAACTGAAATTAAATACTCTCTACTTAAAACAAAAAAGAAATATATGAAAATATGAAAATAAAAAATGAAATTTCAGTTTCAATTTCTACTTACTATAAATTAATCCCTAAAAATATAATAAAAAGTAAAAAACAAACCAATATGTGCAATATTTGTAATTTAAAAAATTTACTAGAAAAAAAGGAAGAATGTGAAAGTAAAAACTTACCATTACCAGAATCTATAGACAATGACTTAAAGACTATTAATCAGCACCAAGACTTTTATGTTCATCAAAATTGTGAATATAAAAAAGATATTATTGAATTAGATGATGAGTCTTGTGTTGTAGTTATAGATTATAAAGAAAACTTAAAGGTTGGAGGTGGTCCAATTGAGACCAATAATTGTTTTTATTAAAAAACAATTTCTTGATAGGCAGAAGTTGCTCTTCTTGGTGCCCACATGTGACAGGTGACAGACTCCCAGAGTTAGAAGACCTGGGCTGTTCACCAGCAGCATCCCAGAAAGCTGGGAGCAATCCTTGGGAGCATGAGCTTTTTTTAGCAGACCTGGTCCATGCTTTTGGTGCTGATTGAACAAGGGTTAAAAAAGGTAATTAAAATACTATTTACTTTTTATAACCTTGAATACTGCATCTAGTTGGGCTTACCTGTCACTAGTTAAAGTTCCAAGGGTATCAGGGCACAGAATGGGCCAGAAAAAACCCTATGTTGCATAGGTTTAATGCCTGTGATTGAGCAATTGCTGACCAAACAATTGTGTTGTCAATCACACTGATTGACTTAAAGAAACCCTTACTTTCAAGTGGGGAATCAAACCCTAGCAAGAGCCAATCTTGGGGCAATTAAAAATAGTTTCAAAGCCAAGAAAAGAGAATTTTAATTGGCCTACACCCTCTGAAACCAAGAAATTGGGACTTGGGTTACCAAATGACCCAAAAATCCCCTGCCAGCTTGTCAGGAATATTCCTGACATAAATCAAATTCTGACTGAAGGAAAATGTTGGGAAAAGATAGGAGAATTCCCAATTAAAGAGGCCAAATTTGATGAAGAATTTCCCTTTTATTTGGGGAAAATCAAAATCAAAATTCAGAAAAAACGGATTTTTAGGGAAACCAGAACAATTTAACATCTGGGCAGGCGCCTGCCACCCTCCGCCAGCCTCCCGCGGGCCTCTCACCTGCCCAGCCAGCCCCCCGCGAGCCCCCCGCACGCTTGCCCACCCCCTCCCCAGCGGGCCCACTGCCAGCTCCCAGGCCCCATTCCCCAGCCAATCAGAAGTCACCATACCAAACAACCAATCAGAAAAGTACCTGACCACAGGGAAAAATTCAGGGAATAATTTCTGATCTGCAGAAAAAAGGGCAAACCCAAGTGCAGAATCCAAAAATAACCCTGACCCTTCCAAAAATAGACCAAATCAGGTCCCAAAAGTTAAAAATAATTTGACCTCAAGCCAATGGGATTCAGAGGGCCACAACACTTGCTTAGGTCTAGACCCCAGCCAAACTAACCTTTCCAAACCAAAAATAGATTTGGAAAGCCCCATGAGCCTTTCCCATCAGCTGACTTCACAACCAGGGGACATCATTGGCTCCAGGCATGAATGTCCAAACCTCCAGCAGATTGCCCAAGAACAAGAATTTGGCCATCTTCTCAAACCCCATTTCCCAAAACCTTTATCCAAACTTCTGGGATCCCCAGTCCCTTGTTTTTCACTCCAACTTACAAAAGTTTGCAAGTGGGGAGCACTATAAGTAAAGGATCCCCCCTCAGTAATAGCTTGTGCTATTATTGAGATTAATACCCTCAATAAAGTGAAATTCAACTTACCTCTAACAAGTTAAACTACCAATCAGCCCCTGCCAACCCTCCAATCCAAGGAAGATGAACCACCTCATCTTCACAGCTGTGCTCACAGCTTGCCTTGGGATTGGAGGCTACCAGTCAGGTCCAGAACTCTTTGGGCCATCTACGGAAGGACTAGGTCAAGACTCCTACTATGATCCTGGTCAACTGAACTCATCCCAAACTAGACCTTGGCCTCCCTTGGTGTCTCAACATTCAACACTCTCTATTGCAATGTACACATCCATGTACTATATCTTGACCTACTTTGCCAGGAGTTTTGGGAGATACAATGTGCATGCAAAGATCTTCTGCTGGCTAATGACTGTGTACCCCATTGTTACCGCCTTGACTGAGTTTCAGTTTGCCAACCTGCTACCCTACGTCCTGCAAGTGATACCTACTATAACTGGGTATTACACAGCTTCCCCAAAGCAAAAATAGTGAAAGAATTCACTTAACTGATAAATCAGGGGCCACCAATGGAGCCTAACTCAAGAATAACTCTTTGAAAGCCAATAAGGAGTTGCCAGTAAGTACAATTGCAGTTTTTCAGCAGAATATAGCTGGGAACACTGACAACCCTTCCCTTGTTGACTTCTCCACTTAATAAACTTTTGTTGGTTAATGTACACTAAGCATTTATAATTTACAGGGGGTTATTACATTATAACACATTTTATTTTGCTGGTGCTTTCAAATAGAGAGTACCTCCAGCACCAACACTAGTGCTGGAAAACGGTGCAACTTCTTGCTGCCTCCAACCAACTAACGTCAGCCTTCATCACATCTCCCAGAGTGCTGAATCAAGAGATAGTTCTGCTCCTGCACCCCACCTCTCCTTTCCTGGTGTTCCTCTGCTCCGCCAACGTGCCCAGACAAGTCAGACCATGAGCGCCACCGCAGGAGAACTCCCCCTTGTTTCTTCTGCACTATCATATGCTTACAGCAAGCTTGGGTTTGCCCATCTGAGCAAGCTGGGACTCACTGAGCAAGAGATTTCCCACATGAGAGTGTGGCGTCCTTGGGCCACAGGTACCAATTATGTGATGTGGATAAGCCCCTGTCATCTACTGAGCCTTCCTGGATCAACCATTTCTCTTGACCTAAGGTTCCCCTGGGAGCAACCAAGGCCATACAAAGGGGTCCTGCTAGCCCTGGATAGGGATATATTTCCCAGAGCCACAAAAAAGGCGGCCCAGGTCCAGGAACAACCTCTCTGCAACCTGGAAAGCTCATCCACACTGTGGATGAGCGTTTTGTGCTGACCTTTACAGCCAAAACTTCCCCTCCTTCCTTGGATTCCCCTCTCACTGTGTGTAAGAGACCCTCTTTATAGAGAAAAATACAGTTGGGGAATCAAACTAGGGTCCATTACTCTCTACAACAGGAGATAGCTCTTCAAGTTGTAGGGTAGGGGTTGGACAAGGACCAGGGAAGCACAAGGTAGCTGGGCCCTGAGACAGGATACAAGGCAGGAACAAGGAGAGCCAGATGGTAAATACAGACCACAAATAAGGGATTCCAATCATCTGAACTAGGAGATACTACTAAACAATCAAGTGAATAATAGGTCAAGATTGCTTTATTGTAGAAATAAATGTTAATCAAACAATTAACTTGGGATTAGGATGGGAGTTCTTATACTAGGGGGTGGAATTGGGAGTGAAGACTTAATAAGTTTGAAACCCAGGTGTAATGCCTCACATGCAGTGGCAGGAATTATGATGCAGAATATTTTTAGATGCATTATAGTACTGAGTTCTTTGCAGGTTTTACTTGCATCTGCATTGCTGTGGGGCATAAAAACAATTAATTAACAATTAATTGAGTTGCAGTAACTTAGATCATCCAAATTTGGGAGTTGGTTTAGGTCTTCAACTATTGAATAACTGTGGTCAGGGAAGTGATTACTGACACTGTGGAGGAGAAATTAATCTGGTTGTTTGTTTTCTCTCCTGGTGCTGTTCTGACTTAAAACAATTGGCAGGACAGCAAAAAAACACGGCTCCCATTTCACTGGGCTCACCTGGCTTGCAGCCCAAAATCTGGGATAAATTCCACAATTAGCGGAATCCTGGTCAAACAATTCCTCTGGCCCGGGGGTCCCTTGGCCCAAAGAAAATGGTTCTGGGGCCATTTCAGCTGTATGTCAAAGGCAAGCATCAGGGGTAGTGTTGCTCCTGAATCCCTGGAAGGTACTTAGCCAACTGGGTGGCTGTCCCCTGCACCCAGGCATGTTGCTCCTTTTTTTGAGCCCAGGTCATGGATAGATTAGGCTGATGCTTCTAACTGGTCCCTTCTTTCTACTCCCAAAACTCCCTCCTATGACACCCAGTACCATTACCCCTCTTATGTGTATAATGGAAGCAAGGGCCATTGGGTCCCTTGCTTACTAAGTCTGATTATTGAATAAAACTCCTATTGTTGCAAATTTATTTGTATCTTGTAGTTTTATTAGAATAACAGAGATTGTTGTCCTGAATTCTGCCATTTTTCTCTCCTCCTGCTTTCCTTTAGTCTGCCTGCCCATGGTTTTTGTTGAGATCTACTCCAAGAGAATCCAAACTTGGTTCAAACCCTTGAAAGCATCCTAGTTCTTGCAGCCCGTCTGCTAGTAGGTTTTTTTAAAACTTCTTCTGCAAAACGTTGTCTTCTTTACTTAATTCATGTATGGTAACCATGGTGCTTGTCATACTGTTGTTATGAACTACAACCCCAGGCATTTGTAATAGACTCTTCTTGGCTGCACAACATTCTTTTTCTAATCCTAGCCTGCTCTCCAATCCCCTTTTTCATTCAATCCAGGTTCTCACCATCCTTAACACACTTGTCAAGTTGGCTTGAGTGAGTCTTTATCCCAAGGACCTCCCACCCTTTCCAAAGCCAGTTACTGATGAATCCTCTTTCCCAGACTTAAACAACACCAAAATTATTTAATGTTCAAACCACTCTCTTTTCTCCTTGCAGCAACTTCCTTCTATGAGTCCGGATTCTCATCTCACCCAAGATTGTTTGTTATGATTGCTGTCAGGTACCTTGGTGTTGCAGATCCTGAATGGATTAGACAAATGAACATCCACTTAGGGCTTAGAGCAATGGAACACTTGAGCAATTGCATCATTGTATTATTGTGACATGGGTTTACAAGTGTAATATACATTTTAACTGCCTAAAAACAGGTGTTCAAAGTGTTAATCAATTGCGCTTCAGGTGTGAGCTTCACCTCTAAGTTAATAATAAAGCAGCACAATTATTGCCACTTGCCTCCATTAGACAAGGCACACAAACCAGGTTGGTTTCATATGCAGGCATTTTTAGTTGCCTCTTTCCTCTCCTCCTTTTGGTAAGTCTTTTGGCCAGTGCCTCCTTCCCTCTGGTGGCATTTCTACTGCCCTAAACTATATTAGTACATCACTATCAATAAAGTACCAGTTTTGTCTTCATACCTTTTATTCTTCTGTCTGTAAAAGACTATTACTATACCAGCTAAAGGTATAGTATTAAGAGTTAGGAGTACTGACTAACCAATTTTAGAATTATTGTAACATATATACATATTTTACAACATTGGCACACATGTCTTTCACCATTAACAGCCCCCACCCCCACGGTTCTTTCTATGAGGAGGGAGGACAGTCTCTGGCTGAATCTCTTGCTCCAAGTCTTCCCCTCTATCAGATGCCAGCCTTTACTGCCGCCAACGCCAATGATGAAGAGAGAGCAGGTGCCCCTTATGAATTGCCCACCCTCAGCCAGTTCATGCCTGAACATCAACAGCCCCAGGCCATGATGTTCCAACAACCCCTGATGTTACAAGCCCTGGCACCCATGGAGATAAATCCCAAGTCCTCTCCTTCTGAGGATGCCATCTGTGGTGAAACCTATCACCAGTCAGTTGCTCAATCCTGATTGTTGTTTGGTTACTTCCTGATCATAAGAGATCCTGATTGTCTTTAAATGAAGCAGTCATTTCAAATTGCCTAAGTCACCAACTAGCTTTTAGATTGAAAGTTGCACCAACTAGGCGTTAATTTACCACCTAATTAGTCAACCAACTGCGGTTATCAACCAACTTCCCTAACCTTGAGCCTTCTGTAACCCCCTTGTGCCGCCGGGGCAGTTCTAATCTACCCCTGATTGCTGTACTGATCACCAGCTGTTCAGCATTCATTTCTTCCTTCCTTTACCCCCATAAAATGACCAGCTTGCCTTGATTTATCAAGTAAGCTGTAGTATATAAACCCCTCTTCTTCTATTAATAAATATATACGTTTACATCCTTTTATTTAGCTACACCATCAATATTTTTGAGTGTATAATTTAAGGACCACAAAGGCTAGTCTCTTCATACCAACTACATTGCCAATTAGCTTGACTATAAGTCACTACTTGAGGATTCACTTTTGAGTAGTTGCCGCTACTACTACTCTAAACCCTTTGTTGTTCTCTTGGTTTGATTACCTTCATACAACCAACTACCTGTCTGGCTTCCAACTGGTACTGTATTTAGTTACATTAGACAACTGATAGATCTATCCCCCACTTCATTGTCTATTGACTAGTCTGTCAACCAACCAACCAACCAACTATTCTAACTCACAGTAATAAGAGCACCATATCTTGGTGCTCACTACAGGGGCTTTTAGCCAATTCCTTTACCCCCTAATTGAGGCCTATAAAGCCTCTGACAAGGGAAGAACCTATAATAATGGTTAATACCAGATCCTCTGGAGTGCCCCTCCTACCTTTAAGCAACAATATATAATATTTAGGCCATCCAAGTAGAACGAGCCCTCCAGCCAACAATATATCAGCACCATCCAACACAAGCGCTGCTACCCCAGGATCAGTTGGTAATATCCACCCTCAAAGGGTGAGCAAGTTGTGGCAGCAAGACCCACCTCCCAACCCTCAACAATTACCATCAATAACCCTGCTAGACAATCCCAATCTCCCCTTGGGAATTGCTCCACTGGCAATTGGACCACCCAACAGACGGCAACCCTGAGCAGAGTACTGAATAATCCCAACAACTGCCCAAGTCCAGTAGAGCAACTTTGCTCTATGGAAATTCCAACAGTACAACCCACCCCAATTCCTCCTCTGGGACTCTGGAAACCTCCTAGTTGACCAGCCAGGCAGTCAGTTCAAACCTTTGACGTGTTCAACTTCTCTGCCTCTGGAGTTGGCCAGACTCTTGACTGTTGACCATCTGCGCCAATCTATCCTGCCTCACATAGCCCTAGCCTCCAGTTGTTTCCAATTGCTCCTTCCATTGGACAGGTAAATACCAACCCATATCTCCCCCTCAATATGTTGGTAGAAACTACCAACACCAAAAAAGATCTGCGCAAGATTGAGCAAATGATTGAGCACAACAATGGAGCCCTTCCTTGTTTGACAGTAGAAAGTTTAGATAGACTGACTACGTACACTACCAGGGTCAGTCATCCAAAATTTATGGATGCTGTGAATAGACTCAACCAAGTTAATCCCAGGCTCCCAGAGCTTAACAACTGACATGAGGATCTTTGACAGTTGACCGCCATTAGCTTTGAGCGCCAAGGTGAGTGGAACAATACCACCAATCAGCAACTTGTGGAGTCAGGTGCTTGCGCCAGAGCAGCTGCTGTCCACCTTGAAGGAATAACACAGTAATCAAATACCTTTTTGGACACTCATTTCACTCCCCAACACAACTTCACCATTGCTTTAGCCACCAACCTAGAGTTGTCTGCTGTCCACCTAAAGGCTCAAGGAGCAACCCTCACAGACCACCACTGACACATCCAAGAATTAATGGAACAAATGAACCAACTGTCTCAAGTGACAACTGCTCAAAGTGCAGTCTAGTGACAGAAAAACACAGCAATCACTCATGTGGACGCTGAGGTAACAAGATATTTTAATCAAAATTACATCCAGATTGAAGAGGTCCAGTGTCAATGTACTAAGGATTTAGCCACCACTGCTGCTGCGGTAGTGGAACAACTCACTACATCAAATCAATAAATGCAACAAGCCCATACAGCTAACCAAGATTTAACAGAACAGGTGGGTGGCTTTACAGCCCAATTGACTGACACTACTACCCTTCTTAACAACCAAGGGCAAGTAGTAGAAGAACTTAGAGCAGCAACATCCACTCTTGAAGAACGTTTTGACCAACTTGCCATTGGGGATCCAACCACACACAACCCCACAATAATAGGTAACATTATTAACCACAGTTGAGCCAACCATGCTCATCCTCCTCAGTATAAGCCTCCCAACATAGCTGCAGAAGCCAATGCTATATCAATTGGGAGTGCAACCCCCAGAAGTTGCCGCTGTTGCCAGAGAAGTCCTGAGAGCCACTGACGCCAGTCTTGCTATAGACAACACCAGCCCAACTACTCCAACAGTAGTAGCTCTAGATCTGAATCTGGTTCAGAAGATGAGTCAACAATATCATCTTCTACCTATTAGCAAGGAGTGCACCATGGCTCTAGCTCAGGAAGAACTAAGCCTAATAGCCTCTTCAAAAACAAAATTCTCAATGAACAGCCACATTGACATTCACGGCAACAGCACCCATGTTGACACTTTGTCAACATGGCCACTGTTGACTCAAAACTCTAAATCTCCTATGTTTTTTGCTAGTTGCTCTAGCTCAATTCTTTTTTTAAAGCGTTCAGGAGTGCAACCCTAGAAAACACAACAAAATTGTGGCCATTTTGACACAATTTAATATTAAACTTAATAAAAAACTTGATTTAATCAAATTTTTCCTTTATGTTTATTATCAAAAATTAGTTTATTTTTCATTTGTTTTCACAACGTAAAAGTGTCAATGTGTGAACATAATACAGGCACTGCTGAGTATTTAGCCAAATAAATGCTCCAAATTTAAAGATATTCTGTTTTTGCTATTTATTGCATATAGATAGGTTTGATTGTAATTCTTGAGGTAAAGGTTCCTAGAAGCTGGATATCTATGTTTAATAAAAGAACAGAATATGGATGGTCAGTTAGGTTAGGCTAACTAGAAGAATTGAGGCAAGATTGGCCAAATCAATCTTGGAGACTAGGCATCTCAAAACGGTTTAGTTGATTGGGAAGATTAATTAATAAACATGAGCTAATATAATTAATGAGGATTTAATTATAGTAGTTAATTATCTTGACTGTGTCAAGAGGTATGGTTAAGTATAACTATGGGAACCCCCAGAATTTGGGTTAAAAGTGCAGCGTTGGCAAATTTATTGGGTTAGAAGAGCCACCGCGCCGCCTGGGGAAATTGCTGGGCGCCGCGGTGGCGCCTGGTTCAAGTTTCAAAGCATTTTAATGGGTTTTAAGGCAAAAAACCATTAAATGCAAAGATAACTAAATAAAGGCAAGGATGTCTAGGAATTCAGGTTTGATCAGCTGGTTCCCAGTTGGAATCCTGGTAGCTGAGTTTGGGATGTGCAATCCACAGGGTTTTGGAGCCAGGAGCTGGTCAAGCTCCATGCCAAATTGGTACATTGAGATGAATGGTGTCAGGTGACTCCTTCTCATTGTAGGTTAATTCTCATAGGTTTAGAATTGTTGGTGATCTTTTAGGTAAAGATCTATGTTGGATGAATCAAATGTCATAGATCACGTGATGCAAATCATTGGTTGATTCAGGAACCAGAGGGGTTTTCAGCTGTGTATGCCCTGAATGGTATATAAGCAAAAAAAGTTAAACATTAATAAAAGATATATTCACATTGTTGGTTTTGACGCTTTCCCCTCTCCTATTTTTCAATTATCATGTCTTCTTTGTTAAAATTTGAGAGGGCCAAATTTGGAGTCCTTTGTGTGGAGACCGCCGCAGCAAGGAAGGAGGTTCCTACAAGTTCATTGGAAGAAGATTGGACCAGCCTGGAGGTCACCAAGACTGTTCCTGCAGAATCTTTGGTGGAAGTAAAGGCTGAGTTTGAAGAGCTGTATTTTGATTACTTTTCAAAGGAAGGGACTCCCGCCCAAGGGAACCAAATCTATGCTTGGGATGCTTGGAACTTATTAGTAGGATGGGATGAAATCTTAAAACAAGTCAAAGAAATGGCAAACTGTGAAATTGAGGCGTTGAGAGCAAGAGAGGAAAAAAGCGTTGAAATCATGGCTTGTTGGAGGGATGACAACAAAGTGTTGTCCCATAAAATTGCCTCCCTGGAGGCAAAGCTCCTCAAAGCTTTGTAAAAGGAAGGTAATGGCAATAGGAGTCAAGGGCAGGATAATGGTAGGATAGATTGGTTAGGCCTGGATCCGCCACAGAGCCCAACACAGGGCAGAAAAAACCCATGGCAAAAGGAGTCCAGTCTATGCTTGCCAAGGTGTCACTTTTTCTGGAAATCCCAAGGAAGGAAACACTTTACTCGAGGGTTTCCTTATCCAAGCCTCTGGTTTGGAAGATGATAAGAAATGTCATTGGTTGGAAGTTCTTGCAGGACCAGCCTGTTTCAAGTGGTTCAAAAGACGTAAAGGCAACAATTGGACCACATTGCTAGAGAAATTTTGAGCCAGTTACACTGTAACCCTTAGAACTGGTGATGCGCTACAAAAAGCTCAAGATGGTACTCAAGCTGGCCATGAGACGGTGTCAATGTACCTTTCCAGAATGGAGGAGTTCTTAGCCTTTGTTGATGTGGAACTTAATCAGGATCTAGTGGAAGATGCTTTATTCACTGGAATGTGGCACAGGTTGCAAACTCAGGCCTCTATGTTACGCTGAGAAGTTGTCATGGTCAAAACTTGTTCAAAAGATTATTCAGAAGGAGTGGGATCTTGGAGGCCTTCCACACAGTGCTCCTTGTCCCAGAGTAGAAGCTCATGTTACAGCAGGGGAAGAATCTTCCGAGAGAACCAGACGTCCAAGAACTCCCTCTAATAAGGACTGCATGTCTAGATTTAAGCAGACATGTAAATTCCCCATGGCCAAGGGATGTTAAATCTGTGGGAAGGATGTCCATTTTACTGGAAAGTGTCCCAACTGTGCAGAATTTGACAAGTAACACCCCAACCTTATGTTTAAGGATTCAGGAAAAGAAAGGTGGGCTTAGGTGTCTCCCAACCTGAGCTCGGTAATTCAGAGAATAATGGGAGAATGAGACTTTAATCTGGGATAACTTTAAAGGAATACAGGAAAAGCACCAGTCAACCAGTGGAGCCAACCATATAAAAAATTGATGTCTCTTGTCCAACTCTGCCTGATGGAAGTCCAGATGCCTCTCCAGATGAGTGGATATTAGATAGGCGCTTAGGGATGAAGGAAAACAGGGAGATTACATGGCAGCCTGTGCAAGTTCAGTTGAGTGTGGATCAGCTCAAGGAAGTTGAATGGCATAAAAAGGTGGCCCAAAGTATGCCTGCACTTTTGATTGCAAAACTTTTGTGTGGGCATTACAAGGGATTATCCTCCTGGATATTTTGCTTGATGGTTACTCTGCAAAGGCAGTCTACAATCCAGGGTGTGCTGGAGTGGCAATATCAAAGAACTTTGTTTGTAAACATGGCATGGACCCATCAAGATTAGTCACTCTGACTTTATTGTCCGCAGATGGGGTTACCACTATTGAACGAGACATGTTTGATGAGGTGGTAATGAAATGGAAAAATACCAAGGTCAATACTTCTGCTATAGTTTTACCCGGGCAAGATTTGATGTTCTGCTTGGTATGACTTGGATTGTTGAGGCCAAGGTGAGCCTGGACGCTGTCAAGAATTTCTTGGTTCATGAAGGAGTTGAATACACTTATCAACAACTGACAATTCCGCCAGCACCAGAAGACGTCCAGTCAGTTGTCATTTACGCCAAGGAATATTGCTCAATTCTACCAAAGGGAACCGCTTGGTTAAAACTAGTAGCTTTCAATTGCGGAACACAAGGAGGACAGGTTATCCCAGAATTTCCACATCATATATCCTCAAATGTGGCAATATTTGAGGATGGTTCAAATGGTGAATCCCTCAAGTCCTGGAAGTTGTTTAATACTTGCATGGTTCCTGTGGACATTCAGCAAGGTCAGTGTATTGGAGTTTGGATGCCTGTAGTTGGAGAAGTCACAACAAATAAACCTACTTCTCTTATGTTTGTGTGCCCTTCAATAATTTAACCTGTATACTATGTCCAAGTAAAGCACCAGGTACCCTGTTGTATACTTTGGTGTGGAAATGAAGTAGTTGTTTCTTGTTGGATAAATATGATGTGGGGAGAACCGGTCCACCTTATATCATAAAAACGCTTACTGGGAAGCCATACAAAGGGTATGTACCCCGTTGTAGTCCTGTTGCAGTTGCTGCAATTAAAGAAGAGGTAGAGAAGATGCAAAGAGACGACCTGATTGAGGAGAGCATCAGCCCTTATTCTGCTCCAATGGTTTTTGTTCCAAAGCCAGATGGGAACATTTGTGTTTGTATTGATTTCCAAATGGTAAACAAGGATATTGTAAATGATGCCTACCCAATGCACCAAGTTGAGGATCAGATGGATGCCATGGCTGGATCTTCTTGGTTCACCACTTTGGATCTGACTAAGGGATATCATCAACTGTTGATTGATGAGAAGTCTAAAAGGTTACAGAATTCTCTACACCTGATGGTATTTATCAATGGAAAGACTTGCCATTAGGAATGAAAACATCTGGTGCTGTGTTTCAGCAAGTGATGGACCAGATTATGGTGGGATTGCAGCCTAGGTGTGTCTCGGTGTATATAGATGACATTACTGTATATAGCCCTTCCTGGGAACAACACCCAAAGGATATTGATGAAGTATTCTGCCATATTGAGAAAGCAAAGTTAAATATTAGTGTATCTAAGACTAAGCTTGCCTGTCAAGAGGTCAAGGTGTTAGGACATATTGTTAATTCTCAGGGTATTAAGCCAAGTCCTGAGAGAGTTACTCCGTTGCTGAGCATGAAATCACTACAGTTGGTCTGAGAGGTGCAGGGATTTATGGGATTGGTAAATTTCTATTGGAGATTCATTACTAATTGTTCTGTGCTTGGAGAGCCGTTGTTTGCTTTAACAAAGAAGAATGCCAGGTTTGTTTGGGGACAGGAACAAGAGTCAAGTTTCTTAGAGCTGAAAAAGAGACTCTACAAGGCCCCCATCCTAAGATTCCCTGATTGGTTGAAGTTGTTCTACATTGAAACAGATGCAAGTTCAACTGGTCTGTGTGCCGTTCTTACTCAGGAAGGAGAGTCAAAGTTGTCCTGGCATCCGGTGGCATATGGTTCCAAAACATTGGGAACCACTCAAAGGAAATACTCTGCTACTGAACGTGAGGGATTGGCAATAGTATGGGCGGTGGAGCATTTTAGGACATATATCCTAGGAATGCCATTCATTTGTAGTCACTGATCACGCAGCATTGAGAGCACTTTGTACTAAGGAAGACTTACAAGGCTGTATGCAGTTGTATTCTGAAAAACTCTCTGGATATGACTATGATATCATTTACTGGCCTGGTTTGGAAAATCAGATTCCCAACTTATTATCCTGAGCGCTATTGGCCTGTGAAGTTGAGACGCAGGAAGCCTGGGAAGCTTTATTGAGGAATAGGATTTACATGAAGGAATCCAAACATCTTCAAGAGGTGAGAGATCTTCATGTTCAATTGGGAGGTCACCTCAGATACAAGAAGCTCTGGCAAGCAGTAAAAGCTTGGTACTGGTGGTCAGAGATGAGAGCTACGGTCCTCCAGACTTTACGAGAATGTGAGATTTGCTCTAAGTTCTCAGCGGCAAAATATAAGGTGCAGCTCAAGTCAGTGATGACACATTATCCCTTTGAGTTGGTCTCAATAGATACAGGTCATATCACATTACCAAGTGGTCAGAAAGAATACTTCATGGTCACTGTTGATTCTTTCACAAAATAGGTAGAGGTTCAAGCAATGGCCAAAGAAACATGTGTTGCACTTGCTAAGTTTCTCCAAGAAGAAATCATAGCACAACATGATTGTCCCAAGAAGGTTCTCACCAACAATGAACCACCCTACGTAGGGCCAGCTTTGACTAAGAAATGCTTAAAATGGGGCATTTATAAGTTAAACTCAGCTCCATATCATCCCAAGACAAATGGGTTAGCCAAAAGAACCATTGGAACCTTAAAGCGCATCATGGAAAAATTAGCTGATGGAGCTACAACCCGTTGGAAGGATCACCTAGCAATGAGTGTTATGGCATATTGGACAATGCCCCATGATTCTACTGGGGTTTCACCATTTCAGATGTTGTATGGCCAGGAGACTACAACCAGCACTGAAGTGGGCCAATGGGAGTTTGTGGAAAAGAATTCCTATGAAGCTGCTGTAGAGGAACATACAGCCAAAATGCAGAAGTTATTTGCCAAGGCAAGGAGTAAAGGAGAGCAGGTTTGAGAAAAGTGTGCCGCCAAGTGGAACCCAAAGCCTGGAGTACTTCCTTGTGATCACTTCCAGGTGGGAGATCTGGTGTGGTTTGATCAAAGGCGCCAAGAAAAGCACCCAAGAAGAGGTCTTCAGTGATGGGTAGGGCCTATGAAGATTATTTTGGTTAGTCCAGGGCCAAACTACCTAATTTGGGGGGTTGGAGCTACCTTGGGAGAAGAATGGTCCTGTGTTCATCCTCAATTCCTTAAGCTATTCCATGGGGAATTGGAGCTTATAAAGACCTGAGAAGATGAGGCCAATTCCCCCAAAGGGAAGGAAGGGGCATTGTGACTGTACTACAGTCATTGCTGAGTATTTAGCCAAATAAATGCTCCAAATTTAAAGATATTCTGTTTTTGCTATTTATTGCATATAGATAGGTTTGATTGTAATTCTTGAGGTAAAGGTTCCTAGAAGCTGGATATCTATGTTTAATAAAAGAACAGAATATGGATGGTCAGTTAGGTTAGGCTAACTAGAAGAATTGAGGCAAGATTGGCCAAATCAATCTTGGAGACTAGGCATCTCAAAACGGTTTAGTTGATTGGGAAGATTAATTAATAAACATGAGCTAATATAATTAATGAGGATTTAATTATAGTAGTTAATTATCTTGACTGTGTCAAGAGGTATGGTTAAGTATAACTATGGGAAACTCCCCCGGAATTTGGGTTAAAAGCGCCGCATTGGCAAATTTATTGGGTTAGAAGAGCCACCGCACCGCCTAATGGATTTGAAAAGCGCTGCTATCAAATTTTTACAGGCGCTGAGGCGCCGCCTGGGGAAATTGCTGGGCACCACAGTGGCGCCTGGTTCAAGTTTCAAAGCATTTTAATGGGTTTTAAGGCAAAAAACCATTAAATGCAAAGATAACTAAATAAAGGCAAGGATGCCTAGGAATTCAGGTTTGATCAGCTGGTTCCCAGTTGGAACACTGGTAGCTGAGTTTGGGATAAGCAATTCACAGGGTTTTGGAGCCAGGAGCTGGTCAAGCTCCATGCCAAATTGGTACATTGAGATGAATGGTGTCAGGTGACTCCTTCTCATTGTAGGTTAATTCTCATAGGTTTAGAATTGTTGGTGATCTTTTAGGTAAAGATCTATGTTGGATGACTCAAATGTCATAGATCACGTGATGCAAATCATTGGTTGATTCAGGAACCAGAGGGGTTTTCAGCTGTGTATGCCCTGAATGGTATATAAGCAAAAAAAAAGTTAAACATTAATAAAAGATATATTCACATTGTTGGTTTTGACGCTTTCCCCTCTCCTATTTTTCAATTATCATGTCTTCTTTGTTAAAATTTGAGAGAGCCAAATTTGGAGTCCTTTGTGTGGAGACCGCCGCAGCAAGGAAGGAGGTTCCTACAAGTTCATTGGAAGAAGCTTGGACCAGCCTGGAGGTCACCAAGACTGTTCCTGCAGAATCTTTGGTGGAAGTAAAGGCTGCGTTTGAAGAGCTGTATTCTGATTACTTTTCAAAGGAAGGGACTCCCGCCCAAGGGAACCAAATCTATGCTTGGGATGCTTGGAACTTATTAGTAGGATGGGATGAAATCTTAAAACAAGTCAAAGAAATGGCAAACTGTGAAATTGAGGCGTTGAGAGCAAGAGAGGAAAAAAGCGTTGAAATCATGGCTTGTTGGAGGGATGACAACAAAGTGTTGTCCCATAAAATTTCCTCCCTGGAGGCAAAGCTCCTCAAAGCTTTGTCACAGGAAGGTAATGGCAATAAGAGTCAAGGGCAGGATAATGGTAGGATGGACTGGTTAGGCCTGGATCTGCCACACAATGTCAACACTTTTTAAGCTTAACTTATTTTTAATACTAAAACTGAAACATCTACAAAGAAAAAATTAAGTGTGCATTTAATTTTTTTATTACATTAATATATAGAAAAAGGCATTGAAAATATAGCTGATTTTTGAAATATTTATCTGATAAATATATATGTGTCACTTATTCTGGCTTTAATATATTAAGTAGATTTGTAGCTAACAGCAGTCTAATAATTTAAGTGTGAGTTACTATGTTAGTTACTAGTGAATTTATTAATAATAATGTTGAAACTTGTGAAATGCTGTTTTTGCTTGTGATCATCTGTCAGGGTAGAGTTAAGCAAATTAAAGTGGTGCAATTAAGCTTAAATTAATATGCCACCTCCTATTAAGAATGTTGTAAGTGACGTTATTGACACTTTACCCTTTATATATCTGAAAACAACTGCTTAACAACTTCATATAATCATAATGGTAAAATATCATATTCCTACCCCCAAAACATCATTTTTAATAAAGAAATTAAGAGCTTTGATAATTTTTAACTTATTTTCATATATTTTTTAATTTAATTACATGAACAAAAAAGCACAGAAAATGGGTAACATATGCTAGCCTGCTTAAATTTAATTAATTGTACTATTTTTTATAGTAAATTTTCAAAAAAATAATGACAGTGTTAATGTTGTCAATAATAATGTCTATAATTTTTCTAATTGTCAGTGAGAATTCTGCTTTTTTTACTAATTGTCACTCATAATTCCGACACTTTTCATTTCTCACATTTGAAACTTTATGTTTTACATGAAAAACATCTGATTTTTTTATATATTGTATTTTTAGCTTTTCTCTTTCATATTTTCTAATTTTTTAAAATAAAATCTATATCTGAATATAACACCTTTATATGAATCTATTAACTTTTAACTTGTTATTTAAACTATATTAAAATAAAAACTATACAATATTTTTTAAATTTAAATTTCAATAAAAGCCATATAAAATTTACTTTTTATATATTATTTTTTTTAAGTTAATTTGTTTTGTTTTTCAAATACAAAGCTTTACCATAGAACTTTTAGCTTATTATTTTAGGACAAGAACACCTTAAAGCAACAAAAGGGTACCAAGAATTCCTCCAAGGCCCCCAAGACTCCATAGAAAAAGCCTTTCTCATCCAAAAGGTTACCCCCAAGCCCTCACCTGAGCCCTCTCCCAATAAGAGCCCTACTCACTCCACTGGGGGAGAGGAAACTGATGGTTGACTGACTGACCACAGTTTCTATAACTCTGCTTCAGATGAGGAGCCTACCAAGAAGTGGTTCCAGGCCAAAAAGTCCCCTCCCAAGGATAAGTCACCTACACATGAGGAGCACCAAGACAAGCCCCCTTATGCTTCCCCTGCCAAACTTCCCTCCTTCTAGCTCATTAGGGGATGAATCCAAGCCCCAACCTGATTACTTTCCTGGCTTCTGCCATGCTCCTGCTGTCCCATAACATTTGCAACATTGACAGGAAGTTTAAGGACCCTTCTTCCCTACCAAACTTTTTCCCCATCATGAGTGTCAAAGGTGGGCCAGCCATGGTGGCCAACAGTTACATCTTCTTGTGCAATAATGCCAACCTGGGCTTCAAGAGCTGGCAATACATCTGCAAGGACTGCTCCTTCCCAGTGCAGCTTAACACTGAGCTCTGGGACTTGGTACAAACCATTGAGGATGAGCACACTTGAATAATGCCCAACACCACCATAGCCTGCCTCCTAAAGGGGTACATTTTCCAGGCCATGCCCACTTTAAAAGACCTTTCCACCACCCATCTGGCTGTGCTTGCTTGCAAGTATCTCTCCCCAACCAACTTGAAGAGGGGTTCAACCAATAGTCAGCTGGTGAAGTTTGTTAGTGATAGGCGTCAAGCCACCAATCCCCTGGCCAAGAGTTCCTTTACAATTAAAGACCTGGTCCTCACAGATGCCCTCAAGAAGAGAGAGGATGGTGGGATGTTCCTGCTCCATGACAATGGGCAGGAAGTGGAGGATAGAATTGTAGCCTACGCCACAACCCAAAACCTGGAGCAGCTGAGCACTGCTACCACCTGGCTGTGCAATGGTACATTTTCAACCTGTCTCTCCCTTTTCAGCAGCTTTGGGTACTGCATGGCCAATTTGACACACAGGTCATCCCCCTTGTGTTCTCTCTCCTGCCTGGTGCTAAGACTGAAGTCTACACCAGAGTCTTTAAAATTGTCCAGGATGCTTTGAGCTCCCTTCCCACCAACAAGCGCCCCCTCCCACCCACGCCACAAGAGCCAATTCCTCCTCTTCTGAGAATGATAAGTCTGCCCTAGCCTCTGAGCAGATAGCTTATGTGTGCTCACTTGGGCCAAAGTTTAATGTTGTAACTGTGCTGTTTTAGCAGAGTTACAAGGGAAAAATATTTGGAAACTAGATAGTATTCTTAATTGAGAGATAGGTATTAGATAGTCATTGTGAATCTTGGATAACAGGAACATGATTGTGTTGATCACACAATGAGATGATATAGGGGGTGGCCTGATACTGGTAATGAGTCAAGCTCCAAAACAAGGTATCCACTGTAAGGGATCATCTTTTGTTCATGTTGTTGGATAAAGAAATTAATTTGAATTCCTAGTTTGGCTTCAAGCAACTGGATAATTGGGTTGCGGGTCACAAACCCACTTACTCAGAACTTTTCTGGAGAGTCAAGCCTGCTTTTTTGACACCCCCAACTGAAGGTTGGCCTCCTATGGGGGAAGGTCATCAGGGATGTTATCAGGAGCCCAGGTGCCATATTGTACTAACTGTTGTTTGGTGGGAGGTAGTATGGTATCACCTTGTTTTTGTCTTGCTTTGCAGGGTCTTAGGCGGTTTTGATGAAGGGCTTTATCTTGTTTGTGCTTGTTGTGATATGAGGTGCAGCACAGAGTCACAACAGAAAATCCCAACCTTAGGATTAGATTTATACTAAGTCTTTTTAGAATGGCAGGGAAAGATATGAAATTACATTGTGGCCCTGATTGAAATAATATCTGCTAGACGTGGCTAGAGAGGCGCCAAAGTATGTGAAGACACAAATACAAAAATGTGAATAGAATTTAAATTTTATTGGTAGAAGTGAAATGGATCATATATTGTGTAGCTTTACCACAAACAGTGAATAGACAATAGGGTTATTTTCCACAAGCATGAGTGGGGCAAGCAATTTGCGCAGAATCAGGAAACTGAACAATCAAATTTCCCAATTCAGACCCAGAGTCATTTTGAAGGGGAAAAGCAAAAGAGAGAGATTTGTCCTCAAAATAACTCATCAAAGGCAAAATTGAAACATGGTGAATAGCAGCATTTACAGTATTACCCCCTCTAAATTGGCCTTAGGGGGTAGTATTTGCGGAGGAACTTGGAATGCACTCAGTCAAACAGTTGATCACTGGAGAGGAGCTTCACAGTGTATTCTGATCCTTGTTTGAAGGTCACTTCCAAGGGCCTAATCTAAAACAAGTCTAGTTTATGAGCGCGTCCTCCTACTCTATGCTGATAGTAATGAAATGGTCCCCAATGTTGAACTCAGGCAAGGGAGATTGCCCAGCATTGTTGGGAGAGAGCTCAAGCATCTTGGTCTTATATGCAGATGTGTATGCAGTAGCCTGAATATCAATGATACAATTGACTAGATCTTTGATAGAGTTGTCTGGGTTCATGGCCTTATCAGAAGAGAGTAGGGCCCCCCAAGAGCAACAGAGTGGTTGCTTCACAACCATACAACATAGCAAAATGGGAATACCCGGTGACATGATGTTTGCTAAGGCAATAGAAAAAGAGAGCAGTGGGTAAGTATAGACCCCAGTTTAAAGCATCAGAGTAAGTGAGTTTCCTCATGATAGAAACCAGAGTTGAATTTGCACGCTCAACTGCCCCATTGATAGAAGGATTATAGGGGGAGAAAAAGACTGGTGAGACCACAAAGCCTCAACAACCAAGGTCACTAACCTAGCATTAAAGTTAGTTCCATTATCAGATAGCAACACTTGAGGACAACCATGGCAAAAAATACATCCTGTAGCAGAAAGGCGGTGATTGTCTAGGCAGTAATGTCCTTAGTAGGGCAAGCTTCTACCCAATTTATAAAATGATCAACAGCAATTAGGATAAAGCTTCAGCCAGAGCAGAAGCAAGGAAGAGGCCCTACGGTGTCAATGCTGACAGTGTGAAATGCATGTTGTGGGGGGACTAGCTTGAACTTGTGAGAGGCACCACAAGGTTGTTGAAGATGTTAATCATGGCAACTATTAATGACATCTGGGATCAGCAGAAAAAGGTTTTCCAAGAAGTAGTTTTTCTGGAGCCAGGCATAAGTTTTGGCAACACCTCCGTTTCCTGTGTCCTTATGAGCTTGAAGTACCAACAAAAGGCAAAGACTAGGCCGTACATAAGGTAGGTAGTGGTCTTGTACTCTCTTGAAAAGCTGATTGTCAAAAATGAGTATATCTTCAGATACCTTAGATATGGCAATTCAGACTTCTTCTGTCTTGCTCTCCCAAGAGGAAGGATATCCAATTAGTTCATATAGTTGATCAGCCTCAGCAGGATGTAGGGCAAGGATGGGCATTTGGGATAGCCTGTCAGCGTTATGATGTTGAATCCTGGGGCAATGGAGCACAGTGAAGTCATAACCTTGCAGGCAGAGAGCCCATCTGGCTAAGCGTCCTTCAGGCTCCTTAAGTTGTTGTAACCATTTGAACAAAGCGTGGTCAGTGACGACAGTGAAATGTGTACCATACACAAAGTGGCGGAATTGTTTGACTGCATGCAGCATAGCAAGGCACTCCTTCTCCGTAACACTATAATTCTTTTCATGCTTATTCAGCACATGGGAATTATAGGCTACAGGGTGGTCCACACCTTCATTGTCAAGCTGAGCCAAGATAGCCCCAATAGCAAGGTCACTAGCATCAGTGTACAAGATGAATTCCTTATTATAACGGGGTACACTAAAATGGGTGCTTCTTTGAGTTTCTGCTTTAGAGTCTTGAAGGCTTGCTGTTGGCTGGCAGTCCATTTGAAAGGGAAATTACACAATAGTTGGACCAGGGGTTTGCTAGTATCAGCAAAATCAGGGATGAATTGTCTATAGTAACCCATCATGCCCAGAAAGACTTGTACTTCTCAGAGGTTGGTGGGCGGAAGCATTTTGTTGATGGCTTCAACCTTCTTGGTCATTGGACAAATTCCCGTTTGGGTTACTTCATGGCCCAGGAATTCAAGGCGCTCTTTGAAGAAAGCACACTTAGAGGGCTTTAACTTGAGGCCAGCTTCTTGGATCTTTATGAACACCTCTTTAAGATGGGCTAGGTGATCTGTGAAAGTTGCGCTGAAGACTTTTATATCATCTAGGTAGACTAAGACACACGACAACTTCAAATCATGCAGGATGGAATCCATGGCCCTCTGGAAAGTTGCTGGGGCATTAAAGAGCCCTTGCGGCATGCAAGTAGGTTCAAACAATCCTTCTGATGTGATGAGCGCAGCCTTCTGACGGTCTTCAGGAGAGAGGTCAACCTGCCAGTAACCAGACACCAAATCTATGGCAGAGAAAAACTTAGAACCTCCAAGGGGTACAAAGGCGTCATCAATGCACAGTAAGGGATAGGAATCTTTCTTGGTTAGAGAATTCAACCTTCAATAGTCCATCACAATCCGATGTCCTCCATCCTTTTTCTTTAAGATGAGCAGAGGGGAAGCCCAGGGACTTTGAGAGGGAGCTAGTAGTCAGCATCCAGCAGTTGTTTGAGCTCCTTAGAAACCTGCATATCTTCCACTTGGCTGCGGCAGTATGGCTTGGCACAAAAGGGGGGAGCATCTCCTGTGTCAATCTGATGAATCACACCTTTGGCTAGCCCATAATCAGTGCTATCTTTAGCAAAAATGTCTGAGAACTGGTCTAGTAAATCAAGCACCTCTTTCTGTTAAACCAGGGAAAACTGAGGGAAGTCTTGGGAAGTGAACAGAGATAGGACTTGAGGCTCGTCTTTGGGTAGGTTAAAGTCTTGAAATGTTCCAAAAGGGTGAAGGGACAAGACGTCAAGGGCATTTAAAAACTTTCCATAACCAACAATCTGTGCTCTGGATACTGTCATAGGAAGCGCAGTAAGGTTGGCAACTAGTAATTGAACAGGATCCTTGTGGGAAACATCCAGAATTCCAGGACAAAGGTAAGGCTTGTTACGCCCCAGCAAAGGAGGGGAGTACAGCTCTAAGAAAGTCTGTTCAAGTAGTTCATATGATATCTGGGAGTCTATGATGGCCTGAGAGCCTGGAGGGATGGTGACAACAGACGTGGCCATGAGGGGGATCCCCTCAGTTGCAGGACAAGCCATGGAAAGATACTTCATGTTAGTGGAATGGGTTTGGTATTTTAGGGTGAAAACTCCAGTGGGGTACTCTAGAGTACATGTCTTCAAATGTTTACCAGGAACTTTGATTGGCTCCTCAAAGATCAGAGGGACTTTGTACCCTAGGATAGAAAGATAACCATCCTTTAGGTTGATTATTACATTATATTCCTGAAGGAACTGGGTACCAACTAAAAGGTCATAGCTCTCATTTTCTAGAACAACAGCCGGCGCAGCCAACAGGAGTTTACCAAATTGCATTGGCAAGGCGGAGTACGCGCCAATGGCGCAAGTCATGGAGAGACCAGCGGTGCCATAGGATTGATGATAGTTGAGATCAGGGGCCAGCTTAAGTTTCTTCATCAGTTTAGAAGAAACAACATTGACCAGAGAACTGGTGTCCAGGACGGCTTTGATCTTGACCTTTTGGATAGATATCTCTAATCAGGTGTTGGTTAGAGAGAGGCGCAGAAGTACAGAAGACACAAAGACAAAAATGTGAATAGAACTTAATTTTATTGATTAATATGGAAATGGAATATATAGTGGTTGAGAATACCATAAAACACTACCAGGACGGTAGGATCACTTGCCACAAGCATGAGTGGGGCAAGTGAGTTGCGCAGAGTCAGGAAACTGAACAATCATATTTCCTGAAGCAGAAGCAGTTCATTTTGAGAGTCAAAAGCAAAAGCAAGAGATTCATCTTCACAATGGCCCAACAAAGGCGAAATTGAAACATGGTGAATGCCGTTATTCACGACACAAGCCATGGGAGGACACTTCATGTTGAATGAGTGGATACAATATTTGAGGGTGAAAACACCAGTGGGATATTCTAAGGCACATGTCTTGAGGCGCTTCCTGGGAACTTTAACAGGCTCCTCAAAGATTAAAGGGACTTTGTACCTTAAGATAGAGAGGTATCCATCCTTTAATTTGATGATCTCATTGTATTACCTAAGGAATTGAGTACCAATTAGGAGGATATAACTCTCATTCTCTAAAGCAACAGCAGTTGCGGCCAAGAGTAGCTTGCCAAACCACATGGGAATAGCAGAATAAACCCTGATAGTGCGAGTCATGGATAGCCTAGATGTGCCATACAACAGGTAATAATTGAGGTTAGGGGCAAGCAAGAGCTTCTTGAACAGCTTCAAGGAGACAACATTAAAAGTGAAATCCAGTGTTCAAAACGGCCTTGATTTTCACCTTTTGAATGGATATTTCCACGTGTGTAGTGTATAACCAAAGGGAGGGAGGACTGCAAGAATGTCTTGGGCTTCTGCCAGTTCTTTGTCCCACTTTTCAATCATGCATCTGAGGCCCAGAAACTCTTTATAGACAGTCTGGAGAGGAAGCAAGACCAAGACATTCTTAAATACAGAGTCAGCAACCTCAGCAGCTTCCTCAGATGACTCTACAAGCACATGGGATCTCTTAGCCTGAGTAAGGTATGGGTGAGAGACAACCTCCTTGGCTTCAGGAAGAGGCTTGGCAGTTGTTGTAGTTTTACCAGAATATAGTTTATAAGGGACTGTAATAGCTTTGGGGATAGCAAGGACTGAATACCCATAGGCGTTAGGATTGTCCATATCAGAATCATCCATGTCAGAGTCATCAGAGATGTCGTGAAATAATAGCAGGATGGGAGGAGCCTCAGTGTTGGCAGACTCAGAGTCAGCAATTAAAGGGGGGAATTGAAGGAGACTGGGATGAATTTTCAACTGAGAGCGTCTCTGCCTCTATGTTGACTGTTCTTTTCCTGCCTGCTCCTTGGGATCAGCCCCTTCAACCTGAGGGTTGGTGCAGACTCAATAATGGTGACCTATCTGCCCACAGTTATGGCACCCTTGCCGTTGAGGAGGATTCTGTGAGTTCATGGTGAGGATACACAGGCCACGTGAAGACAAACCAGAATTAGAGGCCACACAATTTTCTTGCACTACAGCTCCAGAATGGGTAGAACGCATATCCTGCAACAGTATCTTTATGCTCTTCATAGAGGAAAGCATGGCTTTATGAGCCTTGAAGTGGAGACACAGAAGCTGATTAACTTTGAGGGCTTGAGCGCAAGCCATGTATGCTTCATGCACAGTCAACTGGTGGCTTGTGATCAGCTGCTATCCTTTCATGTAGAATCTATCTTCAAATTTTGCTAGATTCTCCTTAGGTTTGAAAGCAATGTGCATGAAGGCGTCCTTTTTTACTTCCAAGATAAGGTTGCCATCAAATTTTTCAATCAGAAGCTGCTTCATCTCTTTCTATGTCTCAATGGTAGGCAACTCAGGCATCACTACCTCCTGGCAGGTTAGAATGTGTTCTTTCTTGACCTCATCAGAGGCCTTCCTCATAGCAGTTTTTTAAATGGTTAGGAAAGCCTCAATAGTAGAAGTCTTGAGGTCAAAGACTTGCTTAAAGGTAGGTTTGAAGTGGGCCTCAGGAGTTAGACCACCATTGTTACTGTTGAGCACATTTATACATGGGAATAATTCTGCTTCAGATTCAGAGGGGGGCTGTCTGGCCCACAGCTGACAAACACTTTCCTCAAGAGTATTCAAGGTTCCAGAAGTGTGGGAGGCCCAATTGTTAACCAAGGTGGTCTGTTGTTCAGTAACATCTAGGTGTTGGCCCTGTGCAGTTACTACTGAGGAAAGTTCAACCAGTTAGGAGGTAAGAAACAGACCCACTTAAAGGCAAGGAGCAAACCTGTCATTCACTGAATCAATTAACTCACTCATTTCTTGTATGTCTTTATCAAGCTCAGAGTGATCTTGATTAAGGAGTTCCACTTCATTGTCTAGAGCTATCAACTCTCTAGCAAAATGGATGCGGGGGGCTCCTGACAAGCCAGGGCAACAGCCATCTTTGCCCACAACCCCAGCTGGACTAACAACAGACGCCAACATCTCAAGCAAGGTAGCAACCTCTTGTTGTAAGTCAGCAACCTGAGTTGTCAGCACAAGCATTTGAGGGTCAGACTGAGGGTCTTTGGGGGGGCAATCCTGACTGCAGGTAGATGCTCTTAAATCCCTATTGCATCCCAGAGCCTCTGTTCTCTATCTGCTAGCTCATCAGATGGAGAAGAAGGTGGTGCATCTGGTTTAGATGTAGACAATCCATTTACTTGAGTCTAGAGTTTCACAATAGTAGCAGCAACAGCAGCCCTTTCTTGATTGAATTCTTTACTAAGCTCATGAAGGCCTTTAGCAGCAATGTCTGCTACTTGCTGCATTTGGCTGAAGGAGTAAGCACTAAACTTGTTGAGTTGCTGCACAAGTTGTTCAAAATTGGTAAGATAGGCGTTCATAGTGGAATCTACTTGGGTGCGCCAGGGCTGTTCCAATTGGTGAAACTCATGCAGACACTCTATAACTACTTGGGATGAACTGGCACATTTGCTCAATGGGTTCAACCAAGCAGGCCTGGGAGGTGATAGAGTTGCGCTGATTGTCTGATACCAAGGAAAACAGGGAGTGGATTCACTGCTGGTAGGCCGCAAAATGATCACAGTTATGAGTGACGGCTGCTTGTAGAGATGAAATCTCCTGAACGTGGAGCCCTAACACCATTTGATGATTGGCTAAGGCGGGCTGTACAAAGAATAACAATAGGTGTTCAGCAGAGCCAGCTGCTGAGAGAAGATGCTGTGAAAATTGTGGAGCTACAATCAATTTTTAGTATTCTGCTAGGCTGAACTGAAGCTGGAGGCAAGGGATGGCCCTATCACGGGTCAACCCAAGGGCTACTGCCATGACTTGTTCCAAGTCAGGGGTACCCTCAGGGTAGGCCACTAGGCAGGGACCATTTCTGAGGTTTAGAATATTAGGGACCATAGGCAGGTTGGCAATGTCTTCCTCAATAGAAGGACTGGTAATTCCAGGCAAAGTTGGCTCTTGTATGGGAGGAGGCAAAGGTCCTGAAAATGTGTTTGCAAAAGGGATAACCAAGGGGCTTACAGCCCCTCTAGTGAGCACCATTTTTGTTGTAATCTGAGGAACAGCACGGAGTCAAAATGAGAAATCCTAACCTTAGGATTAGATTTTTACTGATTCTTGGTTAGAATGGCAGGGAAGACTATGCAATTATCTTGTGGCCCTGAATGAATAATATCTGCTAGGCGTGGCTAGAGAGGCACCAAAGTATGTGGAGACACAAAGACAAAAATGTGAATAGAACTAAAATTTTATTGGGTATAAAGATTGGGAATATATACTGTGTAGCTTTACCACAAAACAGTACATGAACAGTAGGATCACTTTCCACAAGCATGAGTGGGACAAGTGAGTTGCGCAGAATCAGGAATCCAAACAATTGATTTTTCCAATTTGGAGCCAGACTTATTTCAAAGGGAAAAAGCAAAAGAGAGAGATTTGTCCTCAAAATAACCCATCAATGACAAAATCAAACATGGTGAATGGCAGCATTCACAACAAGTTTAAAGGGGTTTTCCAAGTGGATTTGTTCACACAGGTCCAGAATACAAGCAATGAAGTTGGTAGCTGCTTATACCAGTCCTCAGGTCCCCTGGCAGTGAGCTTGGCCAGGGACTTCACTAGGCTGCTATTCAGCTGCTTCACATGACATTGGTCTGAGGATGGTAAGATGATGTCACTGTGTGCTGGATCCCATTCTTGGTGAGGTATACGTTGGTATCTTCAGAGGTCAGTTTCTTGCCTCCGTTGGTTATCAGAAGTTCTGGCTTTCCAAACTTACTGATGATTTCTTTTCCTATGAACTGCCAACATCATTGCCTGTGTGAGTTCTCACTGCTTGCACTACTGGCCAGAGAGTGGCAAAGTCAATAGCAGTGATGATGTATTTATTTTTTTGTGCTTTCCTGCATGGGTCCTACAATATCTAGGGCCTACACTTTGAAGGGCAGTTGTGAACGGATTGGCAATACAGACTTAGGTGGGGTGTTGCTTTTTGCAAACATTTCACATACTTTGCATTGCTCTAGAACTTCCTGGACATCCTGGTATAGGGTTGGCCATCATGCTTTGTGTTTAAGGGATTTGTAGAGGTAGCAGCTTTTGGTATGTCCTAGGTCTCTGTGGTAATGTAGGATGGTGTCTACTTGCTGATGTGTAGGGATGTAAGAAATTATTTTCCATCAGTCATTTTGTGATGTAAGGTCCTGTAAATAACTGAAAACAGGTGCTTGTTCTTGATGAATGTCTCTTTTGTAATGTCAGTGGTACCAGGGGGAAGCCCTGATCCTTTGTTTGGAGTGCCAGGAGAGACCAGTCTTGGTCAAGCCCATTTTTGCTCCTTGTGGTTCTAACATACAGGCACAAGAGTGCATCTGATATGGCAAGTTCTGGACCTGGTTTGTACTGTATGATCATATTAAATCTTTCTAGGAGAGCCATTCATTGTGCTTGTTGGCAGGAGAGGGTTGCTTGGCATATAATAATAAGTGTGGTATCCTTCAGCACAAACTTTGCTAAGAAGTCCTGCTTGAAGGTGTTCCAGTCTTTCTTGGTGTGGTCCTCATGCCACTTGTTGAACCAGGGGCCAGCGTTGTGTGTTAACCTAATGGACATGTTCACAATACAGAAGCTTTGTGGGCATTCTATTTGTGCCAGTTTAATCTGAGCAGATTGAATCCATGTTGTGGTATTATTGTCATTGGTTCCTGCAAATGGCTCCAAGGCGGTTTTTTGGAGTCTCTGGGCTATGTAGGCTTGCATGATGCTTTTATCAGTTGCTCAAGGAGGGATGACAGACGCTTGGAAGAAACCCTGTGCCAACAAGGCGTTAGAGGCAGAGAGAGGGATTATTGTGTTCTGGCAGAGTAAAAAGCCATTGGGTATTTTGGTACTAGGTGTGTACGGTGCCCAGTCCAGCAGGAGGCCAGACAAGATTCTATTAAGGATTTGTTGACCGCAGCAAGTACAGGCAACAGGCAGAATTTCGAGGGGTAAAAGTAGGATAAAAAACCTACTTCTGCTACCAATGTCATAACTGTGCTATTTTAGCAGAGTTACAAGGGGAAAATATTTAAAAACTTGATAATAATCTTTATTGAGAGATAGTGATTATATAGCTATTGTGAATCAAGGATAAGAGGAACATTATTGTGTTGATCACACAGCTGGATGATGAAGGGGGTGGCTTGATCCTGATAATGATTCAAGCGCCAAAACAAGGTATCCACTGTAAGGGATCATCTTTTGTTTATGTTGTTGGATTTGGAAATTCAAGTAAACTCATATTTTGGCTTTAGTGACTGGATAATTGGGTTGCGGGTTGCAAACCCACTTACTTGGAACTTTGCTGGAGGGTCAAGCCTGCTGTTTTAATATTAATATCACAGACTTTGAGCTTGCTCAGATCTGAGCCTTTGAGGCCACCTTTAATGGGGAAGTACAGGGCTGCTTCTTCCATTTTAGGCAAGCCCTCATCAAGCATCTTAAGAGTAGGAAGGAGCCCTTTGAGAAGTATTTAAACAATGGTAAAGGGAAGTGCCGCTTTGCCTTAACCTGGTTTGCTGCCTTGGCTTTTGTGCAGCCAGAGCATACTGGGATTGGCTTTAAGGCCCTCCTTGAGGATGCTTACTTGAAGAAGTACTCCACCATTTTCAAGGGCTACTTTGATTACTTTGAGCACCAATGGGTAGGAAAGAAGGTGACTACCTGGAGAGGAATGAGCGGGGCCACAGCGCCATGAGACTGTCAGAGCGCCTGTCTTAAGAGAGAGATGAAGACAACATTCAGTCTGGAGTTGTGGCATAAGCACCTGAAGGTGAAGTTTGGGTCCAACCCCAATTAAAACAAGCTCTTCTCTAAGCTACAGGAGGAGCAGGCCTGAACTGTCTCCAAGTTCTGCAACTTGGCCAACTGGGTGGCCCCCAAGAAGCAAAAGTCCAAGGAGCAAGACTACCAGGAGGACGTGCAGAAGGTGGTCAAGAAAAAGTATAAGGTGGCAGAGATTAAGAATTACCTTAAATATGTAGCAACTGCTCTTGCTAGTGGCTTCAATTAGGCTATTAAACTTTGCTTTGCCTGGATCCTTTTTACTTCTGATTTTTATATTTTTTGGATAGTACTAATCTTTTTAGGTATAACTGATAAGTTTCAGATACAGTTCCAATGTGTTTTAGTAAGAAATATCTTATATTTTGTTAATTTATCTTTGAGGTACAAGATTTTTCAGTTACTCTTATATAAAGTTAATGAACTTAATAAAAGAATTTTTTTATATTTTGTAGTTATTACAGTAGTTTTAAAATCTATGGCAACAAACAAAATGAACTCATATTTAAACGAAATGGATTCAGATTTAAGCAAAATTGAAATGAACCCAAATCTATTGTAAATTAATATTAATTCACTTATTTTTAATTTTGCTTAAATATGAGTTCATTTCATTTAAATCTGGTTTGTTTTTGCTTGTTGCCATAGCTTTTAAAACTACTGTATTATATATTAAATATCTTTATTTTTGGTTCATTGGTTTTAAGTTTTATGCTAATAAAAAATATTTTTTATAAGAAAGAGTATAATTTACATAGTAAATTGAAAAATACTTGCCTATATCTCCTTATTCTTATTACTTGTGGTATTTTTATTGCATTTTTGGGCTCTATGGGGTCATATTTAGTATATTAATGTATTTTAAAATATATTTTTCATTAAAAGTGTTCAGCTTAAAGTGTTTTGTTAACTAAAAAAGTGTCAAAATCCAGGAGACAGCATTATTTAAAACTGGGCTGTCACTTTACTATAGTGTTGACATTAAAAGTGTCAACATTATTAGTGTCAACATGGGCACTGTTGCCCCTAGAAGCTGTCACCAACAGGAATGCCATGCTTCTCACTCTAATGATCAATAGGCTCAAACTCCATATCTTCAAGTGGGTTCCTATGGGCCGTTGCACCTCCATTGATGACTGCTATAAGGCCATTGTGGAGGCCAATAACCAGGCCTCAATGGGCTTCCACTGTACCAGTGACGCTTCATCCCAACCACATACCACACCTGGCAATGGCCACAATCAAGTAGGCTGCTGCCAGCCCTGCCAGCAGAATAATGGGACTAAACGCCCCCGTAAGGGGGAGCTTAAGCTAGCGCAGATTGAGGATAAGGGAAAAGCCTGGGGTTTGTAGCAACAAGAGGCTTTGTAACCCCACCTGACCCATCCTCTCAGTCCCTGCTAGCAAAAATCCCTGTGACTACAGTGTACAAAAAGTGGAGACCCTAGACATATTCCAAGTTCACAGTGACAACCCTGTATTGCAAGTGAGCCACTCCTCAAATAAAGTAACACACTTGTCCTATCCCTTCCGTTTCTGTGAGAACACCCACAAATTACTGGTATATACTGGGGCCGACCACACTATGGTAGACCAGGCATTCACTGACTCTCAACAATTAGACCAAGTGCCTAGCCAATTCAAGGCAGTATAAGTAGCTGACTCCTGCAGAGTGATGATTACCCATGAGACAGTATTCTTCTCTGTGAGAATGGGGAACATCCAGGTTAAGCTCTCTGGGCCAATCAGGGCAGGGCTCAGCAACAACGTCATTACTGGTCTTGACTGGAACTGGCACAACCATCCCTACATTGACTGGGATACGTCTGTAATCACCCTCAACAGAAATGGGGTGGGATTTCAGATATATCCTATCAAAATGAGCAAGTTACTCTATGATACTGTATTTTTCAGACTCACAGAAACAGGTACATAAAAATTCAAGGGGGAAGCTCAATTTTAATCAATACTCAGTCAAAGCCATCTGCAATGAACCACCTGTAGCCCTTCCCTTGTTTACTTCTCCTCCACTTGCACTTGCAGCCCTCCTTGAGGAGTACAAGGACGTCTTCAGTGAAACAC
Organism: Entomophthora muscae; assembly: GCA_014839935.2. Lineage (NCBI taxonomy): Eukaryota > Fungi > Entomophthoromycota > Entomophthoromycetes > Entomophthorales > Entomophthoraceae > Entomophthora > Entomophthora muscae. Next base: position 33,017 of record QTSX02006463.1, on the reverse strand, counting down.
TGGACCAACTGCCTCCTCCCTAAGAAATACAGCATGCTGTCCAATTGCAAGGGTTGTTGCCCAAGGCACGTCTCCTTTATTGTCTGACGCCCAAGGAAGACAAGACTCTTTGTCAACACCTTGTGGACGCGCTAGATAAGGGATGCAATTGCCTCTCCCTCTTGCCATATGGGGCTGCAGTATTCTTTGTAGCTAAGAAGGACGGGTCCCTTCAATTGATAACCAACTACCGCGCTCTAAACAAGGTGCCTGTCAAAAACAAATACCCCTTACCCCTAATTGACGACCTGTTTGACACTATTGTGGGTGAAAAGGTCTTCAGTAAGATTGATCTCACTGCAGGGTACAACCAGGTCCACATTGCACCAGGGGATGGGGAAAAGAATGCCTTCTGTACACACTACAGGTTATTTGAGTGTCATATCATGAACTTTGGAATGACCAACGCTCCCTCCACCTTTGCCATGTTGATGAACAAAAAATTTGAGTACTTAATTGAAAAGTGAGTTGTTGTGTACCTTGATGAAATTATTGTCTTCAGTCAAGATCAAACCACGCACCTCCAACACCTCTGTGCTGTCCTCAACACCCTTTGTAAAAGCTAGTTGAAGGCCAAGCCTTCTAAATGCAAATTCCTCAGGTCAGAGCTTTTATTCCTTGGGCACACCATCTCTGTCCAAGGGATAAAACCCAACCCTGCCAAAATTAAGGCAATCAAAAGTATGCCACTCCCCCACCAATGTGCGTCAAGTGTGTACCTTCTTAGGCATGGTTGCCTATGTGCAAAATTTTATTCCCAACTGCAGGGAACTAATTGCACCCCTCACTGGAGCTCCTGACAGTTTGATGGGGGTAAAACAAGGGAAATTACAGTGTACGGTTCCTGGCTAGCCTCCCTTGTTAACTACTCCCTCCCTGAGCCAATGGTGTGCTAAAACCCACAACATTGAACACAAGCAAATTGAGGGGGGGGACAAAACACCTTGAGGCCAGATACGCCGTAGGTGACCCTGTCTATGCACTCAACCCCAATTCAGCCAAATTAGAACCCAACCACCTGGGGCCCTTCAAGATAGCCGCGGTCTATGACAACCACTCCTATTAACTTGAAGATACCCAAGTAAACACCAAAAATCTTCACCATGATTGCTTACACCCCTGCTGTGCCATCCCCCCACAAAACTTTTTTGCCTAGACCTTCCCAGATCTTCTGCAGACTCTGATCCTGGTGTCTGATAACAAGCAGGGAACAAGGGGGGTGTTGCAACCAAGTTTCCCTTCTTGCCTGCTAACATATCTTATAATACACAGGGGGCGTTCAATTAGTGACCCTTGATGTATCTAACAACATGAACCAATCGGATGATAATATTGTATTTCAGGCACTGTCTCCTAATTAGGAGCGTTGTCAATGTGACCTGCTGATCTCCTCACAAGTTATTCCTTGGCTTCAAACCTTACATGGAACCTGCCATCATGCTACCCCCTGTGGGCTTGCAGCTTTTTCATATAGAAGTTTAATTACAATATTCTATAATAAAAAATACCTTATTATATTCATTATTGTCTTTTTTTATTGGACTATTGTCTTCCCTAATTCAAATACTGAACTTTCATTGGTTCAGTTGTAACACTAACAAAGTCAAAGATCATGAAACACCAAACAAGTGTCTCAAAACTTTCAAACTTTAGAATGGGAAAGTTTTTTAAAACTTTTTTGATAAGAATGAGCAAGCAGGGGACTTCCAGTCCCCTGTTTTGCTTTAAGGGTAAGGTTTGAATTCAAAGGTCACCTGACCCAGAGCTAGAGTTTGATTGGCTTTCAGAGAAAGTTTGCATAGGGGAATCTAAAGGGTTGGAGTGTTTCTCAAACATTCTGACACCACTTCTAATTGGCTGATGCCTATGGAATGGCTCAGGGCATCATTTAATCCAGTTGGATTGGAGTTTGTGGATTTAACAGTAGCGCAACCTTATTGGTTACACTTCATTTGTTTTAAATGGGGAAAAAACCAAGCCAAAAATAGTCCAAATTAATCAGGAATTCCTTCCTAGGTGTAGCATAAATCTGATTCTTGGTAGTTACTGAATGAGAAAGATACACCAGTAAAAATCCCTTGTCAATTTTGTGAGCTAAATCTTCAAGAAAATTAAGAGGTTTAGCTTGATTCTGAGCAGTTTTCTTTGTACGCCAAGGGAAGATTGTCCTATATAGGGCTAAAGGGGGGAGTAACATTACACAAGCTGTCAATACCCCAAAATCCGGAGCAAACTTGATTTATTGCCTGACTAACTATCATGATCAAGCCACTTCCTTACACACCCAAGTCAATTGATCTGCGGATGAATTGTTCCTCCTAAAGGGTTCATATATACTATATAATATCTCATATCACAAAAAAATATTATCTAGGTTACAATATTTCCCCCTTGTAACTCTGCTAATACAGAACAGGTACAACATTGGTAGTCAAAGTAGGTTATTTATCCTACCTTCTTTTTCAAAATTCCTCTGGTTGCCTGTACTTGCTCTAGTCAAGAAATATACAAAAGAATCATGTCAGGGCTACCCTTGGACTAGATTCTCTATGCAACAGGAACTGAAATCCCAAAAGGTATGCTCTCTATTAAAATATGGTCATCTTTGTGGCTGCCTTCCACGCCCTATCCACATAAGGTTTCTTTCTGGCACCCTCTTCCACACCTTAAGCCAATGTCAAAATTATCATGCCTTTATATATGGCTCAACAAATTTGCAGTGTAGCTTTAGAGTTTTTTTCTGGGGCCAACAACAACAACACTATTGCATGGATTCAGTCCACCCAGAGAAAGCAGATGTAAAATAGAATATCTAATAAGCTTCTGGATTGCAGAAATCTTCATTCAATTGGCCCACAACAAAGGTACCTGGTGTGACAAATGGCACAAGGTCCACTCAAAAAAGGCTGGGACACTTTCAAAAAAGACTTACTTGCCTGTGTTGAGCTTATACTTCTGGGAAGTATAATAAACAAGATAAAGGGGAAGTTGTAAGAAGAGAATGATACTTTATTGGACATGAATATATGATAATATATAGTATCATGAAAAGCCACATGCTTTCCATGTGTGTCATGATAGTCATGTGGCTTATCTGAGTAATGTTCCTCTTAAGTTGCAAGGCTTACTCAAGTTGTGTTCCGCTTAGAAGCTGGATTGGGTAATCCCTGTAATAGATGGTCAAATGATAGTGGTACCACCAACTTAATGATTAGTTGGTGAGCCATTTAGTGACTTATTTGGTGAACTACTTGGGGCGTCAATTCTCCAAGAGAGAGAGTAATCAAAGATGTTGCAACACCTGATTCATCATGAAGAACACCACACTCATGATTACCTGCCAACTCAAAAACCTGAAAATTTTTTACTGTTGTAATTGGCTAATTTAGCAGATTTACAAGGGTAAATAATAAGAAAATAGATAAAATCCTTTCTTTGAGATATTGATGTTATATATTTATTGTGAATCTGGATAGCAGGAGCATGATTATGAAGATCACTTGGTTGGATTGGTAGGAAGGTGGCTTGATCCTTATAATGAATCAAGCACTAAATTGAGCTATTAACTGTGTAGGGATTGTGATTTGGTCATGTAACTAGATTTGGTAATTCAAGTGAACTTCCAAATTTTGCTTTGGTCACTGAGAAGTTGGTTTTCAGGTTATAAAACTGTTTGGGCGGAACCTTGTTGGGGGTCAACCCAGCTTTTTTGACAGTACAGTAAAGGATAGATAAAATTGTATGAAAAATTGCAGCTATATGTCCCAGTCAGCATAGTTTTTGAAAGCCCTGTCACATACATCATGTACTAAAATATCCTCAAACCATATATATGATACATGAGAACTTGACCAGGTAAACAACCTGCAGATATTATACTGTGAGTCAGAAAAAGCATAATAAACCTTTAACACACTTCACAAAAGGCAGACTGGGAAGAGGAGAGACTCAAGGAGCTCTCCCCATCTGGTTTCACTAGCTACTCTCTGCCTAACAACAACAATAATAAATCACAGACACCAAACACTCACAACAATAGGAGTATTGGGTGATCCAACAGTACATAATTTGGAGTCACTGCTACCCAGAATGAGCAAGATAAGGGAAAATCTCAGGGATAGCACAAAGCAAGCCAGGCTCTTCCTGACCCCCATAAAACTCAACTAAAAAGGAGTATTGATCTGAAGACGTTGATCAGTCCCCAATGATACAGTGCTATCTAACAACCCTGTATATACACTGTTGCCCAATATCCAAATAGATTGATGTCTTATCCTTTCTGTGTCCACAGTGTCAAAACATATTTGATTAATCTCTCTTGGGGAATTAACACCCTGAGTAAATCACCAAATGGCTCACTGACTAACAAGTAAGTCAGTGGCGCTACTATCAGTCAATCATCTATTATAGGTATAAAATAATATGGATCCTAATCAGAACACAACTTGAATAAGCCTTGTGACTAAAGAGGAACATTACTCAGATAAGCCCCATGATCTCCATGACGTACATGGACATTATGTTGCTTTCCATGATACTATATATTACCATATAATCATATGTAATAAATTATCATTCTCTTCTTAATTTTCCCCTTATTTTATTTATTATACTTCCCAGAAGTATAAACTTGACAGTGGTAACACAGGTAGGTTATCCATACCTATCCAACTCAAAGGAAAAATTCCTCCCAAGAAAAAGACCCAAAAAATGGAGCTCCCTAAAGGCTGGAGAGACTACAAAGAAGGACAAGAAGTCCTTGCATGTTTTTTCATCTACAAAAACATCATTGTGCCTTTCAAACAATACAACACTCTCAAATTTGGCAAACTGCTACATGTAATCCCAACCACAACAGGGTCACAACAGCCCAAAATACCCAACATTGTATTCCAACACCTAAATTCAGCAGAAATTGGGGCTTTTTCAGGGTTATGCCAAGAAAACGCCTCCCTCTGGATCAACAGTACAGAAAGCAAATTAAAATAAGTAGAATATCCCCGCAAACTCTGGGTCAGTGAGATCTCCCTTTGAGTCACGGGAACCACATCACGTTTTGTAAGTGGGTGGCTAGCACAGCACCCTGACCAAAATAAAAACTGGGACATGTTAAAACTTGCCTTCCTCAAAAAGTTTGCCATTAAGGATTCTGATGTGTTGATCATGACAGAACTTCAAACCTTTAAAATGACAGGAACAAACAAAGACTATATTGCAGCGTATGAAGGCTTACACAACCAAGCTCCCAGTACCATCAACTTTGACAAGCCAGGACTTCAATTGGATTTCTACAACAGCCTCCCCACACATATCAGACATCAGTTTGATATGACTTGCTTCAAGAACCTTGAAGATTTATTTCTTGGAAAGAAATTGCGCAGCTCAGAAATCTGACAATCTACATGCAACAAACAAGCAAAAAGAAAGCCCCAGGCCAAAGAAGGGCCCTTGCCCTAATAAGCAAAACAACCAAAGCAGTAACCCCCATCCTTGCAACAGGAACCGTTTAGCACAGGCTAACCAAGAAATTACTGAAGATACCAATGAGAAGGGAAAAGCTCAGGGGAGTGCTTAGGCAAGCCACCCTCCCCCAACTCACAAGACTTGTACAGGGACAAGGACGTGGATTCAATCATTATGATCCAAGTACCCTCCAGCAATCCTCTACTGTTTGCTGCCCAAGCTGGAAATAAACTCCTCACTTATCCTTTCTGTTTTTGCAGATATCAGGGAACCACACTATTTGACACTAGAGCAGATCAATCTCTTGTCAAAAAGATATTTGCTGACCTCATGAAATTACCTACAGGCCAAAGCAATATCAAAAGGGTCATCATGGCAGACAACAGAAACACACCAGTCACCCAAGAGGCAAAACCTTTTTGCACCCAAACTGAAGACGTGCAAACCACGCTCAGTGGCCCCATAATACCAATCCCCAAGTATGATGTTATACTTGGCCTGGATTGGATGAGAAAAGCCAAAACTCATATTTACTGGGATAGCGCTACCCTCACCATACAGCGAGGTGAGGTACACCACCATGTCTACCCAACATATCTTGATACGCTTATGAGAGACCACATGTTTGTGAAAATCATGGAAACAGAAGAGGAGACTGACCCTAGCAAAATCAATTGGAACACCTGTACATATGAGGTTATCCATTTCAAAAATATGGGAACCAGACGTAAAAACATCTGCATACAAGACCAACTAGTCAGTGAGTTCCCCTCTTTCTTTCAAGAAGGCCTACCAGGTTTACCACCAGACTGTGACATACAACATGATATTGACCTCAAAGGAAGTGTACTAAGGCACACCCTATCTACCGCCTCACATCACAAAAAGATGACACCCTAAAAGCTTATCTTGATGAAGCCCTCAAGAAAGGACCCATACAACCATCAATGTTGCCTTTAAGTGCTGTTGTCTTCTTTGTGGTAAAGAAAAAACGGAGGACTCTGCCTAGTCACAGACTACAGAGTGCTAAACAAGGTCATAATTAAGAGCAAGTATCTCCTTCCACTGATTGACAACCTTTTTGACACCCTGGGGGGTCCCAAATCTTTACAAAGATTGATCTAACAGCAGGCATCACCAAATTTGAGTAAAGAATGAAGATATCCCAAATACTGCCTTCAGAACTAAATATGGATCCTTTGAATGTGTTGTTCTCAATTTTGGCATGACAAACGCTCCCAGTACCTTTGTGACTTCATGAAAAAAGTCTTCAAGGAGCACATCAGAAAAAAAAGCAATTATCTACCTGGACAACATAAAAATCTACAGCCCAAACTTAAAGCAACACTGGAAAGACTTCTGCCTAGTCCTCCTCATCCTCAAAGAAAACCAACTCATTGCCAAACCATCTAAGTGTAAATTCTTTCTTGACTGAACTCCCATTCCTTGGTCACATTATCAGCAAGGGCATAATTGAACCAGATACAGACAAGATACGTGCAGCAACTCAAATGCCAGCTTTAAGAAATAAGAGTGAACTCTGCACCTTCCTTGGAATGATAGCCTATGTAAGAAGATTCATCCCTGACTGGGGTGCCCTAACAGCCCCCTGTCTGCCATTACGGGCAAAACAATCAAGTTTTTCTGGATGCCACTACAAGACCAGCACTTCTGTCATCTAAAAGAACATATGGTTACTGCCCCTATCCTCCAGTATCCAAATCACAAGGGAATCTATGAATTAGAAACCGACGCATCTGACTACGCCATAGGAGGGGTACTCTGTATCCAAACAGAAGAAAAGACTTCCTCCCTGTGGCTTACAAGTCAAGGAAACTATCCAAAAACAAATAAAGATATCCCATACACAATAAAGAGTTGGTGACCATCATACATTGCCTCATGAAATGGCAATACTATCTAGAAGGAGCCCAAACATTTAAAGTACTCACTGACCAAAAATTGCTGATATTCTTCAAAACACAACAACACCTGTCAAGAAAACAAGCCAAATGGATGAGTCTCATACAGAGATACACCATGAAAATTGAATACAAGACAAGCAAGTAAATGCTTACTGCAGATTCCCTGTGAAGCTATACAGCAAATATGTCCTTTGCGCTGATGGCAACCCTGACTGGCCCATGTTAATCATGGGGAATCTCCAGGAAGGGTTCCCACCTGGCACCCCAATGGAAATCCAAGAGAAAGTCCTTAAGAACAAACACCTGTTCAAAAACGTATATGGAACCCTGCACCAAATACTTCCAAATGGTGACACTGTGCCTTACGTCCTGTCAATGCAAAAGATTGACACAATCATCCAATATCACATATGCCTGGGACACACCTGTAGTAGGAACTTGCACAAATATCTAAAGACATGCTACTGGTGGCCCAACATGCTAGATGGTATCAGAGAGATACTGAAACAATGCAAAGTCAGTGAGAAGTACTCCCAAACCAAAGCACCACCCATAGTCAGTAGTACCTGTATTCATCACACAACCCTTCAAGGTATGGTCATTGGATATTGTCATACCAATGCCTGGTGAAAACAAGGGCAAGAAGTACATCATAACAGCTATTGAGTATGAAACCAGGTGGCCTGTAGCACAAGCCACAAAAGAACACAAAGGCAATGATGTGAGGTAATTTATTGGCAAAGAAATCATAGCTAAGTTTGGGAAACCTGAACTTCTGATCACAGATGGAGGCACTAAACTTAAGCCATTGACACCAACATCTACCTTACCAAAAACAGGATAAAATACATCACAGCCAGCCTGTATCACCCTTAAGCAAATGGACAAGTATAACAACTAAACAGCTCACTTGTAGAAGCCCTCAGTAAGTTATCTGCTAACAATCCAAAGGCCTGGGTTGACATGCTCCCAACAGAGCTCATGGTCTGTAGAACACAGTTATTTGCAATACAGGCAAAAGCCCTTATGAGCTTGTCTATGGACAAAAGCCCACTCTTGTTAGTACAATTGCAGTACCACAATTACCTATGCCCAAAAAGGTGCCAGACAACAGTGACCTCAACATACAAAGTGTTAGAAAATACCAAGAAGACATGGAACACAGAAGGATCAAAAGAGAAACAATCCCACTACAGCAGGAAAGATTCCAAGTCAGGGACAAAATCTGGGTTGTCAACCACAATCAGCATAAGTTGGAACCAGGGTTATGTGGAACAGGCATAGTCATGGAAGTCAAGCCCAACAATACCTACCTTATCAAGGGAATTGGAACCTGAACTGAACTAAAACATACACACCACAACCAACTCCACCTGTGTAAAGCAAGAACATCCCAAAAAACTTCCAGACTCCCTGTTCCCAATGCCAAACTGGATAAATACCAAGCTTGTACCCCTGACACTCTTATGAAAATTCCAAAGGCTCTGCCTTACAGCACCCCAGGGGGAGATGTTGCAACATCTTTGACTATTCCCTCTTAGGGAATTAATGCCCCAAGTAGATCACCAAATGAGTCACTTAAGGGCTCATCAACCAACCAGTAAATTGGTAGCACTACTATCAGTCAACTATCTATTACGAGGATCAAATAATCCAGATTCTAAACAGAACACAGCTTGAATAAGACTTGTGACTTAAGAGGAACATTACTCAGATAAGCCCCATGACGTACATGGACAGTATAGGGCTTTCCATGATAATATATATTATTATATTTTAATATCCAATAAAGTATCACTTCTGTCAATTTTATACTTCTGGGAAGTATAATAGACAAAATAAAGGGAAGATTTAAGAATATAATGATACTTTATTGGATATGAATATAGAATATTATATAGTATCATGACAAGCCACATGCCATTCATGTACGTCATGGAGGTCATGGGGCTTATCTGAGTAATGTTCCTCTTGAGTCACGAGGCTTAAAAAGTTGTGTTCCATTTAGGACCTGGATTGAGTGATCCCTGTCATAGATGGTTAACTGATAATGGTGCCACCAGTTTACTGACTGGACAATGACCCATTTGGTGAGATGTTTGGTGATTTACTCGGGGAGTTAATTCCCTGAGAGGGAGTAATCAAAGATGTTGCAACATATCCCCCTGGGGTGCTGGAAGGCGGAGCCTTAGGAATTTTCTTGGGAGTATCTGGTATGCGGGCTTGGTATTGATCCAGTTTGGTGTTGGGCACAGGGAGCCTTGTATTTGGTTGGACTGTTCTTGCTTTACACAAACGGAGTCGGCTGTGATGCATACATTTCAGTTCATTTTGAGCTCTAATTCCTTTGATGAGGTAGGTGTTATTGGGCTTAACTTCAATGTTAATGCCTGGTCCGCGTAACCCTGGGTCTAGTTTGTGTTGATTGTGATTGACAACCCAGATCTTGTCTACAGCTTGAAACCTTTCTTGTTGTAATGGGATTGCTTCCCACTGGACCCTTTGGTGTTCCATCACTTCTTGGTCCTAACTGGCTTGTAGTACTTTTGGGTCATTAATGTCTGGTATCTTCTTTGGAAGTGGCAGTTGTGGTCCGTGGTTGTACTGACAAGTGAGGGTTTCTGACCATATACAAGCTCATAAGGGCTTTTGCCCGTATTGCGGTTGACCCGTGTTCTGCAGATCATAAGGGTGAATGATGCATGCCAACCCAGGCTTTTGTATTGTTGGCAGATAAATTACTGAGGGCTTCCACTAGAGAGCTGTTTAGTTGTTCTACGCATCCATTTGCCTGTGGGTGATATGGGCTGGCTGTGACGTGTTTTATTCCATTTTTGGCAAGATAGATGTTGGTGTCAATAGCTTTGAGTTCAGTGCCTCCATCTGTGATTAATAGGTCAGGCTTTCCAAAATTTGCTATTATCTCCTTGCCAAAGAATTGTCTCACATTGTTACCTTTGTGCTCTTTTGTAGCTTGCGCTATGGGCCATCTGGTTGCATTGTTGATGGCTGTTATGATGTAATTTTTGCCTTTGCTTTCACAGGGCATAGGTGCCACGGTATCCAACAACCATACCTTGAAGGGTTGTGTGATGGATACAGGTACTACTGATTTTGGTGGAGCTTTGGTTTGGGGAGTACTTTTCACAGACCTTGCATTGTTCTAGTACTTCTCTGATATCATCTAGCATGTTGGGCCACCAGTAGCGTGTCTTGAGGTATTCATGCAAGTTTATGCTACAGGTGTGTCCCAAGCCTCTGTAATATCAGAGGATTGTGTCAATCTTTTGTGTTGATGGGACTTAGGGTACAGTGTCATCATTTGGAAGTATTTGGTGAAGGGTACCATATACATTTTTTAACAGATGTTTGTTCTTGAGGACTTTCTCTTGTATGTCCATTGGTGTGCCAGGTGGGAACCCTTCCTGGAGATTCCCCATAATTAACATGGGCCAGTCAGGGTTGCCATCAGCGCAAAGGACATATTTGCTGTATAGCTTCACAGGGAATCTGCAGTAAGCATTTACTTGCTTGTCTTGTATTCAATTTGCATGGTGTATCTCTGTATGAGACTCATCCATTTGGCTTGTCTTCTTGACAGGTGTTGTTGTGTCTTAAATAATATTAACAACTTGTGGTTGGTGAGTACTTTGAACGTCTGGGCTCCTTCCAGATAGCATCACCATTTCATGAGGCAGTATATAATGGCAACTAATTCCTTATTGTGTATGGGGTATCTTTTTTACCTTCTGATAGCTTCCTTAATTCATATGCCATGGGAAGGAAGTCCTTTTGGGCTGTTTGGATGCGGAGGACTCCTCTTATGGCATAATCAGAGGCGTTGGCTTTTTAGCTCATAGATACCCTCACAGTTTGGGTATTGTAGAATAGGGGCAGTAACCATGTGTTCCTTCAGTTGGCATAAATGTTAGTCTCGTAAGGGTGTTCAGACAAATTTGGTTGTTTTCCTGGTGATGGCTGACAAGGGAGCTGTTAGGGCGCCCCAGTCAGGGATGAACCTGTGTACATAGGCTACTATTCCAAGGAAAGTGCAGAGATTGCTCTTATTCCCTGAGGCTGGCATCTCTGTTATAGTGCATATCTTGTTTGGATCCAGTTTGATACTGTCCTTGCTGATGATATGGGCAAGGAATGGCAGTTTAGTCAAGAAGAACTCACATTTGGACGGTTTGGCAATCAATTGGTTTTCTTCCAGGGTACTGAGGACTTTGCAGACGTCTTCCTAGTGTTGTTGTAGGTTAGGACTGTAAATGATGATGTTGTCCAGGTGGATGATTGCTCTTTTCCCAATGTGTTCCTTGAATACTTCAGTCATGAAGATTACAAAGGTACTGAGAGCATTCCTCATGCCAAAATTAAGGACAACACATTCAAAGGATCCATATTTAGTTCTAAATGTGGTCTTTGGGATGTCTTCAGGCTTTATGAAAATTTCATGGTAGCCTGCTGTCAAATCAATTTTTGTGAAGATTTGGGACCCCCCAGGGCATCAAAAAGGTTATCAATGAGGGGCAGGGGATACCTGTTCTTAATTTTGACCTTGTTAAGGGCCCTGTAGTCTGTGACTAGGCGGAGGCCTCCATCTTTCTTTGCCACAAAGAAGACAGCAGCACTTAAAGACAGCATTGATGGTTGCATGAGTCCTTTCTTGAGGGCTTCATCAAGATAAGCTTTTAGGGTGTCATTTTCTTATGGTGTGAGGCAGTAGATAGGGTGTGCTTTAGGTACACTTCCTTTTAGGTCAATTTTGTGTTGTATACCCCAATCAGGGGGTAACCCGGGTAGTGTCTCTTGGAATACGGAGGGAAGTTCATTGACTGGCTGGTTTTGAATAGGGTTCTGTTTTGTGTTGTGTTTCTGTGTTTTTGAAGTGGATAACCTCATATGTACATGTGCTCCAATTTGATTTTGCTGGTGTCAGTTTCTTCTTCCATTTCCATGATTTTCACAAATATGTGGTCCCTCATGAGGGTGTCTTGATGTGTTGGGTACACGTGATGATGGACTTCTCCTTGCTGTATGGTGAGGGTGGCACTGTCCCAGTAAATGTGAGGTTTTGTCTTTCTCATCCAGTTCAAGCCAAGTATGACACTGTACTTGGGGATTGATATGATGGGGCCGCTAATTATTATTTTTACATCTCCAGTTTGGTTGCAGAAAGGCTTTGTCTCATGGGTAACTGGTGTGCTCAGTTGTCCGCCATGATGACTTTCTTGATGTTACTTCAAGTGGTAGGTAACTTCATGAGGTCTGTGAAGCTCTTGTTGATGAGCAATTGATCTGCTCCAGGTCAAATAGTGCTCTGCACTGGTATCTGCAAAAGCAGAAAGGATAAGTGAGGAGTTTATTTCCAGTTTGGCGGCAAACAGTAGAGGATTGCTGGAGGGAACATGGATCATGGTGATGAGTCCACGTCCTGTTCTCTGTACAAGTCTTATGAAGTGGGGGAGGGCGGCTTGTCTAAGCACTCCCCTGAGCTTTTCCCTCCTCATTGGTATCTTTGGTGCTGGCCTGGTTGGCTTGTGCAGTTTGATTCCCAGTTTGAGGCTGGGTACTGTGGGCTCAGTTGTTTTGCTTATTGTGGCGAGGCTCTCTTCTAGCTGAAGGGTTTTCCTTACACTTGTTGGTGGTGTGTAGGTTGTCAGACTTATGAGCTGTGCATTTTTCCTCTAAGAATACATCCTCAGAGTCCTTTCATCAAGTAATGTCAAACTGACGTCTAATGTGTGTGGGAAGGCCATTGTAGAAGTCTAGACGTGGCCCAGGTTCATCAAAGTTGATGGTGTTGGGTGCTTGGTTGTGTAGTCCTTCATATGCTGAAATGTATTATTTGATAGTTCCTGTCATTTTGAAGGTTCAAAGCACAGTCATGATTACTACATCCAAGTCCTTCATGGAGAAATTTTCAAGAAATGCAGCCTTGAACACTTCCCAATTTTCTTTCTGGTCAGGATGTTGGGCTAGCCATTTGGTTACAAAAAATGATGTGGTCCCTGTGACACGGAGGGCAATCTCACTGACCCAGAGTCTTTGGGGGTAATCTACTTGTTTGAACTTACTCTCAGTGCTTTTGAACCAAAGAGAGGCGTTTTCACAGTGTAGTCCTGCAAAGGTGCCAATTTCAGTGGTACATAAGTGTTGAAACACAATATTGGGTATCTCAGGTTGCGTAGGCGCTGTTGTGGTTGGCGTGGTGGGAAACAGTCTGTGGGATTTGATAGCATTTTACTGGTTGATGAGTACAAGGATGTTATTGTAGATGACAAGGCCTGCAGGATTATACTGTCCTACTTCATAATATCTCCAGCCATTAGGGAGTGACATTGTTTAGGTTCTTTTCTTGGGAGGAATTTTTCCTTTGAGTTAGGTAGGTATGGATAACCTACCTGTGCTACCACTGTCAAGTTTATACTTCTGGGAAGTATAATAAACAAAATACAGGGGAAGATTAAGAAGAGAATTATACTTTATTGGATATGAATATAGAGTATTTATTATAGTATCATGACAGGCCAAATGTTGTCCATGTGTGTCATGGAGGTCATGGGGCTTATCTGAGTAATGTTCCTCTTGAGTCACAAGGCTTAATCAAGTTGTGTTCCATTTAGGAGCTGGATTGAGTGATACCTGTCATATATGGTTAACTGACAATGGTGCCACCAGTTTATTCACTGGAGGGTGAACTGTTCAGTGAGCCGTTTGGTGATTTACTTGTGGTGTTAATTCCCTGAGAGGGAGTAATTAAAGATGTTGTGACACTTCTATTATTAATTTTCCCCTTTATCTTGTTATTATAATTCCCAGAAGTATATACTTAACAAGAATATTTTCTTAAAATATGACACAGCCCTAGATGGGAACAGAAATTGTGTAAACACAGTGTCACAACCCTGTTTTTTGATTGGGTCACAAAACAATACATGTGATAAAAAGCGCTTTTTTGGGAAAGCTTCAAATATGGAATTAGGAAAGAAGAGAAGTATTGTTATTGGATAATATTTTAGACTTATATAGATTGGGCTGTGGCAGATATTTAGTTGGATCAAACCTAAGGATTGGTCATGTGCGGAATGGGTTTGAGCCACTGGATACTTGGACAGTCATGTAATATTGCTTGGTTGCCATTCTTGGTATGTCAAACTGTATATTGGATATGCATCAAATTGGGCAATGGCTGGATATTGAGTAAGTTGGCAGTAGCCGTAATGCTTGTACATTCAGATCCTTGACACCCCCTCTTAAGAGGTTACTCTGGTACATCAGGAGGGGGCTTTGTCTTAACGGATGTTGCCTGATGTTCCTGGAGTTGTTTGCTAGTTGGTACCAGTCTGGTTGAGTGTTCTCCTTTGCTAAGGTTGAGATAGGTTCTGTGGTATTTTTTGACAATAGGGGTTTTGGCACCTTGGAATTTCACTAGATAGGTATTTTGGTCTGGTTTCTACTTGATGATTCTTTCTGGTCCTCTGTGTACTGAGTCTAGCTTCTTTCTGTTTCCAGCTAGGACCCAGACGGGGGAGTCAATGGGAAGTGGTTCCTCTGTGGAGGTTACCTTTTGTGTTTTGAGCCTTTTTGTTTCTGCTATTTTAGCTTTGAGGTGTATGTGTTGTAGATTCATACTTGTTCTACTGTGGGAGGTTTCACCTGGGGATCTTTATGTATGGCTGTTTGTTGCAGGTAATTATTTCTGGTTTGTATCTGTATTTTAGTTCAAACGGTGAGTAGCCTGTTCCTTGATTGGTGCAGACTTGGGATACTAGTAATGTATGTTTCATGTATAGTGGCCATGTGTCTTTGGCTTTGCCATCCATCATTTTCTCTAGGATCTTGATAAGGCTGCTGTTTAGGCGTTCAAATCTGCTGTTGGCCTGTGGCCTGTAGGGTGAGGTTATGGGTTGTTTAATTTTTTTGGATTTTAAGTTGTTGTATACTAGGTGACCTGATAACTCAGTTGCTCCATCATTTATGATGTATTCTGGAGTACCGTAGTTGGCTATGACTGCTTTGTTAATGAATTGGTTTATGGTTTCTGCTTTGTTGTCCTTTTCTGCCAAGAAGATGGGCCAGCGTGTGGCAAAGTTGATGGCTACAATTAGGAAACATTGGTTTGTCATTAATGATTTGGTATACAGTGCCATTTGATACATGGAAATACTTTTTGGTCCTTACTAATGTATTGTGGGTTAGTTGGTATGTTGAGGGGTCTTTCCCTTTGGTTTTATACTCAGTATTATATAGGTTTTGCCAGTCAGGGTCCAGGTGGTCAGGATAATCCTCTCTTGAATGACATAGCTTAGAGAGAGCATCAGCCATGATCAGCTCTTCCCCCCTTTTGTATTGGATGTCCAAATTGAGCTGCTCCAGCAGGGACATCAATTTGGACTGTTGCCGTGCAAGTGTTTTCTGAGTTTTGAAATATATCAAGGATTTATGGTCAGTTAGTACTCTGACAATTAAATGTCCCTCTAAGTAACATCTTTATTTCTTGCATGTGTGATATATTGCTAGCAATAACTTATTGCTTATTGGGTATCTCTGCTCAGTATTGGTTAGTTTTCTGCTTTTGTAACATACTGGTAGGAAGTCTGGCTGCCCTAGCTGGCAGATGCGTAGGACTGCGCCAATGGTGGTGTCACTGGCATCTAACTCGAGCTTGTAGCACCTGTTGTTAATAGGGTATTGCAAGATTGGTGCTTCAATCAAAGCTTGTTTTAATAGTTGGAAATTCTTGTTGCATTCTGGTGTCCAGATGAATTTCTTTTTGGCATTACCCTTAGTTAGGTCATTGATTGGTGTGGTAAGCTTTTTGCAGTCTTTGATGTATTTCCTTAGGTAAGCTACCATTCCAAGAAAGCATCAAACTTGTTTAACAGAGATGGGGCGTTGCATGTTATATATGGCTTAAAATTTGTCTGGATCTGCTTTGATGTCACTGTCAGAGACAATGTGGCCCAAAAACAGGAGTTCCTTTTCCATAAATTGGCACTTACTAGGCTTGGCACAGAGCTTGTGCTTTGCAATTCAATTGAGTGTCTTGCAGACATGTGTGAGGTGTTCCTTTTTTTTGAGAATATAATGATATTGTTGAGGTAGCATAATGTATTTGGGAGGCCATTCAGCGCTTGGTTCATCATGGTGACAAACGTTACAGGAGCGTTGGTCATCCCAAAGTTCATTTATTCAAGATGCCTATACATTTCTGACTGGTACATTGAGCCCATAGGGCCGTAAAGCAATGATCAAAAGTCTCATATACAATAATAAAAAGAAAAAAGGAGGAGGGGACAAGGAAACCTGCAGGGCAGGAGAAAAACCTTGGGTGGAGGAGGAAGGTGTGAAGGGGAAGATTTCTTTGAGCTATATATCCCCTGCTAGGGGTAATATAACTTTTGAAAATATTTGATAGTGGATGCCATCAGTCCAGAGTGAATTGTATTGACCCAAAAAAACCGGGCCAGAAAAAAAAGTTGGGCCTTTGGCCCACATTTGGTGTTGTTTGATTCCATCTGTTGTGTGGCCAATGGTGTGTGTGTGGTTTTAGGGGGAAAGATTTGGGTTAGATCCCCATTTTTGGGCCCTAATGACAGAGAGCGCAAGTTGAACTTGGCAAGAGGTCCAATTGAAATGTGCTGATCCGGAATGATCCGGGAAAAATCCCTTGGGCTGTCTGCCAGCGTTTTATTGTTGAGCAGCCTTTACACATTTTTTGTGGCTAAATCTGTGTACAGCTATGGTTTCAGGGACAATGCCTAGGGTTGGTGTTGAGCAACTTGTGATATTGCTGATATGTTCAAAGCTACAGATAGATGTTAGCCTTGCCAATGTACTCTACCTAATCCTATGCAAGAGCACTACAGACTACAATAGAATAGAACTTTGAATATAATTATGTTTATTGATACTGGAGTACAATCTAGCCAGCGGCTGCAATATATCCAGGTGTAACTATGAACTTGTTTTTGACCTTTCAGGTGTCTATATCAATATATAGTGCAACAACCCTTGTTCTTGTCCTTTCAGACAGTTCTCAGTGGCTATCTTTGCAATAGGTCTATCTTTGCTGACTACGCCCATCCTGATTGGCTGTCCTTGGCACGTGATATGCTACTGGCCTTAGCAGGCGTCCATGGCACATCAGCTACAGCCTACGCTCTTCTTGAGCTAGCCTACTGTCATTTATTGATTGGCTGTATCTTACACGCCTATTATTGCGCTGGGAAACTACGCCGTATTTAGTTGATGCTTAGAAATTGTCCTTGTTCAGCCCTCCTACATTGGAAGGTAGAATACTGGTATTCCATTTACAGGGCTTAATCAGTGATCCTTTTCTGGTTGGCAAACCTTCTACTTATTAATGCAACAAGTCAAATTAGGAATTATACGCCGTATAATACAAGACTCAATCCATTAGTGACTCAGAGGATTATCCGCCGTGTAATACTGACCCAAACCAATAAGGAACCCAATTATATGTCTTGTAATACTGATCTGAACTCAGTATTTCTTAGCCACTGGTATATCACTTGTTTGATATGGACATATAAGTCCATCAGGCTGTGTAGAGCTGAGTTGATACAACGTCCAGTAGGGTAGGATAGGTGATATACAATTGATGATTTTGTGATTACACGCCGTGTAATCAATGATATACATTATATTGGCTAACGTTTATGCGGCGTATAATAAGTACAGCAATTATAATATAGCAAGCAATATACAGTGTATAATCACATCACATTGGGACAATCAGTGATAATATGGCGTATAATTTTTACATCTATTATAATAAACTACCAATTACACAGCGTATACTAACTGCACTTGATGTGGTGATACCCAAATGATAATACAGCATATAACTGGGCGTGTAACTGAGTAAGATCTGCGTACATGATTAGCCTGATCATTTGTGGTCAACCAGCCTAATCTCACAGTTGGCGTCCCCAAAATGGTGGGATGTAGCTCTAGGGCCAGTGTGTTGTGGAGTGGTAGATTAAATGGCCAGTAACTGATCCAAATTTACCTGGGCCATTAGCCCTTTGGGCCTACTGCCTGGATTTTTTTGTTGGAGGGCTGAGCCTGTTACAGGATGATCTATTATGTTTGTGGCTGAGATATGGTGCGGAATTGCAAGGCTGTGCCCTCAGTGCAACTGATAATCAAACATGAGTGCCAGTCTGCAGAAAATGTGGCTTTTCACATTTTGTTAATTGCTGGGCCACATTTAGAATTGCTGATCCGCCTTGGATTGTGTGGTGTTGTGTGGTAAAGATATAAGGGTCTGATGGTGGAATGTGTTGTTCAATGGGAGCAAATAAGGTGCAATTTTGTGGGCCGTGTTTATCCAGAAGCTGTGGTCCTTTGGCCTGGGTTTTTTTGTTACCCAGTACCTTCCATGCCTGCCTGCTGCTATGATGAACTCTATTAATCCAGATGCAGCTTCTTATGGTCCATTATTATCTGAGAGAGTCAAGGCCACAAATTGGCCTTGCTCAAAGCAGTTATTAGCGCTTCTGGGCCAAATGGTACTGCTTTGAGGTTGCAGGAAATCCTATTAATGCCTGGGACTAGGGCCAGAAGTCCTGCGGTGGAGTTTGTCTCATTGGTGGGTTCCAATAGCCCTTATACATTAGTGACCTCACCAAAAGTAGGGCCACTGCTGTCATTGGCTGCTGTATCCTTGGCTTTTTTAGGTGCCCTGGACTGTTTAGGATCCCCTGCTGTGTAATGGGATAGCTTAGTTACTGCAGCAAGTTTGGTTTGGACCTTGCGTCTTGGTCTTCCATTATCCCGTGCAGAAGGTGCTTGCTTCTGATTGGGTATATCCTGGGTATGGGCCTGCAGTAAATTCTCTTGGGCCACCTCATTGTGGTGACAATCCAATAAAACTTGGCCTGGATTAATTATTAATTCCTGGGTTTGTGCCTGTTGCAAATTATCTTGGGTCACCACATTGTGGTGACTATCCAATAAAACTTCTCCAGATTGGCCATTGGTTCCTGCACTGCCAGTTCTGTAATTTCCATTGGTTCATCAACCATATTGTCTTGAACTGACTGGGTCTCATGTGCAGGCAATTGCATTGGATTAGGTGCCTCTTCTTGGGCACATTCTGTCTCCTTGATTGGTTGAGGCTAAGACAAATTTTGAGCCTTTGCATGAGCCTTTTTCTGGAGGGATGTGATTGGTTTTACAACTGCATACTCAGCCATGGTGCCCCAGGCCAAGGATACAAGAGCATTGGATTGGGGCCCAATTGGTTCACTATTCTGGTGCTCCTTGGGGGCGTCTTGTTCTGCGGCCCGGACTCCTGCTATGGTTGTAGGGCAAAGGGCCTCTCTGTGGCCAAGGGCGGAGCACAGCGCACAGATGGGCGGAGTTTTCTCATGGAATACCTTGAACTTGCTACTAAGGATGCCATCCTTCTTGAGAATGGTTGCGCAACGGGGAATGGATGACAGGCTTTCATCTGCAAAGGGTTTGATCATGGCCATGGCTTTTGGTGTGGTCAGGTGGCCCATGTAAGGATTCTTGAGCAGTTCAAACTGCACTATTTCTCCATACTTGGCCAGCCCATTATTGAGCTGGGTTTCAACCTCCCCCTCTGGTCATGTCTA
The DNA here is from genome assembly GCA_014839935.2 of Entomophthora muscae. NCBI lineage: Eukaryota > Fungi > Entomophthoromycota > Entomophthoromycetes > Entomophthorales > Entomophthoraceae > Entomophthora > Entomophthora muscae. Next base: position 12,955 of record QTSX02006463.1, on the reverse strand, counting down.
ATGACAAGGCCTCAAAAGACATAAAGAGGGTGGTGTCTTGATTGAACCAAGTGCAGGTGGTTGGTAGGACTTTCTGGGTTTTCTTACCCTTGGTGTCAGTGATCTCAAGAGTGAAGGTTTCCTCAGCTGCCTGATCTGCATCCACTTTACAGAGTAAGCCAAGATCAAAGAAGTCCTTCATTGGGCTTTGGTGAAGTGACACAGCCTTAGGGTATGCTGTGGCAACTGCTTTTGCTGACTCCTGGAACTGAGTGGGGTTGCCCCCAAAGTTGACTCTGATCCCATGGGGCACAGGGGACTTGGGTAGGGCTCTGATAATATCTTGGAACCAGTGTTCAGAGGTCACAAACTTCATCCATCCTTATGATGGAACAAATGGTCCCTTCTTGGTGGTTTCTGTGGGGCTCACCAGTTGGCCCTTGACAGGGCGTTTCTGGCCCTGGACCACCTTGGCCCAGGATCTAGTGTTGTTGTTGGTCATGCCTTTCTTCTTAATAAAAGCCTTGTTTAAACTCAGAGTATTATGTGCTTATCACTTGCTTTTAAATTCTCAATTCCAAAAAGTGGATGAGCTGATCAAGAAAGGTGTCATCCCAAAGTTCATTACCCTACACTCAAAGGATCCAAATTGTGTACAGAATGTGGTCTTTGGTATGTCCTTTTACTTTACTTCAACCTGGTTGTAACCTGAGGTGCTGTCAATTTTGGAGAAAAATTTGGCTCCTGAGAGTCTTGCAAACAGATCCTCTATGAGTGGTAGGGGATATTTATTCTTTACTGTGCTTGCATTTAGTTCTCTGTAGTCAGTTACTAGATGGAGGGTGACTTCCTTTTTCTTTACAAAGAATACTGATGCCCCCACAGGGATTCAGACGGGTGAATTAATCCTTTTGCTAGATTGTCCTCAATATGTGTCTTGAGGATTTGGGTCTCTATGGGAGAGATTCTGGAGAGAGGTGCAGGTTTAGGCATGGCTTTACATAGGTCAATGCCATGTTTGACCTTTTGTTTGGGTTGTAACTGTGGTGATCCACATGTGTGTTTTTTTGCAGGCAATGGTTGATTTGGCTTCAAATAAAGACAATATGCTGAAGAGTGACAATGTGTGGTTAGCTGACAAGGCTGTAAGCTAGTAGGTAATATATGACTGCTAGGGGTAAGTGAGGTGAGCCTAGTAGGTAACATAGGACTACTAGGGGAAGTAAGGCCTGGCTGGTAGGTAACATAGGTCTACCAGAGGCAGATATTGCCTCTACCCAGCAGAAGGAATTAGCTGCTGTGGGCTAGATTTCTTCACCTAGCAGGGAACTGTGGCTTCAAAAGGGTGAAGAATGAGATAGCTAGCAGGGAACTTTGTCTGTTTGAGGTGGAGAAGGTTTTGGACCCCTGGCAGGTAGCGCAGGCTGCCAGGGAGGGGAAGAGCTCTGAGGGCTCTACGTACCCTGATACACTTACAGGAGGTCTGTGAGCAAGCATCCTACCTAATGGACTGATAGGGTGTCCTCGTTTATGTCCCTGTGGGAGCTTTGGGGGGAACCCAAAGTGAGCATTGGAGGGCATAGATTTGCTCAGAGGTGTCATCAAGACAGTTTTCTTGGAGAAGCAAGCTGCAGAACTTGTTGTGATCAGGCCTCTGGGAAGTAGAGCTGATTACTCTGCAACTTAAAGCCCAGACTTAATCACCTGGGTGAGTAAAGACAACACATAGATATTGATCTATGGTTGAATGGCCTATTTTGATTGCCACTTGCAAGGGCCCAGTCAAACACCAGTTCAATGTAGACTCATGACTGTGTCTACAATTTCTGGTAATGGGGATTGAGATAAAGAACCAAGGTGGTTCACGGAATTAACAGAGAAGACTAGCAAGAGGGACTGTTTAATCACAGTGAAGGCTAGTTGACGGACTGATAATTCATATTGAATTGTGGGAACCAATATGGTTCAGTGTGCAGAAGGAACTAAGGAGGTTTCTATTGAAGATTTGTTGAAGAACTGGTTGAGGATAAGCTGAAGGACAAGAAGATTATGATGCAGGACTAGCTGATCATAATGCAGGATGGCCAAAGGACCAGAAGTTTGTGTTGAAGGACTGAAGAGCTGAGAGAATGTGAGTGCAGGACCAGGAGATAACCTGAAGGAACTAGCCAGACTGGATACAGAGGCTGGAAGAACTGTTTTAGTGTCTTTTGAGAGGAAATAGATAAAAAGAAGCAGTTAAAATAATAATTGAATACTGCCTGATTATGATTATAAAAGGATGTAATATCATATAATGAAAAAAAGAGGAAGAAAAATAACATATAGTTTGTTAGAACTTTAAATTTATTTAAAGAAAAGAATTGAGTCAGAAGGGAGCAAGAAAGAGGCCAGAAATAGAACAGAAAAACTGTGAGGGCAAAAGAGCAAATTTTACCAAGAACAACTAGGAGAGGCAAGAGGGCAAGCAGCAAGCGGGTTTGAAGTTGCAAAACGTTGAGAATAACACAGGGAAACACAGAGAAACGTTGTAAAATCAAGGGGTTGCAATTTGCCTATGTAAAACATATATGGAAGCGCTTGAGATTTGCCAGGGAAACGTGACGGAAATCACGGCAAAACTGTTCAAACTGCAGAGCAGTTGTTTACCCATAGCAAGACAGCCTCAGGTTCAAACCAGGGTCAAGAGCAATTCATTCGGGGAAACCTTTTCAGCAAACCATTGAATCAAGGCGTGTGATTGGCTGCGAGCTGAAGTCTATTTGATCAGTGTTTTAAGGGCTTTAACTTAAGAGTTAAAGCCTAAAGAATGAGGAGCAGAAGCAGAAAATTCAGGGGTTTCATTGGCTGAAGTAATTTTTAAAGTTTAATATATTATAGAAGGAGGAAACTGGATAGTTTAAGCTTTGAAAGACCAGAGTTCTAAGAGAGGTTTTTGGTCTGAAACAAGGGGCTATAAAAGGGAGAGCTATCTGAGACTCTTAAGGGACTGGATCAAGTGGATTACAAAAGCCACAAGAGCTACAGAAGGAGTCAAAGACCAAGAGTAGGAAGCCAGAGCTGGAACAGACCGCAGGAGCCCAAGATCAGAACACAGGAGCACAAGACCAAAGCACAGGAGCCAAAGACCAAGGAGCAGGAGCCAAAGACCAAGTACAAGGAGTCCAAGAGATTGTTGAAGGACTCCAAATACTGGCACAAACACACATTGTTCCCTATACCAAGGTTGTATATCAGAAGGTTTCTAAGGGGATCTTCCCTCTGACCGTGAAATAAAAAGCCTATTACGGCTCCTACCCAAATTTCCCATGATAAAAGGATATAAGCTTTATGAGTCAATTACCCCAAATTTTTTACCTCAGCTCAGGGGACAAGGAATACTATTGCCTAGGTTGCAGAAAGTTTGTCTCTAGTAAGTCTGCCCAGGAGGAGTGGGAAAAGGTGACTAGGCATCTTGAAATAACAGATAGAGGAAAGGAGTTTATTGGGGGAGAGTTTGCTAGACTATTACAGGATTGGTATTGGCCTACAGAAGGGCTAGCGCCTGCTGAAATACAAGTGTATGGTGGAGACGCTTGCCTGGTAATTGGGGAGGTACTGGAAGAGTTTGCTCTTATGCAGGCCAAATATAAGCTCCTAACCAACCACTCACCACTGTTGGAGAATGACGACTCCTCCAAGCTGGTCCCTGGCTATGATTCAGGACACACTTTGGGGACTGGTGACCAGGAACCCCACAGTAACTCTGTGAGTTCTTCCTTGAACACATGAGCCTATTTGTTTAGGAGTGCCATAAGTTCTGGGCATTGGATTTTGATTGTTTGTATATTATTGAATTTGGTGTACCCCATTATGTGGAGGGTACTATGTTTGGTTAGACGTTCTGAGTTGTCTTGGTTTATGACCTGAAAAAATACTGTGTCTCTCAGGATGAGATTTTTAGGTTCTTTGATGATGTTAGAATTACTGCATTGTGTTTGATGGCCATGGTCTTTATTTATCAACATACGCTTGGGTTCACTCAGGTGAACCATTATTATGCCTGCTACAATGTTGTAGTTTATGTTGTTCATGACATGTCCTTTGATGGACGTTTGTATGCCTTGGAGGTCACTTCTGAAGGGAGTTATTTTGCCTTTGAGTAGAACCTTTGATTTATCTGCCATTCTGGAAGATTTGAAGTTGGATTTGATAACTGTATTTTGTACTTGGTTACAAATGGTTTGCTTACCATAGTGTGTTGAGCACCAGATTCAAATAAAATTTTATGTGTATGTGATTTGTAAGTGCATGGATAAACAAGAAGTTGTGAGCAATCTTTAATTTTTACACTCATAAAAATGGAGGATTGCAGGACACATGGGATGCAAGAAGCAAAGTTTGTGCCTTGGTACAGTTTCTTATCAAGTTGGGGGAAACAGGGGCACTTAAGCCTGTTCCCCCTCCTCTTTTCCCTGTTCCTCTGTTTCAAGACCTTTGAGGTCAGAGAATTTGAGGTCATATTCATAGCAGGTTGCTGTTTCAGCATTGTTTACTTTGGTGGTGTCCTCTTTCTTGGGACAGGAGTGGTTTGCACTTTGGCTGCAATTGCCATTGTTGCAATTGGAGTTGTTGTTGCTATGATTGGTGTTTTGGCGTTTGTTGACATTAGAGTTTTCTCTGCCATTGCCATTTTAGGAGCAATTGATGTTACATGCAGCATATTCCATGTTTGTGTGTTTTTCCGTGCGCTTGGCTTCTGCAATAGGCACAGCCATGGAGGTGTTGGCCTCTGGACGGATGAGGGCAGCAACAGAGGGTTTCATTCTGTTGATGAATGAGGCTCTGGTATGTACGTTGTCAGCTTGTGCTGGGTTTTGGATTTTGCGGTGTATTCCCTCAAAGTCATTGGCGTAGGCTGTGATAGTAGTCTTTTGAGGAAGGTTGCTGAGCTGTATTGCAATGTCTTGGAGGGATTTGGTGATGCAGAAATTGTGTGTGATGTCTGCTTTGAACTCTTCCCAGTTTTCAAGCTGGTTGTCAGTTTGTGAGCTGACCCAGGTGGCAAACCAGTTAGCTGCGTCCTTGTACAGGCGCTTGCTGGCTTCCTGGACCCATTTTTTGTGGGGGATGCGGCTGACACAGAGTTTGGCGGCTGAGTGGTCTAGTCAGTTGATGACGTTTTCTTTGTTTTTAACAAAGAACTTGTCAATACCAATGTATTTGGTGTTGGTAAATTCACCTGTGATAGGTGGTTGTGCGTTTGTTTGTGGTTGGAGAGAGCAACTGTATTGAATTATCTTGGTGCATGCTTTGGGCATGACTAGTTCTTCAAATACGGTGCATCCACTAGGTATATCTTCATCAATGTTGTGGGTGCAGAAGTACGTTTTCCAGGTCTCCTGGGATGTGGCCTGGTTGAGTATGTGAGCAAAGGTGGGCAGGTTTTGGTCAGTCATTTTCTCTTTCATGGGCGTGGTCAAAAAAGTTAGCTGCTACCAGTGATAAGGAGCGCCTTTTGGGGAAGCTTAAAATATAGAATTAGGAGAGAAGAGAAGAAGTATCTTTTATTGGATAATATTTTAGACTTATATAGATTGGGCTGTGGTGGAGATTTAGTCAGATTAAACATTGGGGTTGGTCATGTGCGGGATGGGTTTGAGCCACTGGATACTTGGATAGTCATGTGATATTGCTTGGTTACCATTCTCAGTAGGTCAAACAGTATATTGAAAGGGCACCAAATTGCTCAATGGCTGGATGTTAAGCAGGTTGACAGTAGCCAGAATGCCTATACATCCAGATCCTTGACACATGTGATTTTGTGCTGCAACTTTTGGAGTAGGTCACAATTTGTGCCTCACTCCATTGTGTATAGGGCTGCATTGGATTTCAGACGGGTGGCTCCTTTTATAAAAAGAAGCCACCTGTCCAAAATCCAGAAACAGTTTTGAGAGAATCTTCTTTGAGAAGATTCTCTTGGAATTGTTTCTTTCCACATCCACTGGATGTAAATCCAAATTGGGGTTTACATCCAGTGGATGTCAGGAAGTGCAGAGCCCTGGTCTAAAAGGACATACCATTTATTCATTATTTGAAACAATCAATCCCTAACTTTAATCCATTTATTCAGTAGATTTGAAACAACTAATTCTCAGTTTTAATCCATTTATCTAGTAGATTTGAAGCAAAAAAATCCCAGTTTTAATCCATCTATTCAGTAGATTTGAAGCAACCAATTTCCAGATTAATCCACTTATCCAGTAGATTAAAAAGAAATTAATTCCCAGTTTCAACCCATCCATCCAGTAGATTTGAAGCAATTAATTCCCATTTTTAATCCATCTATTCAGTAGATTTAAAGCAACTAATTCCCAGTTTTAATCCATCTATTAAGGAGATTTGAAGCAATCAATCCCTAGTTTTACACATGTGACTTGTTTTATCAAGTATATATCACCAGTACTTAACTAATAAATAACAAAGCTCACTCTTGAATTGAACCTTACTCCCAGTAAAATTTGATCAAAAATAGACTGTGAATACTGCAAAGCAGCAATTGATTATAGTAAGTTTATTATTTGTAAAATGTGCCATAGTGCTGTTCACCTGCTCTGTACAGACTCTGACGCTTCTGATCATGTGGGAAATTCTTCCTTTATTTGCAAAGTTTGTAGAGTTAATACAAGCCGTGAAACTCTGGCTGATGATTCTCTTGATGCCTTGGAGCTAGAAGGTCTTATTGAGTTGTCTACTACTCAGAGTGTTTCAGGTAAATATTTTTTAAATTCAAGCTAATTATTTTAGTGTACAAAACTCCCAAGGATTTTTTTCATATTGGTGAAAAACTTTTAAGAGGAAAAAACTTTACCCAAAAAGCAGTTTGCAAGTTATGCTTTCCAGTAAACCCTACAGTTGATCCAGAATATGGGTAATAATTTATAAATATCTTAATTTACTAACTTAATATAATTTTTAGAATTTCCAAAGGGTGTAAAAATCTTTAATGGCTCATCTTAAGAAAAAACACCCTGAAGAACATGAATTAATTGAACCCCCCCCTTAAGCAGAAAGAGAAATCTGACTGGGGATTCATCTGTTGTAGGCTTGTCAAGAATTAAGTCCCAAGAAGACCTTGTTCAACAGGTTATGATCTGGATTATTCAAGCAGGCATGCCCTTTAGTGTTTTTGAGGATCTAATCTTGCAAAACCTTTTTGAAGAATAGACTTTATTTTTGGAAGGAAAGTGATTCAAAAAAGCATTTCCAAAGTGTGACTATTTTGGGGAGCTTTTATCAACAATACATCAAACTTATGACCAAGAAAAAAAGAGTCCCTTGAACGTTGGTGATATGAAACTGGAAATAACAACTGATGTTTGGTTGTCTGCAAATACTGAGTCTTATATTGGATTCACTGCACATTGGGTTACTTCTGGGTTTGGACTGAAAATAATTTTGCTTGCCTTTATCTCATTTCCAGAAAAGCATACTGGTGAAAATATTCTGGAAAAATTTACCACTGTTGTTGAAAAATATGCCATTTATAAAAAAGGATATTTTTTTATAATTTAATGCATAGTTATTAACTTTACTGTGGCTTTAGAAATCAACAATTACTTTGGATAATGCATCTTAAAATACAAAGTTTATTGAGCTTCTGTCAGCAAGTAGATCCTCTTCAAATTTCTTTGATAAAAAATAAAACTTTCACATAAGATGTATTGCTCATGTATTATGTCTTGCTGCAAAAACTCTTATTCTTGGAATTGATGGCATTGAAGTGAAAAAAGAGCCTCCTTTTCAATTATTTCTTCCTGGTGTGAGCTTTGGGACACAAGAAGCTCTTGATGAGCTAATGGAAACATTCAAAGACACTCCTACATGCTCTTAAAATGATGGGACAAAAAAACTCAACCTGACTTACAATCTTAGAAAATTACTTTTTAAGATAAAAAGATCTGAGCAGCTTCTACAAACACTTCACATTTACCAAGAGTATAACTCAATTGATAAATCCCATCCTATACTTGACGTCAGAACCAGATGTAATTTACTTATGCCATGTTAAAATGGGCTTTAAAAATAAAGATGCATGTATGCATCATAAATAATTTTTTAATAATATATATGATATTAAAGGAGTTGTCACTTCTGAAGAAATGGTATCTTTAAGATGGGATGCTTTTGAAAGGCTCACTTTCTGGCTGGAGATATTTGATTTGACCACATCTCTTGTCTGTCCAACTAACTCCTGCTCACTATCATATGCCCTGTTGTAATTATAAATCTTAAAAAAATCTAAGTGGCAAACTTAAAGTGTTGCCATCAGATGATTTGCTTTTCTGGCCCCTACAACAAACCAAAAAGAAAATTGAAAAGCACTTTAAATACTTTACATTGGATATTTATCTGGTGGCAATAGGTAAAATTAACTTTAATTAAGCTGGCTTTTAGTGCTGGATCCAGCATACAAGCTTTTTTTCTTTAAAAAAATAGCACATGAGCTGTATCCAAAAGCAGAAAAGGCCATCAAGGCTATTTATCAAGAGTTTAAAGATAAAGCTGCTGATGGCTATAATAATGAGCCGGTTTTAAGCTTTAATGATATGTAAAGAGCCCAATATGTCTTTGAGCTCAATAGTGAGTACAATGAAAAGGATGAAGGGGAGCTAGGATTTTACTTGACTGCTAAGCCCAGAGCAACTCCTATTCTCCAATTCTGGATGGTAATTTGCTAAGATTAAAATAACTAATTATTATATTTTAGATGTATAGCCAGCAGTATCCTACGCTAGGAAAACTAGCCAGGATTATATCTACTTGTCAGGCTACAAGTGCAGCCTCAGAGTGGGAGTTCAATGGGGCTGTTGACATCCTTGGTCTTAGAAGATCACATATGCTCCCAAGTACTCTTGCCCAACTTGAAGAGGCACAAGCAATTCTAAAAAACAAGTTTAAAATAAACCTTATCTAATTACAGGATCAAATATTAAATATTATTTTATTATTTAACATTTTTTAATTTTATTTTATAATCATTATTCAGAATATAGACCTGCTCTTTGGCTTTAAAATGAGCTATTAAATGTTAAATTGGTTTAGTACTTACTGAGATACTTTGATTTTAGATTTTGCTGTTTATTAAAAGTTAGTAAGCATTTTGAAACTTCTTACCTTTTATTCATGCCAAGCCCAAAGGGCTGGCGCACACTCCTGGCATCTGGTAGAGAATCCCCCGGATGCTAGCCGAGTGGCACTGGATTCTGGAGGAAGAATTTCTTCTTCCTCTGGAATCCGTTTTTGTCGTTTCGGATTCCCCCATATTGGGGGAATCCAAAAAACAAAAGCGGGGAAGAGCAAACAGGGCAATTACGGCAAACACCGTAATTGTCCTGTTTATTCTCCAATGCAGCCCTAATTGTGTAGATCACAGAATATAAAGGGAAGGTGGTTATCAAATATGAAACATATAATTTCATTTTGTGAAGGGGCACAGGATGTAAAATTAGAATGGTTCTCAAGGGTGAAACAGATGATTTCATTTCGGCAAGGCACAGGATGTAAAATTAGGGCAAGTTCAGTTCTTGGATTTGATTTTTTAAATTGAATTTATTAAAGCTTTACCTACCATTACCCCACAATGATAGATTTGATCGTACCACAGTTTGCTTTAGATAATTATACTAAAACAGCGATCAAAATATTTATAAATATCTACTTCAGTTGAAAGGAATAGCTTGCATGCTTATGATTGGACACAACACAAAAACACATGAGATTGTGCTTGGTCAAATCATGATTCATGCAGATTTGTTTTGTGAGTTTTGGAGCAGGGCAGAAAATGTGACAGTTGAAATTGTGTACTGCTCCCTAAAAACACAAAACCAATCTTCTTGCATTGTGATGTGACATGAAGGTCACAAAATGATTGTGCTCAACTGACAAAGTCACAAAACCAATTGTGTAGATTTTGGTGCCCGTCCCAACCCTGTATGAAGGTCACAAAATGATTTGTACCCAACTGCCAAAGCCACAAGCCGATTGTGACTGGTAAAGCTTGGTCACAAAACCAATTGTGTCGATTTTGGTGCCTGTCCCAACCTTAGTTGTAATCCCTAGAGTGCATAGTTTTCCACTGTTCAATTGCTGGAGAAATTATGGCATAGCCGCTACTCGATTACCATAGAATTTTTAATAAAATTAAAGTTTAAATCCATTTCCCCAGAGTCTGTCACAGGCATGTGGGTACTTCAGATGGTACAGCTGAGAGAGAGGCTCTCAGTTAATGCAAGTTAAATCTAGACTGATGTACCTTCCAGAAGTTCGGTTTCGGTCCCTGCAGCTTGAATGCGGGCTCGGCTCTGATTTCTAATGGCTGGGTCGGATTGAGGGATGAGGTTTTAAATAAACTCTAGATTAAATCAACCACTTGATGGATAGCTTTCTGGATTGACGTAGCCAGCCTAGGGAGTTTATTCCCGACCCAGCGTTATGACTTGAGCGCATCGTTGTACAGGTGATCTGGTATCCCTGTGATAGTTTGATTATCGACAGGTGGGCTCCGTAACAATTCATCGGGATATGGTCTAATGTTCTGTTCATCCAGTGCATTGTAATGCATGGTTGAAGGAAGTGTATATCGGTATTTTTGATTAAGAATTTATATAACAAGCTGAGATTAAAATATTAGTGGCTAGCATTCTTATACCAAGGGTTAAAGCTATTTAATGATTCAGGATTCCAGTAAGTTGGTATGATTAGACTTTTATTGGTGATAAGCTCGGCATTGGCCACACTCTCCATTGATCACATCTATGCGCTTGGCGATAGCTTTACAGACACTGGACGTCTGTTTCAGATGACAGGAGAGAAGGTTCCACCTCCCAAAGTGTACTGGGAGGGACGCTTCTCAGACGGGCGGACATGGGTGGAGTACTTGGCAACTAAGTTCAACGCCACTCTAACTTCGCTGGCGGTTGGCGCCGCCACGACTGATAGCGTCAGTGTCCCTGATGCCTACAGCATGGGAATCCCAGGATGCATCCAGCAAGCCAAGGAGTTCGCTGAAGCGGCGCCATCGGGTCAACGGCTTCTGGTAACCTTTGCCTTCACCGGCAATGACTTCTTTGGGTCCTACGGGAGCGTTGAGACGTACATGAAGAATATGGAAAGATGCGTGCGGATTGTGGCTGATTCTCACAAGGCAAGCCACATCCTCATATCCACTTCATTCAACCCCAAAGTTCTGCCCTACTTCAAACAAGAAGGCTTTGAAGAATACGCCAGTCAATTAGACGAGGCCGCGAAAAACATTTCTGCTACCTGGCCTAAAGTACTGGCTCAGCTGCGACAAGAGTACAAGATCCCCTTCTTCCGTTACAGCATGGGCGCCGTTCTTGAAGGCTTGGCTGAAAGGGGACTCGAGTACTGCAATTATCACCATCTCTTATTCGAAACCGACACCTGCAACCACTTCACGCCTTTCGAGATCAAAGAAAAACCTCGGAAATGCACGAAAACACACATGTTCCATGACCAACTCCATCCCACGTCTAGAGTCCATGAGGCGATTGCTATGCGCGCCTACCAAGCCATACACACGAAGAAAGGCAAAGGAGATTCTGGGTCCATCCCTTATACCTGCTTTGACACTATTTTCGGATTGGATATCAGATAAATGAGCCAATACATATGAGTAATTAAAAAGCAAGCCCTACAAACTCCATTTTTAGTTTTGGTTGGAATCCTAGCTGCTAATACACTTACCTATTTTGACGTCGACTTGATCATCCCTTAGAACCAATTAATTTTATTTCCTTCTCTGATGAAAAATTATTACTTTAAAAATATATATTTCCGGTGCAGCCTCTATGTGGTATTGATCCAAACTTGATCCACTGCTTACCCAGTTCGCAAGCACCTCAACTGGGATGCTTTCAGTAGCGTGGACCATTATCTTAGGCAGTAGGCAATTTTTAATCGCCATACAACTGGTGGGATACGCCATCTCGAAACCCTATCTCGAATTTCTGGCTAAACCACAAGGATAACTTGAAATATTAATAAAAGTCCAAAAACATTTAAACAACTATAAAAAACATATAGATAGACTCAAATCATCCAAGGATTCCAAATCTGCAATAATGATGTGGGGTCAGCTAATATCAACTATAGTGCATAAAGCTCCAAAGTCAACACACCACAAAACTGTGATATTTCTGTATTAACTCTTGACCCTATATTAAATATGTATACTAAAAATAAAGTAAAAATCAAATCTTTGAAAGAAAAGAATTTATTGGTGAAGAGAGTAGATTAGGCTTTAGCCCCAAGAGCCTTGGCAATGCCTTTGAGATAGGTAAGTTGCCTTCTCTGGTGTAATAGGCCAAAACCTGCTTAGTAACACTTGCAAACTTGACCTGCTGGCCAGCATGCTTGGATACAACATCTTTGCCTTTGATGGCCTGGGAGTATAGTTGGTCCTCTTGAGCATGCTGAATATTCAGCTTGTTGATGATCAAATTAAACATAGACTTTTTTAGTTTAACCAGGCCAGAAAATTTATTGTGCCAACCTTCAAGTGATGAGATGGCCTTGGTGACACCTTCTTTAACCTGCTTATAGCATTTTCAGTTAATGGAGTCATCACCCTTGCATATAAAAATTGTTAATAAAACATTAAATGTTGAAACCCAAATAACAAAGTTCCTTCTATATAAGCTCTATAAAGCTAGTATATGAAAAAGGGTTTTTTGAATGGCTGTGTTACATGGAGATAGTACTATCAATGTGGCATTAATTTAAGTTGATTTATTATATATGGTCATAAATTAATATCATCCTTTATTACCAATTAATAAGTAAAAGGCTTGAACTAATCACATAAAAGTATTATTGTTATGAGAGCCAACCAAAGATGAGCGCTGGTGCGCCGTATTGATAAAAGCTTAGGCGCCGCAGGGCCAGCTGAAAATTATTCCAGGTGTCACGGCGC